>JAJHSJ010000012.1:52079251-52183003 GCA_021015155.1 Magnolia officinalis
GTGCTAATTTCACAGGCACTCTAGTTTAACACTAGCTAAATCTTGCCAATTCTAAAGGATTTAGTCCTGTAAGATTTATGTCTGATGTGGTACTTAGTCCTTTGTAGTTTGTATATAAAGTGATCCAAGTTATACTACTTAGCTAGTTTAAGATAGTGTCTAGGATGAAAGTGCTTAGAAAAATTGAAAGAACAAGGTAGTGAAGGGTGAGATTTGTGAAGAAAATGGGTTCAGAAGCACTTAGACTGTGGGATTGAGTTTTTGAGAAGTTGATAAGTCTTGGATCGACCTATTGCCTAGGACGTCTAATCCCAGTTGGCAAAAAATCCAGGATGTTTACAATCTACCCCCCTTAAAACAAAATTTCATCCCCGAATTTGGCTAAGGGTAATAAGGGAAGATTTCTATTATTTCACTTGCCTAAGACTTATTGATTCCAAGTTTCTTCTACGCGTGGGTAGGGTATATACCAGCTGGTTCATTTTAGTCTACCCCCCCCTAAAACTTATTTCTCTATCCATTTCTCATACCCTGATGGTTTGCTACAATTTATTTCTGTACCTATTGGAGTCTTGACGATAATTCCTAGCAATTTAGAGTAAGATAGCTGTTTTCAATGTTGGATGACCAACACGGAGAGACGTTTGTAGTGGGCTTGATCCCGATACATTGATCATCTACCTTGCCAGGGTAGAAGGCTCATCGTATCCCTCCCTAATCCTGATGGATCCTGGTCTTCTGCTCGGCTAAGCAGTGAGTCCGTGCAGTCGCCCAGGATTGAGAATTGGGTCAAGCCGCGTATGCTTCGCAGTTGTATATTTCAGTATCCGTAGTCCGATCACTCTCTAAGAGTAGGGAATGTCCATCATTGAAAGGCTCAAATTGTTTATTCTAAGGTTGCCCTTTAGGTCTTAGTCTAAGAGAGCCCTCAATATTATCTATGTCCAAGGAAAGGGTGAATCAAATCTTACTAAATCATCCTAAAACGGTTTTCTCATAGTAGAACTTGCTAGGGCTTCTATAATGTTCGTATTCATCGAGCACCATTTCGATCCTGGGCCATTGGGGTAGTCCACCACGTTTCCGCTGCGCCACCTCGATCAAAATAGGTGTATTAGGTGACCTAACTAGATTGGGCTCATAATGTTCTACCCCCTTAAATTTTATTTTCACACCTCAAGGCTCAAGAGCTATGTCCTGATCCGTATGTCGGAACAAGGTGTAATTTATAACCTATCCTTGACATGAAATGGGAAATACATTGGTCTACCTTTCATCGACGATGTATATGATGACATTGATACCTATGGGGATCGAGAGGAAGCTAAAATTGATGGGTAATGTGGTTGGGGTTGCTGTGATCGATGGAAGTGCGTGAATCATGGCCGAATATGGTGGATTAAAAGATTGGAGGAAGGATTTGAGGGAGAAAAATGCAATTGGAAGGGAAGGGAGTTTGGAAAGGAGAAGTGTGAGAGAGAGGGGGCTACAAACCTAAAAATCAGAAACCCCAGCACATTCCGCACACACCACACGTGTAGGGAGGTCGGGCCAACCATTCCCAGGCCCGGCCCAACACCAGCCGAGCCACCCGACCGCGGTCGACCGCGGTGACCGCGGTTCCACCGCGGTCCGCCTTGGCCGGCGCCGCGCCACCGCGGTGAGGCTGTGTTCTTCACAATCCCAAGGTGCCAGATGCACCGTGGGCCCACTTGTTTCACCCCCGGATTGACGCGAGTGGCCCCCCGACTCCATTTCAAGTCGTTACGGGTCAAATTGGACGTATCTTGCAATCCGGAATAAGTTATCCTGATGTAAAATATATGAATTTGGTAGAACGAGCTAATGAAGCCAACCAACCCAGCTATGCTGGGGGTTGCACACAGCCTGGGAATTGCGGAAAAAACCCTCCGATTGACGTCATTTCCCTGTTTCAATTTCATTTTACTAAAATAGTAGTTTTTGTTTGATTACTCTTCATCTGTTGGGCTTTAGGAGTTGCGCTCATCGTGTAAAGATCTTAGAATAATTAGGAGAACGGTTTGGTGAAGTCAATAGGACACTTACTATTTTTGGGGTGAAAGCCTTGCGCACTTAGTAGACATCACGACCCTATAGTAAGTCGCGAATTCTAGGGGTTTTAGTCGTAGTTTGTCTCTGATTTCCTTCCCATTACTTGGTATCCCTATTTAAAGGGTTGTGAACTCATTTTCCTTTTCTCATTCATTAATCAATTTTGAATTTATAGAATTTATTTCTACTTTCTGCTTTCCTTTCCTCGTGGATTCGAGAAGTCTCTGTGAGAGTCCAGAGAAGCTCCGAGGATTCGGAGTAGTTATCATCATCACGCTTATCCCGTATTCTACCGATTGTCAACGGTTGGGGTGAGGTGGTTTGTAATCTAGATTCATTAATAGACGGCCTAGGAATGTTTTTAAGGTCGACCCGTGCGACCATGGTTGAATACAGACTCGATTTCGGCGTTTGTTTTCAGTGAACTAGCCGTTGGACAGAACAGGGATGCCTAAGACTGTTTCTACATTCCGTCGCTCCTTCCTAAGTCAGAGTGCGTCAGTGTGCATCGTGTGACCATAACCCAGGTCCGGTTTAATCCAAATCATGCTCTGATACCATCTTGTAACACCCTGAAAATCGGGGGTCGAGCATAACTCAACTCCGGAGTTCCAGAACATCACTTATGCAACAAAATGAATGATGATTGAATGTTAACTGTATTCGTGCATTGAACATGAGTGAGATTAAGCCAAAATAGCATATCATACTCCAGAGACAGTTAAATTTGCAAGCGGAAGACTGTGATAGATAGATAAATATATAAACTATGATGAGTCTCCAGAGTGTGATAACATTACCAGGTTAAATAATTACAAGTACAGTTCTAAAATATACCAAATGTGAGGAAGTGTAATGTCTCCTGTCCCAAGTACCATAGCCCCGTCCCAATACAATATCAGGTCTTCATTGTCCTGCTAGAGAGATACAGATAGAAGAACTCCTCCTATCATCATAGAAGTAGTCCGGCTCTGCTTCACAAGCATCGCCATCACTGAAACTCAACAAATCTGGTTGGTGTGTACAACACCATCCCGTAACGTGGGAGTGAGTGATCAACTCAGTGGAACAGTAAAGCAAGGTTAACATGTTATCAACTCAGTCAAGCAATAATGATAAAAGCAGTACAATCAAACATTCTAACTACTCTTATTTAATGCAAGTATGAAATGACATGATGTAGGCCCTTGCCAAACCACCCTCATGCGACATCATCTTACGTTCGCGAATGCGTCCATCCCTCAGTGCTCCACATCTACCAGGCACATGCAGTGCGATGATGAGCATGATTATCAAGTAATTACTAGTTCATTTCAAACAGCAGTATTGGGAAACTAAGGTACCTCCCTTG
This sequence comes from Magnolia officinalis, assembly GCA_021015155.1. NCBI lineage: Eukaryota > Viridiplantae > Streptophyta > Magnoliopsida > Magnoliales > Magnoliaceae > Magnolia > Magnolia officinalis. Next base: position 52,082,676 of record JAJHSJ010000012.1, read on the forward strand.
TATCATTCCCAAACATGATCCATCCTAGGGTCGTCAATCCTAGTTAAACTCATACGGTATTATGGTTCGAGAGGCATCGCGAAGGCATCGCAAAGGGCTCGTCACCCGTCAGCACAGATACAGATCTCACCGTATGCGGCTCAATTGCTGACCGTCAGCTCGAGTACAGGTCTCACCGTATTCGGCTCAATCGCTGGCCGTCAGCTCGAATACAGGTCTCACCGTACTCGGCTCAACTCATACTCTAGTTGTTGTGAAGGGCTCGTCGCCAATCACAGACCTTGGAGTATACTCGAAGACACTACAGAGGACTCGTAGCCCGTCAGCACGAGTACAGGTCTCACCGTAATCGGCTCTCGCCGTAAGTGTCGACAGCTCGAATACAGTGTCCCATACCACCGTATTCGGCTCACGAGTTTGGTTGCTCAATGGTCACTACGGGGAGGCACGTGGCCCCAGCATAGGCGGACAGCTCGACCACGGTGTCCCATACCACCATTCCCGGCTCATGGGTCTTTGTGGATCGAGGTACCATGGTTAAAAGGGATTTCACTAGTAAGTTTGGTACCCTAGGTTCAAGCAATAGCGTCCAAACATGGTGAACATACATAAGACAGATCGGGTTACTTGACGAGCTCGGCTAGCTCGAGCGCACAACAAGTTGAACGGCATGAAGTGCATAAGCACTTCGCGTGGCCAACCACTATCGTCAACCGAAGTACGACTCGGGTTCGTCGAACACATCTCACGTGGCAAATGAATCATAACCATGAATGCAATTCTGGTACCGATTGTCTGGACTATAATCATAGCCCCAAACACAATCAAGTGCAGATAGGTAAAACAGTTGTAAATCAAGATTCAACTCATACAATCAAGGTCTGGTATTATTCGTTTAGGGCTGTCAGGGCTGTTGCACGAACTCGTTTCTCCACTCTCCCATCACCCATGACGGATCATACAACGTAAATATAAATTTAAACATATACATTACATAGTTAAAATCATAAAGCAGTTGAGCATGTTATGAAGCACAACACAAGCATGAGTTTGTACATGTTCAATTCCTAATCACACAACTATCCGAGGAGATCATACACATAGTTAAAAGAGGTTGAGAATCGTATCTCAACACCCTTATACATTACAATTTGCTAACTACTACTCATTCAGACATTTCAAGAAACACTTAAACAAACATACATCAACATACATGACATATGTCGATCACATAGGCGTTAGGCCAAATCCTTTTACTAGGGAGTTGCCCCAATCATAACACGCGTACACCCACGACGGATAGTCATGGCAAGCAGGAATCCAAGTTCCATATTCATTCAGTCATTTCCACAAACACTTGGGCCACACATTTTAGCATATATAGTGTATATTGGCCATGGCGTGATTTAGGGCAAATCCTTTGGTCAAATGGGTATCGCCAATACAACAATCATGAATCCATGACAATCAGTCATGGCAAGCACGAATGAGAATTCTATACTCATTCAGTCATTTTCACAAACACTTATAATACACTATTACAACATACATGGTATATGTTAGCAAAACATGTATTAGGGCTATCCTTTAGCCAAGCGAGTATTTTATCCATGTATAATATATTACTACAACAAATAATCATGATAAATACATCTCCAAAATTTATACGCATACAGTATTTTCTAGAATACGCAATTTCAACATACATAGTGTATATAAGTAAAACATGTATTTAGGCGAATCCTTTTGCCAAATAAGTATTTTATCCATATATTGTATATCCATATAACAAATAAACATGTCAAACACATTTCCAAAGAATATACGTATACCGTACTTTCTACAAATACCTAGAGTATGTAGAATTCCATATTTTTCATCTTTAATCGAAACGGAAAACAGACAACACTTTGTACATGTGCAATTGCATGCAGATCATGAATCTATCATTATCCGACATTGAAAGCGTTGAAAACCATAACCTATACACCTAAAGTCTACACCTTTTATCGTAGAATCGTAACGGAGTCGACAGGTTTGCCAAGCTTCCGTATTTAGCAGTTTGGTAACCTATAGAATGAAATAGGTTAGCTATTTCACAACCTACAACTGTCTAAACCCCAAAACAGATTAGGGTTAGGGTTTCTTACCTAAAAATGACGCCAGAAACGCCGAGAAAGCGATGAGAATCAGGCGGTGGAGCCCGAATAGCGGCAGGGAAGAGTGGCAGGGAAATTCTCCCACATCTCCCACACTTTCTCTCTATTTTCTCACTTTTTTCTCTCTCTTAATCTCAAATTCGTATGGCTGCCATGAGAGAGGGTTTAAGGTCCTTATATAGCCTAAAAACTAACCGAAATAGACTTATGTTCAAGGTATACTTACATTATAATCAAATCGGCATTGTTTCAGCTCAAAAGAGGGTTTCTGGCGGGCCTCCTTGAGCCAAAGGTCGGACTTAAGCTCACTAACGCTGGATCTACGTTCCATTAAGTTTTTGTTTCGGTCGGGATTCCAGATCACGCGTGGCGGACCAGTTTCAGTTCAACGGTCAGCGGATCTCGATCGGAGATTCCGAGTACATGTAAATGTTTATGAAATTTCTCCTAATCCGAGGGTGTAATTTGGTCTGATTCTGACGGTCTGGTTGCTTAAAACTGATCCGCAAGCGAGTGGTGCCAGATTACTATTCAAGATATTTTATTTTGAATTAATTTTACATTTCTCACACTCTTCACTCCGAGCTCAAGCGAATAGCGCTGGGACACTATCTGGATTTGATTTCTGAGATGGTTGTCAAGCCCAGCGAGGCAGTCCTAGTTCCTTAACTTTGTGTTAATCGGACTTCCGACGTGCGGTCCAGATCCGATACGGAGTTTCGAGATGCTCTCGAGAGCAGCCGGGTAATGAGATTGATCCTAGATTTTAGGGTAACCTAGCGTCAATGATTCTACAAGTTTTGGGTCTTACAGATCGTATTTAAAGTGATTGGTGCTAATTTCACAGGCACTCTAGTTTAACACTAGCTAAATCTCGCCAAATTTCTAAAGGATTTAGTCCTGTAAGATTTCTATCTGAGGTGGTACTTAGTCCTTTGTAGTTTGTATATAAAGTGATCCAAGTTATACTACTTAACTAGTTTAAGATAGTGTCTAGAATGAAAGTGCTTAGAAAAATTGAAAGAACAAGGTAGTGAAGGGTGAGATTTGTGAAGAAAATGGGTTCAGAAGCGACTTTAGACTGTGGGATTGAGTTTTGAGAAGTTGATAAGGTCTTAGGATCGACCCATTGCCTAAGGACGTCTAATCCCATGTTGGCAAAAAATTCAGGATGTTACACATAGAGATCTGGCGTGACTCCTATCTCATATATACCACCTCTCTTCTATGGTTGGGGACTTCTTTCACCTCTATTTGAATAGTCCCATTACTGGGAGTTTTTGCACAAAGTTTCAAAGAAATTCCACGCTTCGACATCGCTTTTGGTCATGAACGACCCTCCACTAGTCTGGGGCGTGACAATCATGGTGGGATCAACATCACAATTGGGCCTTGCACAAGAGTCTCATATATCACAATGGACCTCACATACATCACAATGGGCCTCATCCCATAGGCCTCATATACATCACAATGGGCCTCATCACATAGGCTTTATATACATCACAATGGGCCTCATCTCATAGGCCTCATATGCATTATAATGGGTCTCATCACAGGAGACTTATACATCACAATGAGCTTCACCATATAAGCCTTATACACATCACAATGGGCCTCATACAAGGGCCTCACATACATCACATTGGGCCTCATCACATGGAAGGTAGGCCCATACAAGATAGCCCATACTAGATGGCCCACTTAATTTTTGTTCCCAAAAACACCTGAGAATTATTTTTCAGAATTTAGATACTACATGAAATGCTTTGGAAAGGTTGTGGACCCCACTGACGTGGCCCCACATAAATTTTACATCAAATAGATTTTTGTGCAATGTTGGTTCTGGGCCATTTTAGAGTCAGATTCATGATCACGTGGGGCCTACATATGTTGAAAGAGAATAACTACCTAGTAGCTCTATGTATGGTCTTTACAAATTATAAGGCAGGCCTCATTGGTTGGGTGAGTACAATTTACGGTGATGGCCCAAACATGAGTACTTGAAAAAACTGTGCAGGAAATATAGTGCAGAATTAGTTTTGGCCCAATTTTAAGTATATCCCATGATCACAAGGGACCACATTTCAATGTGCCGTCAGGTGCCCTTGGTTGTACTATATATGCACTTCAAAATTGATAAGTTGGGACCAACTAGTTGTGCACACATAATATTTGGTATAGGTCCAAACATAGGCACTTTGATTTTTTTGCACATAATTTTTCTGCACAACCATGCCTGACCACATTTTGGGATCCACTCCCTGATCATGTGGGGACTGATTTGGCCCAATTAAAATATCATTTATCTATTCATTAGTGTAGGTTAGAGGTTCCAAGTGGTGGCCTACTAAAACCTCCAGCGTGTGGTCCACTATAGAGGCCCAAAGTTGGTACAAAACATAAATAATCAGACAGTTTTCAGAAATGGGGTCTGTCACAATTTAAAGCCCAATTTCCAATCACTTAGGGATCATTCCTGACAAAAAGGTGGGACATCCTACCTCACTTATATAAGGATTAAACATCCCCCAAAGTGGGACCCTTAACTACAAAGTGTGGGGCCCACTACAAGGTGTCAAAGAGGCCTACATGCAATACAGTTAACTACTTAGAAAATTTTCAGCAAAAATAAAGTGTAAAGGGAATGAAATAGATCAAATGGCAAGTGGGGCCCACATAATAGCAAACCATAGATAAGAGACACACAAAAATAAACATGGGTTCCTAGATTGGATTAACTAATAAAATGCATAAATCACAAGTGATCCCACACCCAAGTGGGTCAATGAGAGGATAATTGTTATGTATAACATAGATCCAACATATTCATCAAGTAACATATGAAATATATATTGATGAAATCTTTATGATCAGATTCTCTGTTGGAAGATCTGATCCAATGGATGGTTTGAGAACAAGTCATTCAGACCGTTTATAGGTTTCTAACCATACAGAGCCTTGGATCCATCTAGGCCACATATAGAAATTCAAGATTTGTCCTTACAAAAGTATCTATCGGTCCAGAATTTTCTAAATTTATCATGAAAGAATCTAACCTTAGGGACTAAACATATTATTATTAACTATCTCAAGTAAGTTAAGATCAAATATCAAATACATCTAACCGTTGGAATCACGGATATGGCCCAAACAAGAATGATCATAATAAGCTCTCAAATACATCTTTCGTATAAGGTCAAGATCTCAACCGTCCGAACTTCAATTGAGGCTTATTATATACTGTTGGAAAGATGGTTCGATTTTCTACGAATCCAACGGAACATATATTTTTAATACATCATTAAAGGAATTAAAAATGGGTCCATTTTAGACAAATCGGAATCCTACATGTGTTGCGCAGCCAAGTAAACTTGATGTTATGGATAATTGGACCGTTGGATGGCTACGAAATTTAGTCCAGAGTTAGTTCATATTGTGATTCATAATATCCCCACGTTTCAACTCTGATCTTAGTATGGTTGATTTTATATGATTTTTTAAAACTTGCTATCTAGAAACAAAAACAGGATTACAAATGAAGGGTGGAGATACGATGTTCATCATGGTGGACCATACTGAAATGGGCCACTTTATTGACCACCATAGATATAAATACATGCACACAAGAACTCCACACCAGTGGGGCCCACACATATCAAGAAAATAAAAATGGGAAGAAAGAGGATGATGAGAAAGATGAAAGGAGGGGTGTAAACTCACTTCAATGGATGAATGGTTGGATGATGATGTGTGGTCTACTCCCTCTTGATCAATGGTGGGTCACACCTTGGCCCCACTCTCTCTCTCACTCTCTCTTAAAATCTCAGAAATTTTTTAAGTATAGGAAAAGAATAAGTGCAAGAGAGCTCCTACTCTTATATGGGAAATTGGGGGTTGAGGTGGCAAAATGATGTGGCAAGTTCATGGAATCTCATTGGTGCTAAATGTGAGGTGGAATGTGATGTATGGTATGGATAGTGGATGGATGAGGTCGATGGTGCTAAGCATGCATTGGCCAAGGTGAAAGAAATCTAGACATGCATTGGTTAATGGATGGATAAGGGTTATGGGTTGTAGGTGATGCATGGTAGATGATGAAGTGGAGTGTTGCAATTAGTTGTTTAAAGTGATGTGGCACAAATCAAGACATGCATTGGATGCATGTATAGGATGAGGTTGACATGAGCCATGATTAGTTTCTAAGGCATGGGGAGAGAGCAAATGATGAGTTTTGGGATAAAATCCAATTTTGACTTATAGTGCTTGTCTTATATGTGCAAGGTTCTTATTTTGTCATGTAGCAATTATCCTATTTGTTGGTAATTTTCATGTTTTAAAAGTGGACTTTAGGCCCACATGGGCTCAAGTCTAATGGGCATAGCATAATAAAGATTTCTTGTGTTACTGGATACATAATTTGAGCCATACATTCGATGGGTCATATCTCACTAACGTAGCATCGGATTGACACACGATTTTCACCATTGCGACCGCAATAACGACGTGGTCCACATGATAGAGGTCTCAAGGTCATCCAGAACAAATCACTTTGGTGAGTTTTCTAGATGCACTAGGGTGCAGTGTATGGTCTATCAATGGTGCGAGTTGGGACACGTGTGCATATGAGCGATGTTGCAAAAGACCAGGATCCCACAAGGTCCATTGACCACATCTAGTTTTGACCCATTTTGTGGCTCGCCTCACCATCATATGGGGCCCACTTCTGAACTTTGCTTGGAGTTTTCTAACACTCTGTGGGGCCTACATATCCCACCCAGTGGGACTACCGATTATCATCACATGACCCACCATTTTCCTCAAAAAACAACTACTTGTAAGTAAAATGTAGAAATAGTTATAACAGATTTTTGTTGGATCCATTTTAGAGTCTGCATTCTGATAACTTAGGGGGTGCTTTGGGCAAGGGGGCATGACTCCTTAGTAGCCCCATGTGGGGCTTCAAAATCCATAAGACAGGGCTCTCTAAGGATGTGTAATGCAATTTTTGATACATCACCCAAAATGAGTTCCTAAAAATTTTGCACCACATTTTTTGCTAAACTATTGTTAGCCCCACTTTGGGGGGTTAACTATAGATCTTGTGGAGCTAATTTTAAGTGAGGTAAATGATCATTCTTACTCTTCAATATCGAGACTAAAAGGTCCAAGTCGTGAGAGCCACTAAGGTTGCATGTGGAACTCGCGTACGTCACGCAAAATGGTTCTGACACAAATCTGCACATGGGTATACTGCTAAACTATTGTCAAACCTATTGATGTAGGACAATTAACCACTTGCACTAAAAGCTCGAACCGTTAGAGCATGGTGAATCAATCCCTTTATCTCATAGCCTAGGCCCCATATCTTATGGGTTAGGACCTTGGTTGAACCCCCCTAGTGGGCCCCAAATCACATGGATACCACCTCACATGAGCCACCCGAATCACATGAGTGGGGCCCGTCTCACACGGGCCACCCACCACGATACCCCACTCGAGCCCGATGTTAAAATGCCCTTGCATTACCCATTTTGGAGTTTACTTGCAAATCACATGGAGCCCTATGCGGGATATACAAGACCCAAGTGGCAAGATGTGTAATATTAAGCATTGTGGGGCCCGCCATAGGTGCTTAAAGTCAGCCAAAAATAAAAAGAATAAAAATACAGATTCGATTTTAGTGTTATTTCCATTTTGGGGCCCTCTTCCCAATCACATGAGACCTAGTTTTGTCAAAGGGGTGGGACCACTTGACTTTTCTATGTCTAGATTACACAACCCACATAGTGAGACTGTGACGCCCCATCACTGTGGTCACACGTGGGCGGGCCCCAAGGTGGCTGACAGGCTACTGTGTGGCTGGCAGGCTACTATGCACATAGTAAAGGTGAAACTTTATCCCACATCGGAAGTGTCATCTGAAGTTGTGGTGGTTATATGTGGAGTTGTCATCCTATACTGTATGAGGCCTTTTGGGGGCGACCCCGAGAATAAAACCGTGCGGGCTGTGCCCAGAGCGGACAATATCATACAGTATAGGCATGGGCTGTTACAAATGGTATCAGAGCCGAAGACGGTTCTACCCTCGGTGGGGGATATTGTGACGCCCCGTCACTGTGGTCACATGTGGGTGGGCACACGTGGGCGGGCCCCAAGGTGGCTGGTCGGCTACTGTGCACATAGTGAAGGTGAAACTTTGTCCCACATAGGAAGTGTCGTCTGAAGTTGTGGTGGTTATATGTGGAGTTGCCATCCTATACTGTATGAGGTCTTTTGGGGGCGACCCTGAGAACAAAACCATGCGGGCTGTGCCCAGAGAGGACAATATCATACAGTGTGGGCGTGGGCTGTTACAGAGACTCACTGCCACAGTGCGTGGAGCCACCATAGGGCACCTAATTACATAGCTGCTTCAGAGGTTTGGGTACTTAAAAATAAAATAAAAAGGGAGAGGAATGTGGGAAAGATTACCCACCTCTTGACTTGAGTTATACTTGGATGGTGAAGATGGGTGGTTGAGTGGTGAGTGAGGCTCCTCCCCCACTCCTCCTTTCTTCCTCTTCTTCTCCTCTACTCATTTCCTCCATTTCTCTCTTCCTCTTTCTCTCTCTCTCTCTCTCTCTCTCTCTCTCTCTCTCTCTCTCTCTCTCTCTCTCTCTCTCTCTCTCTCTCTCTCTCTTCATTTTGAATTTTTTCTAGAGAAATTCTTTAGTAAATAGTTAGAGAATTCCCTTTGTATGGCTTAGAGAGAGTGTGAAAAGATAAGGTGGATAAGAGGGAGGCATGCATTGGCTAGAGAGGAGGTGTACTTAACATTCATTGGTTGAAATGGAGGTAATGATTAGTGAAAAGATAAAGTGCAGGGATGGTGCACATGCATTAGCTTGGAGTGGATGAGGTTGAGGGATGATGTATATGCATTGGTCACTTAAAAGGTATTGTGAGAGAAGGTTTTTGAAGAGGTGTGAGCTAGTGGATGGTGACATGTGAATACTTAAGAGAGAAAATTATTGAAGGGTGTAGAGATGGGTGGTGATGTCGAGGGTGAGGTGTAAAGTGGGAGCGATGTGTAAAGTATGTGATGAAGTGTGAAGGTGAAGTCAAAGTCCACCCATATGAATTTTATTAACTCCCTTTAAAAAGCTTGTATAGCTTTAAGTGCACAGGGTGTGTGTGTGTGTGTGTGTGTGTGCATTCTCTCTCATGTCAGCACATGTGCGCGTGTGTACAGGTACAAGTGTGTGATCACATACATGCAATTAGCTAGGACACACGCACATAGGCTTTGACGTCCATCAAAATATTTTAGCTCCTTACAACAACGTTAAGCACAAGGTAAAAAAGAAAGCATCCATTTGACAAAATAAAGTTAAATGCTTTATTTGTAAAAATCTAGGTGTGAACGCACTTTATAAGATACGACATGATTACTCCGTGATTCTTTCATTAATATCATTTCTTTTTCGAAATGTGCAAAGGCTCAAGTGTGATGATACGCTTGACTTAGAGTTGCCAAAAGCCAATAAAGTTAAAATCTAGGATCAGCTAGACACCGAAGAATCGCTAATGAGTTGGAGAATCGCACAATTTCCTAACCCGAGTGAATTTTACAATTGATCTAAGATCAAAGATTATAAGAGTGTTTTCTGTTTAACCCATTTAATTTTCCATTGTTTCCTGAGGCTAAGCAAGTGCCTTATTTCAAATCTTGACCCAATTCATGCAGAACAATCTTTCTCATCTTAAGTAGGGTGTCTACAGATACCCATCTTTGACAGAAGTTACAGGAAACTAAATGCCAAAGTGAGTGGATACCATACCATACTAGTCAAGAATAGATGTAGTTGGGACTATCCTAACTGGAGAGTTATTATCAAAATATAGTATAGTAGAAAAAGAACTTGGGTGTGTCCGAGGGTGAGGAAAATATTTTGATTGTCCCTGTTGTTGGGGAACTGCGGAAGCACACATAGATGAATCAAGCAAAGTACTCTAATCACACAACCAAGTTCAAACACAAATAAACTGAATTTACGTGGAAAAATCCTTGCGAGAAGCAACAATAATGCACAATGAAAGCAAAAAATTATAAGAGAGAGATTACCGATTCGAACAAGCCTTGAATCTTCCTCACAAGCCAAGATATGCTCTTGAAATCCTTAGGAATGAATTTAGAAAACTTAAAACACCTCTCTATGCTCTTAAGTCCCGATTACACTCGATATATATATATAGCTTTATATAGTATTATAATCCGAATAGGAAACAAATCCCACACTTACCCAATTTTGTGCGTGTTGAGATGTGGAGCCACATTTGGATAGTGTTGCTCGACTAGTCGAGTGGGCTGTACGATTGGTCGAGTGGCCCACTCAACCAGTTGAGGGTTCACTCGACTTAAAGTCCAGCATGCAAATTTTATTTCTGGTCCGTGGCGCTCGACCAATCGAGGCCCATGCTCGACCGGTTGAGGACCTCTCTCGACTAGTCGAGGTAACGTAGATTCTGCACGGATTTGGTGCGGACTGCGTAAATTTGAGGCAGTTTTCACAAAGGTGCGGAATAGAAGTTGCCTAACCTATAAATAGGGGTCCTAGGGTTATTCTAAGGTGTGTGCAAAGGATTTTTTCTATACATCCAAGGGCAAAATGTTAGTATATTTCTTGTAATCTCATTTTCTTCGTAGTGAAAGTTTGCACACGTGGTTTTTTACCCTTGTTAGGGTTTTTCCACCTATATTCTGTCTTGTGGTTTGTTGGTATGCTTTAATTCTACTTCTACATTATATTTCTTCTTGTTTATCGTTTGTGGGTGAGACTGGAGGTTGAATCTTGGTTCACTAGTGTTGTTGGCATGCTGCGCAACAACTGGTATCAAAGCTTTTGATTTAATTCAAGTGGGAGCGATGACGGAAGAAGGGAAGGCTAAAATTGAGAAGTTTGATGGTTCAAATTTTGCCTTCCGGAAGATGCAGATGGAAGATTATCTGTATCAGAAGAACCTTTATATTCCTCTAGGAGGAAAAAAGAAGAAACTAGAGAAGAAGATAGATAATGAATGGTCTTTATTGGATTGGAAGGCTTTAGGAACGATCTAACTCTCAGCGTCGCCTTCAATATATCCAAGGTGAAGACCACAAAAGAATTAATGCAAGCTCTAGCTACTATGTATGAGAAACCCTCATCGTCCAACAAGGTTCATCTTATAAAACGACTATTCAACATGAATATGCTAGATGGTGGGAGCGTGGCTGAACATCTAAAGGAGTTCAATACAATCAGGAGCCAATTGGAATCCGTTGGCATCACTTTTAAGGATGAGGTCAGGGCATTATTGATCTTGTCCAGTTTGCCAGACAGTTGGGATGGTTTGGTGATTGTCGTGAGCAATTCTTCAGGGTTGACAAAACTGAAATTCGATGATGTGGCCGGTCTAATTCTCAACGAAGAATCTAGAAGAAAGACATCGGGAGTTTCAGGAGATTCAGGAAATGATCTAAACACTGAATGAAGAGGAAGATCGTTGAACAAAGGAGGCAATAAACACGAACGTTCTAAGTCGAGGAAGAAGTCCAAGGGACCGAAAGACAAGGACGGGTGTTAGCATTGCGGGAAGAATGGGTACATAAAACGTGATTACAGGGCGCTTAAAAAATAAGAAGGAAGCTCTCAAGTCGGGAAGGATTTAATGAATCTATCTGAGGAGAGTGACAGAGAGGCGTTGATCTTGTCTCTTGATGCGAGGAATGAGTCTTGGGCCATAGACTCGGGTGCTTCGTTTCATGCCACTTCGTGTAAGGAAATTCTGTGTGATTATATGACAAGTGACTTCGGGAGAGTCTACCTGGGTGATGATGAGTCGTGTAGTATTGTTGGAAAGGGAGATGTTCATATAAGTTAGAAAGACAGAACGATTTTGAAATTGAAGGATGTCAGACATGTACTGAGTTTAAAACGGAACTTGATCTCAGTGGGGTAGTTGGCCGATACCGGATATGTGACGACATTCACTAGTGATTCCTGGAAGATCACAAAATGTGCCTTGGTGATATCTCGAGGCAAGAAGGAAGGTACTTTGTACGTGACTTCAGGATCATATAATTCATTCGCAGTTGCATCAATTGAAGTGAATGGGCAATTATGGTATCAAAGGTTGGGACATATGAGTGAGAAAGGGAAGCTACCAGGGCTAAAGTCTATTGACTTGGAATTTTGCGAGGACTGCATATATGGCAAGCAGAAGAGGGTAAGTTTCAAGAAGACAAGACGTGCTCTAAAGACGCATCTGTTGGAACTTGTACACACTGATGTATGGGGACGGCACAGGTATCATCTCTTGGTGGCTCACGTTATTTTGTTTCTTTTATTGATGATGCTAGTAGAAAACTGTGGGTCTATTTCTTAAAGCATAAATCTGATGTATTTGATGTATTTAAGAAGTGGAAAGTAATGGTTAAAAACGAGACAGGCAAAATAGTAAAATATCTCAGATCAGATAATGGGGGAGAATACTGTGATAAGAGGTTTGAGGAGTATTGTGCAGCAAATGGAATCAAACGTCAGAAAACGATTCCAAGGATACCACAGCAGAACGATGTGGCTGAGCGCATCAATAGGACTACTCTTGAGCGCGCCAGGAGCATGAGGTTATATGCAGGGTTGCCCAATACGTTTTGAACAGATGCTGTGAATACTGCCGCATATCTCATCAATAGAAGTCCCTCAGCACCATTGGACGGTGGGCTACCAGAAGAAACGTGGAATGGGAAAGAAGTGAACCTTGCACATCTCAAAGTGTTTGGTTGCACTTCATATGTTCATATTGATGCAGAGCACAGAAACAAGCTGGATGCGAAGTTCAGGAAATACACGTTTATACGTTTATACGCTATGGGCAGTATGATTTTGGCTACCGTTTTTGGGATACAGACAACTAGAAAATCATTAGAAGTAAAGACGTAGTCTTCAAGGAAAAACTGATGCATAAGGATAATGTGCAGCAAAATAAGGCTGAGGAGAAAGAATTCGTAGAGTTGAAAGAGTTACCGGACACAGGTGTTACAGTGCCACAGGATGAGCATGCACAGGAGCATAATGAGGTAGAGCCGCAGACACCGGTTATGAGAAGGTCTACTCAGAAGAGGAGACCCAAGGTCCGATACTCACCCTCCTTACATTATCTACTACTGACAGATAATGGTGAACTAGAGTATTTTGAAGAGGCATTACAGTTAGATACACGGGTTAAGTAGGAGCAGGCCATGGATGATGAGATGGATTCTCTTGAATCCAATTGTACGTGGGAGCTAGTCACTCTACCTAAAGGTGAGAAAGCTCTTCATAACAAGTGGGTTTACAGACTGGTGGAGGAGCACGATGGTTCGAAATGGTACAATGCTAGATTGGTTGTAAAAGGGTCCCAACAAAAGGCAGGTATCGACTTCACTGAAATATTTTCACCAGTGGTGAAAATGTCTACGATTCGTATGGTCTTGAGTATAATGGCTACAGAGGGCGAAGCTAGATGTTAAGACAGTCTTTCTTCATGGAGACCTTAAAAAAGAGATATATATGCATCAACTGACAGGATACGTGGCACCAGAAAAGATGAACAACATGTGTAAATTGAAGAAGAGTCTATATGGCTTGAAGCAGGCCCCGAGGCAGTGGTACAAGAAGTTCAAAAGTTTCATGTCGGGAAACAGTTTTATGAGATGTCATGCAAACTACTGTTGTTATTTGAAGAAGTTTGTACGTCATACATCATTCTTCTTCTGTACGTAGATGATATGCTTGTAGCCGGATCAAGCATGAAGGACATCTCGAATCTCAAAAGACAACTGTCTAGATAATTTGTCATGAAGGATTTAGGAGCTACAAAACAAATCCTAGGCATGAGGATAACGCGACAGGAAAAATAAAAAACTGGTTTTGTCACAAGCAGAGTACATAGCCAAGGTACTTAATCGATTCAGTATGGGAGGTGTTAAGCCGATTAAAACTCCATTAGCCAACCACTTCAAGCTTTTTAAGGAGCAAGGTACAAAGACGCAGGAGGAACAGGACTACATGGCTAAAGTCCCATACGCGTCAGCTATTGGGAGTCTCATGTATGCTATGATGAGCACGAGGCCAGACATTACTCAAGCAGTGAGAGTTATTAGCAGGTTCACGAATAACCCCGGGAAGGAACATTGAAAAACTGTGAAGTGGATCCTTAGATACCTGGTATGTACTGCTGATATAGGGTTGTGTTATGGAGGATCAGAAATCAAGCTACAAGACTATGTAGATTTAGATTTGGCAGGAGATATCGACGACAGAAGAAACAATACAGGGTATGTCTTTACTCTGGGTAGTGTTGAAGTCAGTTGGGTCTCTCAGTTACAAAAGATATTATATATCAGTACAACAAAAGCAAAATATGTTGCAGCTACAGAAGTGTACAAGGAGATGGTGTGGATGCAAGGTTTCATGGAAGAGTTGGGAAAGAAGCAAGAAGATTGCAAGTTGTACGGTGACAGTCAGAGTGCGATACACTTGGCTAAGAATTCAGTCTTTCATTCAAGGACCAAGCATATTGACATCAGATATCACTTCATACGTTCGTTACTGGAAGATGGATCGATTGCTCTGGAAAAGATCCATATAAGTGAGAATCCTGTGGATATGCTGACCAAGGCGGTCACATGGGAGAAGCTGAAGCTCTATTAAGCTTTGATTGGTCTTTAGGCTTGAAGACGGGGAGGTGGTGCACTCCAGATGTAGAAGACGAAAGTTTATGACGATGTGTCTCCAAGTAGGAGATTGTTGACATGTGGAGCCACATCTGGACAGGGCTGCTCAACCGGTCGAGTGGCCCACTCGACCAGTCGAGGGTTCGCTTGACTCAAAGTCCAGCGTGCAAAATTTATTTTTGGTCTGTGGTGCTCGACCAGTTGAGGACCTCTCTCGACTAGTCGAGGTTACGCAAATTTTGTGCGGATTTGGTGCGGACTGCGTAAATTTGAGGCGGTTTTCGCAAAGGTGCAGAATAGAAGTTGTCTAAACTATAAATAGGGGTCCTAGGGTTATTCTAAGGTGTATGCAAAAATGTTTTTTTAATACATCCAAGGGCAAAAGGTTAGTATATTGCTTATATCTCGTTTTCTTCATAGTGGAAGTTTGCACCCGTGGTTTTGTTTTACCCTTGTTAGGGTTTTTCCACGTATATTATGTCTTGTGGTTTGTTGGTATACTTTGATTCTACTTCTAGATTATATTTCTTCTTGTTTATCGTTTCTAGGTGAGACTGGAGATTGAATCTCAGTTCACTAGCATTGTTGGCGTGTTGCGCAATAGCGCACACACTCGATGACACTTTCGATGAGACTTCAATAGCATTGACGATCTATCGATGACATCGAACACTTTCGATGGCATTGAGTAAAACACCAAAACATTCCAACGATAAAAAAACATGAATTTTTTCGATGACGTCAAATATTCGTCGATGGCATCGACAGATCCTATTGTTTACAGATTTAAGACATCAACAACACTTGTGCTTCTCAGCATTACTACCATCCAATTACAACATTTTCACATCATTATCGGTATTCTACATCAAGTTTGTCTAGAAGTCTAGATTGTGTTAGGGTTGAGCAATTTCGGGTCAATTGGTAATAATCACATGTATTTAGGTCAAGTTGCCAATTTGGTCTTATTGAGATTGGGTTGGGCCTGAGTTGCACCTCTAATTCCATCATATCAATGGTTTGGATTGTGGAATTATGTGTCCTATGTAAGTCTTCGGAGAGTAGAATATATACATTGCACGGAGATTATGGGTAAGGGACCCTAAAATAAGAAAAATAAATAAATAAAAACACGCACACACAAAATCAACGGTCTACTGGAAAACGGAGCATGGAACCACAAGATCGACAATGTGGGTCATTAAACAGACAACAGCCTGCACTCCAACATAGGCAGCTCAAAATAAACATTGGTAAGCAAGGCCATATTGCTACACCGAGTCACATTTACAGTCCGGTTACACATGCAACAATAGAAATGCATAAATGTTATTGAATGATGATCTAGCGGCTAAGAGCATGGCGCATCTAATGTATAGTTATAAAACTCTGTAACTCAACTCAAGACTCAAACGAATCAACTCAGTGGGATTTCAATCTGAGTCACTTGGAAACTCGGTCCTAAGCCTGACTAGATTGAATCGACTCAGCAGAAAAAGGTACCTATGAAATAATGGCCTCGATGTCTTTTAAAACCAGGAAGAATATTGAATCTGGGACCACTGTTGACAAAATCTATCACCATCTCCTTTATTTATTTATTTTATTTTATTAAGGGCATGTCGTTGCCACTAACTTAGGGCTTGTCATTTTGTGTCATCTGTCTTCCTTCCTTTTTAAATGGTGTAATATATAAATGAGGAGAAAACTTTGATACTCTGGCAGAGTGTGGTGGACAATATACAGGCGCTTAGAATTTACTTAAGAATTGCATACGTGCGTGTAAGTTTTAAGTCAAATTTCATAACGGGGCAGGACCTAATACAACCGTGTATTGGATAAGCTTAACATATAAATCAATGTGTGGGGTCTACTGTGATGTTTCCATCACATCTAATCCGTCCATCATTTACTTACGGCTCCGTAAGTTCTTCTTAAGGCCCAAATCTCTGGCTGATCCAAAACTAGGTGGGCCACATCGCATGGAAAAGTTGGGATGGGGGATGCCCCTTGTTAAAAACTTTCCAGACTGTATGTGGGGCCTACTGTGTTTCGTGTATGCCATCTATCCATTCATAGGATGCTTTCAACAAGGATGAATGGACAGCCCAAAAGTGAGGCCATTTAAAAACTCGGATGGGCCATAAAATGTGATTTTATAGGTTTTAGGCACGATTTTACATGTCGTGGCCCACCTGAGTTCTGGATCAGCCAGATTTCAAACTATCTATCGAAAAATTAAGGGCACACATGATGAACTGAATGGATGTCAATAAAACATGTAACGATTTGTAGGCAAAGTTTATACTAGAAACCTTTCTATTCAATCCTTCCTCTTTCCAAATTATAAACGCTAATTCTACAATAAACCAACAATTATGTTATTAGAATGGTAGATGTTTATTGAAAAGCTAAAAAATGAAAAATAAAATAAAATAAAATAAAATCTTATTTCGACAAACAGGGTTACGATTGCTCAACCAACTTAGTTTTGGAACAATAGTGGGGAACGTGGATTTCATGCAAAAGAAGTTGCTGGGCAAGGATGCTGGGTGGGGCTCACCGAGCTGTTTGTGACAAATCTACCTCGTCCATACATTTTGAGAGCTTATTTCAGCACATGCCACAAAAAATGAGGTGTATTCAAAGCTAAGTCGGCCAGATGAGGAAAACTCGGGGATTCAGTGAGTGCCGTTGAAACATTTTTATGGCCATAAAAGTCTTGTATTATGTTAAACATTTTGTGTTTTCACTTAATCCCAGTGGTCATGACCTTATGAACGGTTTGGATGACATATAAACATCAAGATGGAGCTCAAAAAGTTTCAACGGTAGGCATTTCTGTCCTCAATTTTCCATGTGGTGTGACCCAGCTGAGTTTTTGATCCACATCCTATTTAATTACATGTATTAAAATGATCTCACAAAACGGATGGACGGGTGGATATTTCACCAACATCGCGGTGGACCCCACCCAGAATCCTTGCGCCTTTGACACGTGTATAATTTTTGAATGCTTACGTATCAAATGTCACAGTCCACTAGAGTATCAAATAACTTCGCATAAATAAATGTTGGCGGATTCCATCCTACCCCCGCCCCTCTCTAGCCACGAACGGGCAGTTCTGTGGTTGGGCCCACTGTGATGTATCTGTTTATCCAAGCCGTCCACCCCTTTTGTCGGATCATTTTAAGACATGGACACAAAAATGACGCAGATCCAACGCTCAAATGGACCGCATCAAATAATAATCTTGTCAGTTGCATTAAATGTAAGAGTCATCTGTTGTGTTGTACATTTGAGCGTTGGATCTGTGTCACTTTTGTGTTCATGTCTTAAACTAATCTTAGAAAAGGGATGGATGGCTTGGATAAACGGAACATCACGGTGGGCCCGCCCACAAAACTGCCCGTTCGGGGCTAGAGAGGGGCGGCGAGGGTAGGACACAAGCCGCGTCCTAAAATAAACTTCAATTTACAAAGTGTAAGGGTGACAACTATCCGGGTGACCTACCTAATAAGGCTGAAAGTTGGGCGGGTTCAACCCGACCGACCCATAACCGACCCGACATTGGGTTGGGCTTGGGCAGGATATTTCGAGTCCGATCTTAAGCTTGGGCTATACAAACACCAACCCAATAAAACTTGGGTTGGGCTTGGGTTGAGGTCTCGGGTTGCCCGACCCGTAACCGACCCGACATTGGGTTGGGCTTGGGCAGGATATTTCGAGTCCGATCTTAAGCTTGGGCTATACAAACACCAACCCAATAAAACTTGGGTTGGGCTTGGGTTGAGGTCTCGGGTTGCCCGACCCAACCCGAACCCAATCAATAAATAAGTTACTTATAAATTATAATTGAGTATGGATCGTTTGTGTCGAAGGCACACTAGTGATGTCAAGTCTCATTTGTCCACGTCATTTCTAAAGACTCAAGCTAACAACATATGCTGGATTTCTCTCTCCCAAATAGACTTCATGCTATGCTACATGACTTTTAAAGGAGTAGTTGTCTTATATTTTAGCTTATTTTTTAAAGAAAAAAAATGAAATTCTTTATAATGAATAATCACTCATATAATTAATAAAATTATAGATACAAAAAATAAGTCCTATATTGAAATATAATAAATAATGTAATAATGAAAATATTAGCATGTATATACCCGACCAACCCGATCAACCCGACCGAGCCCGTTTGGGTTGGGCTTGGGTTGAGAATTCCCAACCCGAGATTGGGTTGGGTTGGGTTAGGGTTGAGGTATAGGAACCTTGGGTTAGGTTAGGGTTGAGCACCAACCCGACCCAACCTGCCAAACTTTCAGTCCTACTACCTAACCCAACTTTAGGATCGGCCGGGACATATGAGCTTGGCCTGTAGGTTGGGCTTAAGCCTCACATTCTCACATGCATAGCCCGCTTGATTTTTAGGTCACGTTGAGGCTACCAAGGAAATCACACAAGAAATAGATTATGTGGAGAAAAAATTATAACCCTTTTTCTCAATTTTTACATAATAGTCTTGCTTATGATACCTTTTAAATTAAGTTTTAATTAAGATACATCATTAATCAAGTTATTTTCAAATGGGTATATTTTGTTACTCTAAATTTAGTTGGTTCTGAAATATATTTTTTCCAAAAATGATGAAAATGGCCATTAAAAAGTTTCTGAATGTTGATTGCTAAAGAAGTGGCTACTGGTTGGTGCTCTATGGAACCCACCATGATATATGTGTTTTATCCACGTCATCCAACCATTTTCCAAGTTGTTTTTGGGCTTTTGGATCATTTTAGAGCATGAGCCCAAAAATGACGCAAATTTAAATCTCAAGCAAACCACACTATAGAAAATGAGGGTTCACTTCCTGAGAAGGGGCTTGAGAAACGACTACCACATTTAAGGAAGGTAGTAAGCGCATAAATTATCCAATCTTGACATAGGGAGATGGTGACAATAAATAACAATATGGGACTCTTTAGTCTAATAATTAGAATAAGTATTATTTATATTCCTTAACAAGGATCCAAAATAATGGTGATTGAACGTGAACCCATTAAAAATTGTTAGAAAAGTAAGTGTTTCTTGTACACAATGGAGGATAGAAAAAAAATAATGAGACGATCAGATCTATTGAGTTCAAGGATCGACTTGAATAGTCAATTTCTCAAGACAGATTTGCTGCCATTTTTCTAAAAGTTCCAGCAAGTGCAAATGAAGGAAATCTGCAAATTGTCTTCATGATACAATGAAATCTTAATCCGAATATCAACGCGAAAATTTGCACATTTAAGTGTTGAACATATCTCTAGTTTTGACACCGATATGCCCTTAAGACGTTCAGAAAAAACTTAGCAAGAAGTCAAATCGAGAGTAATTGCACAGAAGATGATATAATCTTAAGAATTAATAGTATTCACTTCTGGATTATAGTATCCGGGATTTATATCAATTGAAAGGTTATGGATTTCTTCCTGAAGAGATGTTAATGTGTCTTTTCAAGAAATCCATACTCATTCACAGCAAACAATATCCCTTCATGAAAGGACATGACTCTTTGTCCTATCGCAGTTATTTCTGTACCCATTCAGACAGAAATAGTTATCCAATAGTAAAAATTGTATCCACATAAGTGACACGTGGCATAGGTGCCACATGTACAATCATGTCACAATTACTCTCAATCAACAAAAGTAATAAATCATCAGGGTAAACCCTAGTTCAATTCCAGTTGTACCATGGCCCAAAAAGTTTGAACCATGTGCCAAAAAGACTAAGGCTCTTTTTGCTCCTTGTGACGATGCGCACGTGCGAAGTGCTAAGTGCGCTTATTAAAGTGCCCAAGCAGCCTTACAGCCCACGCCACGCGCGCGAAAATTTGAACCCTGGTTGCATAAGCAAAAATCCATTCTCTTACCAACTAGCTATACACATTATTTATGAAAAGTTTAAATAATTAATATATTTATTTACTTTCTAAAAGTAAATAAATTTTAACCCGTCGCCCAGACTGTTTTTTGGTTCCTCATGGTAATCATATATAGGGGGTGTTTCTTTACATTTTAAGCGTTTATTTATGAAACATAATGATAAAATGTCTTGCAATGTGTAGGAAAATATTATGTCGTTGACGCTGGATATGCACATTCGCCCGGGTTTATGGCCCCCTATCAAGGTGTGCGATATCATTTGAATGAGTTTCGGACTGGAAGAAAGCCTGTAAATCAAAAGGAACTATTCAATTATCACCACGCCCAGTTGTGAAATGTCATTGAGCTGTCTTTCCGGCTTTTAAAGGGCCGCTTTCCCATCCTACATACTCCTCAATTTAAGTTTAAAACTCAAGTTAAAATTGTCATAGCTTGTTGTGTCCTTCATAATTTCCTTCAAGTTCATGGTGATGACGGACTGACTGAGGTAGTAGAGGACAGTGCAGATAGTACAAAGGATGTTTCTCCATCACCTGTAGAGATCACTAGCATGGAGGAAGGAAGGGCTTTATCTCGGGTGATGGATCGCGGTCGGGAAGAGTGGGCGAGGAAAAGAGACGAGATGCTGAGAAAATGTGGAATGACAGTCTTCCACGCACCAGACAACGTATTTAGATTTTACGGGTTTATGTACTAATCTGCTACGTTTATAGTAGGAATATTTTAACTACCTTTTACTTTGAATGTGGATGCATCTTGTTAGATAGACTGTAAACTTTTTTTTCCCTCATGAATGATTAACTGTGTGCATTTTGCGAATGCTCTTGTCATATTGCTCTTAATTTGTTATGGTTGCAGGTCAAATGAATTTCCTGATGAGCACCACGAAGGATCCAAGGAATAAAGACGTCGAGTCATCTCCGTCAAATAAGGGTGGTCCTCTAGACATTAGTCCAAGATCACCAACACAACCTCTATCAACTCCCAAAAAATCTGCCACCACCGCAAGGAAAGGGCCCTCACCAAAGGGTATATCTACCCCGAGGCGTAGGACAACCTCTACAAGTAAAATAAGTAGAGTACAATGGTCCGACGATATGGACAATTCGTTGGTAAATGCTTTGGTTGAACAAGTCAATGTTGGCCTTAAAAGTGATATAGGGTTTAAACCTGAGGCCTACAAGGCAACCATCAAAGAGATCCATGATAGTTGCGGCATTTTACTTGAAAATCATCACATATCTAATCGCCTATGGACCTTGAAAAAATTGTATTAGGCTATAAAGGACCTGCTCAATGCATCAGGTTTTGGGTGGGATGAAAATCGAAAGATGGTTGTCGCTACGGACGATGTCTGGGATGGATATATCACGGTATGATGAAGAAAATTTTTTTCTTTCAATTCCACAAAGAGGTGAAATTTAATATATGACGTCTAATACATTGTCTTTGTGTGTATAGTCACACCCCTATGTTGAACGAGTGCGTGGAAAGCATATTGACAGATGGGATGACTTGACGTTTATATTCGGCAATGAATGTGCACATGGTTCATATGCAAGCACGGCTTACTCTTCACCTATTTCAAGGAAGCGGCGCAGTCGCAACGAATTAAATTCTGATGACGACTCTGAATGCATGGGTTCTGATACTGTACGACTCTCATCTGATGATGAGGATTATCAGAAGCCTGATCCCCGCACACGCAGTGTCGATCGATCCACAAAACGGGCTACAGGATATAACAAAAGCCCAATGGAGACAACGTCAGGATCTCGTCATAGTCGCCCAGTTGCGAGTGATAGTAGTCGTCATCGGAAGGGTAAGCCTAGCAACCAAATAGGGGACAGGATGGGGGAGGTGGCAGAGCTGTAAAGACCCTGACCATTACTATGGCACAGGGCAAGAGCATGAGGTGGGTGCAGCGGATCCTGAATAAACTTGAGGATGTGGATGGTCTTAACAGTGAGGAACATATTCAAGTTGCAAGGGTTCTGCAGTCCAATTTAGTGAGTGCTGGGTATTTTCTGAAGATGGGACACGAAAAAAGAAAGGAGTGGATACAAAAAATTATTCTTTCTCAGAGTGGCCAGGAGTGAATTTTGGGTCACTTATCATATATTTCTTAACAAATTCTGTTTTTGGACATTAGTCGGTTTTTTGGATGAATGGGTGTGGTTACTGATTTTTTCGGTCCATACATGGAGCGGACTTTTGGGATTTAACTTTAATACTGTGGATGTTTAAGTTGTTGTTGTATCAGTATCTCTGCTGACAAACTTGACATGCCTATATTGATTGTGCTGTCTGTATGAGAATGTTCCAGGTTTTTTTGAAGATGTGCAGGGCCATGTTGTAGGGTTTCCTACAAGTGGACTGGATCATGCAATCTGTCCATGGTTTATGTTGGTTAGTGGATATTGTAGCAGTTATGCGTGGCCACTTTACTATCCCAAAGTGTGATTACATTGTTGCAGGTTTAACATTATTACTGCTACACTTCTGGCATGAATCATGCTGCTAGTCAGGCCGTTTTAATAATTTAGTTTTGTTCTTATAGGTAGATAATGTTCACATATTTCTTATTAATATTGTTTTGCTACTCAGAATGTTTTGGTAAACATATTCGTTTTGATAGGAAGATAATCACCACATACTTGTTCTGATACAGAACTTCGGCCCAGGGAATTATGGTTCCCAGATTTGTTATTGTAGGCAAAAAATCTGCAATTAATTGTATTGATACAATTATGCTACGCAGGGAGTTATGGTTTCCAATGTCGTTATGATAACCAGATAGCTATGTACTTATTGCTTTTGTTACAGGTCTGCTAGGTGGCGTGTTTCAGTTCCCAGATTTGTTATACGAGACGGATAACCTTGACACTCTTTCAGTGATACAGTTCTACTGGACAGGAAAATCTGGTAACAATTTCTGTTTGGATTATACAATTCAGTGATACAATATTGGTTCAGTTGTCTACCTATACTAATAGTTGGTTTAGATGATATTTGCAGGTTTCTGTTGAATTACTGTTTCTGATTAACAGGATATCCAATTCACTCTTGTTTTGCATATTTCGAAGGTTGATTTGACATCATATCAGGGAATCACAGCTATTTGAATTAGTTTCATTCTGATATACTTCTGACCTCGTTAATCTAACATACAGACACTTTCATTTTCCCTGCTTCTTATAAAAATTATGAAGACATTTGGTAGACAGCAATCGATCTCCTATTGCGCTGACGAACTGTACATTTACCATTTGCAGGAAAAATGAAGAAAAAATTTTACGTGGTGTTCGGCGGACGAAAACCCGGATTATATGAGTCATGGGAAGAATGCAAAGCACAAGTTCACGGATTTAGCGGATGTAAACATAAGTCTTTCACGTGTTGTGAAGATGCCATGAATGCATGGAATGAATACAAGGTTTGATGAAATGCTTTAAAAAATAATACGTTTTAATATGTGATAGTTAAAGCAGTGATTATGAAATCAAACAAGTAGGAGTATTAATAGAGAATATGCTTTATTTACTGTTTCATTTAGGCCATCGCCATCGATAGAGCAGCCGAAGAACCACCAGGAGGTCGTCCGGTTAGTCTATCAAGTCGTCCCGCGATGGTGGGCAGTGGGACGTTTGTAGAAACACCCATAAAGCCAACTATAATAGGCGACATAGGCTCAGAAGAAGACATGCATGAAAGAGAGGCAACTGATGCAGTAAGAAACGAACCAGTCATCGATCGTCCGCTTGTTGCATTGCTGCTGGGGTTGTTCATATTGTTAGCGGCTGGTAGGGAGTTTATTTTGTCGTTGTTTACATGACTATGATCGTCCAGAGAAAGCAATTTCAGAATTGTTCTGAATGTTTTTTACATGTGGAGGACTGTTTTAGACTAGTTTGTTAATGATCGTAATAGCGTTATTTTTATTTTTTTGGGTCTGTGTGTGTGAGGAGGTGTATATAGATATATATCTGTTTTTATTTTTATTTTTGTGGGAACGTCACGTGGAGTTAGGACATTTTTGTATTTTCTAAGTTATGCGTCAATTTATATTATATTAATGTACGACACAAAAGTGGACCCCATATGAGGTTCCGTTCGGTCCATGTAGACCGATGGATGGTGTGGATGAGCGCTGACCCCATCGTGGGGACCACAACTGGCCCCCTATTGTTCGGACGGAATGGGCCTCACTATCATGTTACTTTGTAGATCACAGTCCTTCCGTTCGGTCCTTGTTACAGATGTTGCACGCCAAGTCAATATTCTTGGCTCATTCTGCCTACAGTCAACACATGTTGCACGACGGTACAATAAGCAGGTTTTTTTTCCACAATCATGCACATCCGTACATGTTAATACGTTGAATGCATGTTTGGATGGGTAGGATCTTTCAAATGGACCTTTTGATGGAACGGATTGGTGGAATAAAGTAACTGTGGGCACAGGTTTCAATGAATTATAGTAGAGAAATTGTATTCGAAATGGGGGTTGACCATCCGTACATATCAGTTTGAAGCATGCATGATTGTACAGTACCCAGACATAATACCTCCTATCCAAACATTGATTTGTATGATGTAGTATATACTATGCCGAACAATACCTCCAATCCAAACATTGCTTAGTATCTGATTGATTTGAATGTAATCTGAAAAACGGCCAATGTATACATGAACAGTACCCAAATACAGTACAATACAATACACGAATCCAAATAGGCCTTTAGCGTACTGAGTTACTCAGTACGCAATCCGCATCTGGGCCCTAGGAAGTTTTGTGGAGCCAACAGAGATTCCCATATTAAATCCACTCCATTCATCAGTTTTTAAGACAACCATAGGACAAAATTATAAAAATCATGCAGATCCAAAACTAATGTGGTCCACACCAGACAGAACAACATGGATTGAACGCCCATCATTGTAAACTTTGAGAGGCCACATATATTTGTGCCTACAGTTTATCTGAAAGTTTAGATATCCTATAAACATCATGTTCGGCTCTTGGAAGGTTTCAATGGTGGATGATTGTGTTACCTCTGTTTCATATGGTGTAGCCCACATTAGTTTTGGATTTGCGTTATTTTTATGCTGATATCCTACTCCGGTCTTTCAAAACTGATGGATGGAGTAGATTCATGACGAGCATCCCTGTGGACCCTACACAGTTTCTGACTAGTGGAAATTCTTGTGGCGTGGTACAGGCAATCCACGTCCCACAAATATACCCGTAGTCACATCCCTACTCCCTTCTAGAGGTGGGCATCGGACCGAGTCGGATCAGATTGGGTTTAACTCTATCCGATCTGAATTCTTCATGGCCTGATCCGAACTCAATCCGATTCGGGACCGAGTCCGGGTCACCTGACTCGAACTGAGTCGTAACGTACATGGCCGAATCCGATTTGAGTCCGATTCGAGTCTGGGGACGGTTCGGATCATATTGGCCCCACAAGTTCCTGCTTCTACTTAGCCGTAATGGTTCTGAATCGACGCATGCTATCCCAAGCCTCCACCACCTAACGTGTCTCGTCTACAGCTGTAAACCAATCTCGATTCTCGGCTCGTGATTGCAGAAGCTTAATGTTACTCGTGGGAGTAGGATTTCGAATCGCGCTCCCGCCGATCGAGCATGAACACGTGTGAGTTAAGGTGGCATACACGAGTGCGATGTATTTTCTATATGTACGAGGCTCTGCTGCATACACGTAGTATTTGGCTTAAATCCAAACGGACTGGAACATTATGATCAAGGTAGATAGGTCATATGCTCGAAATTTGATTTAGTAAACGGTTGTGATTGAAGATTTGTTTTTTTTTTTTTTTTAATTTGGACGGTTTACTAATTTTAATTTCACCGTCGATGCCCAGCGATAAGGCTATCACGCGTTTCGTATCTATTGATGGTGGTCACTAACATTTGGATGGCTTGGATATGAGGTTCACGCCACATGTACCACGCTGGGAACCTAGCATGTATCTTAGTTGTAATGTCACTCAATGCACACTACATCAGAGTCCTCACGCATTCTGTGGCCCACCTGATTACCAAAACGTCTTGATTTTCAAGTCACGAGACGTCCTCCCAAATAACGGCTCTGATCTCTCACATGTAATCACATGGTCACGTGTACAGAGAGCAATCTCGATTGGGCATGTGCACACGTAATCACATGGGCACATGTACACATAATCAATGCACTCAATGCACGCTACATCAGGAGTCCTCATCCCATCTCTTCCCTCCTCTCAGCTCTCTCGAAATTTCTGGAACCCAAACCTTTTAAGTTCCATCTTCCCTCTTTAAAACCCCCATTCCCATCAAATGACTCTCCTCTTCTGAAAATCATGGTTCTGCATCGGGATTCGTGATGGGCTGCTACAGATTGGTTTTCGTCAATTGTGGGGTTGTTTCTGGGTTTTACTGCTGGGGTTGGGAGTTTCTGACTGCTCTTCTCCTCTTTCTGGATTAAACGATATTTTTTTTTCTTTTTTGGATTTGTGGAGCGCGGACATGGGTTCACATAGGAGCTCTCTGACAGGTCTATGAAGACCTGGTATTGCATTGATGGGGCTATGTGTTTGGGATAGAAGACATTACACTTCCACAACTTGGTATAAAATTGAAATTGTACTTGTAATTCAATAACCTAGTAACCTTATCACACTCTGGAGACTTACCATAGTTTTTTTTATATTTTATATATCTATCACAGTCTTTCGCCTGCAATTTAACTTGTCTCTGGAGTATGATATGTTGTTTTGACTTAATCTCACTCATGTTCAATGCATTAATACAGGCAACATTCAATCATCATTCATTTTGTTGCATAAGTGATGCGTTGGAACTCAGGAGTTGAGTTTATGCTCGACCCCCGATTTTCAGGGCGTTACATCTAAGCTAACCAAGATCACATTAATTGAATCTAACCACATCTTAACAATTTCTCTACAAATAGTCCTTCATCCCTTAGCATTTCACCATTTTTCTGCACAAGAGAGAGAGAGAGAGGAGTGATCTTGGTGGGCCATCAACTCCATCAATCCCATCCCTTCCATCCATCTCAACCATCCATCTAGTCCATTAAGGTGAGTACACCCCCTCCACTCTTATGGTTTGTTCTCTTTTTCATTATTTGGATGATTAATAATGGTGATGATTTGATGATAATGATGTGATCAACGGTGTGGATGTATAGGAGAATACATATAAAAAGATGATTAATAGTTGTGATGATATGATGATAATGATGTGATTAATGGTGTGGATGCATAAGAGGATTCATACAAATAATAATAAAATAATAATTCATTATAGACTTTATGTGGGACCCATTGATAGTGGGCCCCACCAGAACCTTTGTATGCCATCCAAACTGTAACAGCCTGGATTTTTCCCAACCTGGAATTAGACGTCCTTAGGCGATGGGTCAATCCTAACACAGGTTTAACTTCTCAAACACTCAATTAAAGCCTCAAATCCCTTTTCAAACCATTTTCTTCACAAATTCCACCCTTCACCACCTTGATCTTTCAATTTTTCAAAGTACTTTCACCCTAGACACTATCTTAAACTAGCTAAGTAGTATAACTTGGATCACTTTATATACAAACTACAAAGGATTAAGTACCACCTCAGACAGAAATCTTACAGGACTAAATCCTTTAGAAATTAGGCGAGATTTAGCTAGTGTTAAACTAGAGTGCCTGTGAAATTAGCACCAATCACTTTAAATACGATCTGCAAGACCCAAAACTTGTAGAATCATTGACGCTAGGTTACCCTAAAATCTAGGATCAATCTCATTACCCGGCTGCTCTCGGGAGCATCTCGAAACTCCGTATCAGATCTGGACCGCACGTCGAAAGTTCGATGAACACGAAGTTAAGGAATTAGGACCGTCTTGCTTGGCTTGACAACCATCTCGGAAATCAAATCCAGATAGTGTCCAAGCGCTATTCGCTTGAGCTCGGAGTGAAGAGTGTGAGAAATGTGAAATTAATTCAAAATAAAATATCTTAAATAGTAATCTGGCACGTGTTGCTTGCGGATCAGTTTTAAGCAACCAGACCGTCAGAATCAGAGCAAATTACACCCTCGGATCAGGAGAAATTTCATACACATTTACATGTACTCGGAATCTCCGATCGAGATCCGCTGACCGTTGAACTGAAACTGGTCCGCCACGCGTGATCTGGAATCCCGACCGAAATGAAAACTTAATAGAACGTAGATCCAGCGTTAGTGAGCTTAAGTCCGACCTTTGGCTCAAGGAGGCCCGCCAGAAGTCCTCCGTTGAACTGAAATTAACCCGTTTAGGTTATAACCTAAGTATACTTTGACCTGGAGTCTATTTCGGTGAGTTTTTAGACTATATAAGGACCTTAAACCCTCTCTCATTACAGCCATACGAATTTGAGAGGAACCCTAGAGAGAGAAGAGAGAAAAGAGAGAGAAAGTGTGGGAGTTGTGAGAGATCCTTCCTGCCACTCTTCCCTGCCGCTCCACGAGCTCCACCGCTCCGTTCTCATCGCTTTCCTGGCGATTCCAACCCCATTTTTTTAGGTAAGAAACCCTAACCTTAATCTAATTTGGGGCTTGGGTGGTTGTAGGTTATGAAATAGCTAACCTATTTCGTTTTATAGGTTGTCAAACTGCCGAATACGGAAGCTTAGCAAACCTATCGACTCCGTTACGATTCTACGACAAAAGGTACGGACTTTAGGTGTATAGGTTATGGTTTTCAACGCTTTCAATGTCAGATAACGATAGATTCATGATCTGCATGCAATTGCACATTTACAAAGTGCTTTCTATTTTCTGTTTCGATTAAAGATGTAGATTATGGAATTTTACATATTCTAGGTATTCGTAGAAAATACCGTATACGTATAAATTTTGGAAATGTGTTTGACATGATTATTTGTTGTATGAATATACGATATATGGATAAAATACTTATTTGGCGAAAGGATTCGTCCAAATACATGTTTTACTAATATACACTATTTATGTAGAAATACTGTATTGTAGAAAGTACCGTATACATATATATTTTAGAGATGTGGTTGCCATGATTATTTGTTGTATAAATATATTATATATGCCTAAAATACTTGTTGGGCGAAAGGATAGCCCTAATACATGTTTTTCTAACATACACCATGTATGTTGTAATAGTGTATTCTAAGTGTTTGTGAAAATGACCGAATGAGTATAGAATTCTCATTTGTGCTCGCCATAACTAATTGTCATGGATATATGATTGTTGTATTGGCAATCCCCCTTTGACGAAAGGATTTGCCCTAAATCACGCCACGGCCAAAATACGCTATATATATGTTGAAATGTGTAGTTCAAGTGTTTGTGAAAATGTTCAAATCAATATGGAACTTGGATTCCTTCTTGCCATGACTATCCATCGTGGGTGTACGTGTGTTATGATTGGGGCAACTCCCTAGTGAAAGGATTTGGCCTAATGCCTATGTGATCAACATATGTCATGTATGTTGATGTATGTATTTTTAAATTGTTTGTTGAAATGTTTGAATGAGTAGTAGTTAGCAATTGTAATGTATAAGGGTGTTGAGATATGATTCTCAACCTCTTTTAACTATGTGTATGATTTCCTTGGATAGTTGTGTGATTAGGAATTGAACATGTACAAACTCATGCTTGTGTTGTACTTCATAACATGCTCAACTGCTTTTATGATTTTATCTATGTAATGCATATGTTTAAATTCATATTTACGTTGTATGATCCGTCATGGGTGATGGGGGAGTGGAGCAACGAATGCATGCAACAGCCCTGGCAGCCCTAAACGGATAATACCAGACCTTGATTGTATGAGTTGAATCTTGATCCACTACTGCTTTATCTATCTGCAATTGATTGTTTGGGGCTATGATTATAGTCCAGACAATCGGTACCAGAGTTGAATTCGTGGCTGTGATTCATTTGCCACGTGAGATGTGTTCGACGAACTCGAGTCGTACTTTGGTTGGCGATAGTGGTTGGCTACACGAAGTGCTCATGCGCTTCATATCATTCAACTTGATGTGCGCTCGAGCTAGCCGAGCTCGTCAAGTAACCCGATCTGTCTTATGTATGTTCACCATGTTTGGACGCCTCTGCTTGAACCTAGGGTACCAAACTTACCAGTGAAATCCCTTTTAACCATGGTACCTCGATCCGCTAAGACTCATGAGCCGGACACGGTAGTATGGGACAACGTGGTCGAGCTGTCGGCCTACGCTGGGGTTACGTGCCTCCCCGTAGTGACCAGTGAGCAACCAGATTCGTGAGCCGATTATGGTGGTATGGGACACTATATTCGAGCTGCCGACACCTACGGCGAGAGCCGAATACAGTGAGACTTATATTCGTGCTGACGGGCGACGAGTCCTCCGTAGTGTCTTCGAGTATACTCTAAGGTCTGTGATTGGTGACGAGCCCTTTTCAGCAACTAGAGCATGAGTTGAGCTGAGTACGGTGAGATTGTATTCGAGCTGACGGCCAGCGATTGAGCCGAGTACGGTGAGACCTATATTCGAGCTGACGGGCAGCAATTGAGCCGCATACGGTGAGATCTGTATCCGTGCTAATGCGTGACGAGCCCTTTGTGATGCCTTCGCTATGCCTCTCAATCCATAATATCGTATGAGACTAACTAGGAGTGACGACCATAGAATGGATCATGTTTGGGAATGATACAAGGGAGGTACCTTAGTTTCCCAATACTGCTGTTTGAAATGGACTAATAATTACTCGGTAATCATGCTCATCATCGCACTGCATGTGCCTGGTAGATGTGGAGCACTAAGGGATGAACGCATTCGCTAACATAAGATGGTGTCGCATAAGGGTGGTTTGGCAAGGGCATTCATCATGTCATTTCATACTTGCATTTAATAAGAGTAGTTAGGATTGTTTGATTATACTGCTTTATCATTACTGCTTGACTGAATTGATAACATGTTTACCTATGCTTTATTGTTCCACTGAGTTGATCACTCACTCCCACGTTACGGGACGGTGTTGTACACACCAACCAGATTTGTTGAGTTTCAGGTGATGGCGATGCTTATGAAGCAGAGCCGGACTACTATGATGTTGAGGAGGAGTTCTCCTACATATAGCTCTCTGACAGGTCTATGAAGACCTGGTATTGAATTGACGGGGCTATGTGTTTGGGATAAAAGACATTACACTTCCACAACTTGGTATAATTTGAAATTGTACATGTAATTCTTTAACCTGGTAACATTATCACACTCTGGAGACTCACCACTGTTTTTATATTTTATATATCTATCACAGTCTTCCGCTTGCAATTTAACTGTCTCTGGAGTATGATATGTTGTTTTGGCTTAATCTCACTCATGTTCAATACACTAATGCAGACAACATTTAATCACCATTATCTATGTTGCATAAGTGATGTTCTGGAAACTCGAGAGTTGAGTTACTACTCGACCTCGATTTTTCAGGATGTTACACAAACCATCCAAAGTGTGGCCCATTGGGCCGGCCAAACACACACTCACACCCATGCACACATGTGCACACCACACCATAAAAATAAATAATTAATTAATTAATTAAAAATTTTTAAAAAAAGGAATGGGCGTTGTTGCTACCAGCGTCCAGAGGACGCTGCAGCAAGCAACGTCCCTACTGCTGCTTGAAAGAAAAGAGGGAAGGGGCTATGGGACCACAGCAGGCCCCACCCATGATGTATGCATTCAATCCACGCCGTCCATCCAATTTCCCAGCTCATTTTAGGCATTGAGCCGAAAAATGAAGCCAATCCAGATCTCTGGTAGGCTACACTATCAAAAAGACTATTTTAATAGTGTTAAACTGTTAGGGCCCGCTGTGAGGTTTCTGTACGTCCAAACATGCTGCATACTGGACTTGTTGGATGTGTCACGAGCCATAGAATGCAACAGACAGACTTGATTATCTTGATGTGTGCCCCACCTATGAAAAACCACAGTAAATAAATTTTTTTTTTTTTTAAAAAAAAAAAAAAAAAAAAGATAGGCAAGGGGCGTCAGCCCCTTGCTGCTGACGTCCAGCGTCCTTTGGACGCTGCAGTTGTTGCTGCTTGGAACGAGCAGGGACAGTGGGCCCTAACATAGGCCCCACCATGATGTATGACAACCATCCACATCGTGCATTTGATAGGTCCCTTTTAAAAAATGGGATACTCCAAAAATCAGCCGTCCAAAGAACTCAAGTGGCCCACACCATTAAAAAAATAATAATAAATAAAAATAGGAAGCTGGATAAACCAGTAATATTCGTGGGTCTGGTAATGAGGTATGTATTATATCTAAACCATCCATCCATTTGGTGAGCTTGTCTCAAGGCTTTTGAAAAAAATATATATAAATAAATAAATAAAAATAACAAAAAATAAAATAAAACAGATCTAAGTATCAAGTGGTCCACACCACTCACCTCTCCTATACTCCAATGACTCTTGCAATATAGTAAGGTTGAACAATTGCCTGAAGATTAGACCAGCGGTGTGGTCTAGAACGGTTCAACTGAACCAATAGCTGAAGAACAGACCTGTGCAGTGGTCTAAATCACAAATCTTCTTCTCTCTTTTCTTTCTGGGATTTTTTCTTCTTTTCTTTTTATGTATTTCTGCCAGACTGTGTAACAGAGTTCCAGTAGTAGGCCTTCGTGTTTGCTGAACGCAGACCCACATCAGGCTCGTCATATCGTAGAAATGGTTTGCCTGTAACCTATCAGTATACTCAATTCATTTGAGTAGGGGCAAATAACGCTTTAAGGACAGCGTCCCAGACGTGCTTCAGCTTATCCTTATTTCAGATCATTTGGATTTTTTATTTTCATATTTTACAGAAAATACAAATCTGTAAATTTTTATAACAGCCGATAATAGATTCCGAGATCATCTATTAGCAGTGACCCTAGGGCTATATCATACCATTCTTGACTTAATATCACCCAATATAAAAAACAGTACTGGCGTAAAGGAAAGTGTGCCACAAGCGTCACTAATAGCATAATCACATTCACATGACTAATAGATTTGATGTCATCTTGACTCACTCTTTCAATATCTCTCTCGTTCTCACGGTATGTGTGTGGGCATGTGGGCCACACCATACATGGCGTGAATCTGGCATGAATCTAACATTAATGTTATATTCATGCCATGTACAGTGTGGCCCACATGCCCATACACATAAGTAAAAATAAATTAATTAATAAAATTGCATTATAAATGTGTCTCAAATCTTAATCAAAATAGTAATGCACGTAAAAAGTTAGCATTAGGAAATATTAGGAGGAATTAAGTTTCGTTGGATAAAGAGAACTCCATCGTATGAATCAACGTAGGAGTCTTAACCCTCTTCGTATGCTTTAGAAAATAAAGTATATCTTTCAATCATGGCACTTATAGATAGAAGAGAAAAATAAAAAGTGAACTGATTGACAATCAAAACCGTTCATCATATGGTTCAAAGATCATGACTCTTCAATTTCAAGGGGGAGCATAATAGGAAGCCGGTGGATAATGGTCAACCAAACTATTAAGTGAGTGAGAAATCTAACCCGTCCAATTGGTTGGCCCCACCGTGAAGTGATGGGGTTTTTTGACTCGTCGTCGACCGGTCGTGAGCCCTGCTCGACCGGTCGTGGGCTGGCGTTCGACCAGTCGTGGGTTCGTTCCCTGACACGACTCAAAGTCCAGTGAGTGCAGACTAATTTTCTCCGGGGTACTCGACCGGTCGTGGATGGTTCACGACCGGTCGTAGGTGGTTCTCGACCCGTCGTAGACTCAGTTCGACCAGTCGAGGTTACGCAGATTCGTTTCGTGATTTTGCGCGGATTTGGTGTCACAAGTCCTTTCGCAACTGGGATGTGGAAAGGAGTTTCTTAAAACTTTAAATAAGAGTTCCTAGGGCTTTCTAGGGATGACAAGAGGGTTTCCTAAAGCTTTACAAGGGATTTGCTAAAGGGTTTATGGCTATCAAAGGTGAGAGAGAGAGAGAAAAAGAAAGAGAGGAAGCTTATAGAAGGGAGATTATGCTCGTGGAGGTTATCTACTTTGCAATCTATATCTCAGCGCTTCTATGTCCTCTTAATCAATGAGATCTCTCCGTTTTTCTTTTGTTTCTCTCATTGTTTATCCACTCATGCGTGAGTGAAGAAGTTTGTAACATTCTACTTCATAGTGGATTGTTGATCTGGACGAGGTCCCGTGGTTTTTACCTCTTTGAGGGTTTTCCACATAAAAATCTCTTATGTGGTGTGTGATTGATGCATTGATTGTTTTCATTGCTTTATTATCCATAATTCTGGTTTGTTCTGGAGGGCTAGATCCTAAGGTTTTGTGCAAGGCCCCCAACAAAGTGGTATCAAAGCTAAGTTCATTGAACAGGTAGGATCAATTTTGAATTATGGAAGGTGGCTCATCAAGGATGATCAGCCTCAATGGTTCTAACTGGACTATATTGAAGGCTAAGATGGAGGACTTGCTTTATTGCAAGGACCTATATTCTCAAATTTTAGGCATATCAGCAAAATCCAAGGATATGTCTAATGATGATTGGAAGAAGATGGACCGAAAGGTGATGGGGTTTATTAGACAATGGTTGGATGATTCAGTGTTTTACCATGTGTCTACGGAAACCTCAGCCACTAGCCTATGGATGAAATTACAAGGGTTGTATAAGAGGAAGACAGCCGGTAATAAGATTTTTCTGATAAAGCGACTTGTGAATCTCAAGTTCAAAGATGGTGGTTCTGTGGCTGAGCACATGAATGAGGTCAGTAATATAGTGAACCAACTCTCCTCTATGAAGATCGTCCTGGATGATGAATTGCAGGCTTTACTTTTGCTTAGTTCATTGCCTGACAGTTGGGAAACATTGGTGGTGTCTCTAAGTAACTCCACGCCAGACGGAAAGATATCCATGGAACAGGTAACTAGTTGTCTCTTCAATAAAGAGACAAGGAGGAAGTCTCAGGGGTCTACTCAGCAAGAGGCCCTTGTAACACAAGAACGGGGGAGAGGAAAGAATAGGAAGGGCGGGAAGGCCCGAGATAAATCAAGAGACAAGTCGAGTAACAGAAAGGATGTTGATTGCTGAAATTGTGGCAAGAAGGGACACTACAAGCATGAATGTCGTAGTAAGAAAAACGACAAGAAAGGAAAAGGGAAGGAAGATTAATCAGATTTCACTGCGGTCGCTTCAGATGGCGACGTTGTAGTTATTCTTTCTGCAAATCATGATGTATGTCTCACGGCTACGAGTCAGGATACCGACTGGGTGGTTGACTCGAGAGCTTCTTTTCATACGACTCACGCAGGGACTTCTTCACAAGCTACAAGTCAGGTGACTATGGAACCGTGAAGATGGAAAATTCTGGCGTATTGAAAATCGTGGGAGTCGGTGATATTTGTGTGAAGACCGATGTGGGCTGCACATTGGTTCTCAGGGATGTGCGGCATATTCCAGAACTTCGCCTCAACTTGATGTTGACGGGAAGGTTGGATGATGATGCTTATTAAAGCCGGTTTGCTGGTGGGCGATGGAATCTCATCAAGGGCTCGTTGATCTTGGCCAAAGGAAAGAAGTGTTGCACCCTTTACAAGGTAAGTGTCAGTATGTGCAAGGGTGGGTTGAACGCAGCGGAAGATTCAGCTATTAACATGTGGCACAGGCGTCTAGGTCACATGAGTGAAAAAGGGCTTCAGGTACTAGCAAAGAAGCGGCTCCTTCCAGACGTGACAGGTACACCTCTCAAAACTTGTCTTAATTGTTTATCAGGAAAACAGCACAGAGTTTCATTTATTAAATCTGCTTCTCATATTAATAAAGTGCATCCATTAGATTTGGTTTATTCTAATGTTTGTGGTCCTATGAGGACAAAAACCTTGGGTGGGGCATTTTATTTTGTTACTTTTATAGATGATGCATCTAGGAGGGTTTGGGTTTATGCTTTGAAATTCAAGGACGAGGTCTTTAGTGTGTTTAAATTGTTTCATGCTATGGTCGAGAGAGAGACAGGTAGATCATTGAAGTGCATCTGCATGACAATGGTGGTGAATACATTGGCGACTTTCATGAGTACTGCAAGTCCCTGGGTATACGGCATGAACAGATGGTTCCCAAGACCCCTCAGCATAATGGTGTAGTTGAGGGAATGAATCGCACCATTATTGAGAGAATCAGATGCATGTTATCCCATGCGAAGTTGCCCAAGACATTCTAGGGAGAAGCAATGCACACGGCGGTGTATTTGATAAACAGGTCTCCATCAGCCCCGTTGAAGGGAGAAGTGTCTGAGAAGGTGTGAACTGGACATAATCCATCGTACAGTCATCTCAGGGTGTTTAGATGCAGGGCATCCGTTCACGTACCAAAGGACGAGAGGTCCAAACTCGATATGAAGATTAGGCAGTGTGTGTTCTTAGGGTACGGTGATGAAAAGTTCGGTTACAGATTGTGGAATCCGACCGAGAGAAAGCTCGTCAAGAGCAGAAATGTGGTTTTCTTTGAAGATCAGTGTATAGAAGATATTGGTAAGCCAGAGAAGAACTAGCCTAGTTCAGGTGAGCTAGAGGACATGGATCTTATTATTCCTCTCGTGGTGCCTGATGACGGGAGAGTACATCAAGGTGTAGAGGACAAGGGAGTTCCTTCAGAAGATGGACCAGGGGAGCAGCCCCCACTTGATCCACCTGTTGAGCCACAGGTGAAGAGGTCATCCAGGGACAGACAGT
Organism: Magnolia officinalis; assembly: GCA_021015155.1. Classification (NCBI taxonomy): domain Eukaryota; kingdom Viridiplantae; phylum Streptophyta; class Magnoliopsida; order Magnoliales; family Magnoliaceae; genus Magnolia; species Magnolia officinalis. The sequence goes on from JAJHSJ010000012.1 coordinate 52,120,297, forward strand.
CGTCCAAGAGGTACTCGCCACATTAGTACATTATGCTGACTGATGGGGGAGAACCAGAAGATTATTCTGAGGCCCTAGCCGACGAGCATAAGGAGGAGTGGTTGAAAGCTATGCAAGAGGAGATGGATCCTTACATAAGAACCACACCTATGATATGGTGAAACTGCTTAAGGGTAAGAAAGCTTTGAGCAACAAGTGGGTGTTCAGAAAGAAGATTGAGCAGAAGAATTCACAGACGAGGTTCAAGGCCAGACTTGTAGTGAAAGGGTTCGGTCAGAGGAAAGGTATAGACTTCGAGGAGATATTCTCACCAGTGGTGAAGATGACATCCATACGGGTGTTGCTTGGGTTGGCGCCTAGCATGGATCTGGAGATAGAGCAGTGAGATGTCAAAACTGCCTTTCTCCATGGTGACCTGGAAGAAGAGATCTACATGCACCAACCAGAGGGGTTCGAAGTCAAAGGCAAATAGCATATGGTATGTAGGCTGAGGAAGAGCTTGTATGGGCTGAAACAAGCTCCACGGCAATTGTACAAGAAGTTCGACTCGTTTATGTTGAAACATGGGTATGACAGAACGGAGTCGGACCACTGTGTGTTCACGCGCAAGTTCTCAGATGGTGATTTCTTAGTTCTTCTATTATATGTTGATGACATGCTCATCATGGGAAAAGACATCAAGAAGATCGACAGGCTGAAACAGGAGTTGGAAAAGTCCTTTGCGATGAAAGACTTGGACCCGGCTAGACAGATCCTAGGAATGGAGATAACCCGTGACAGAAGAAGCAGAAAGCTTTGGCTGTCACAAGAGCGGTATATTGAGAAAGTCCTAGAGCGGTTCAATATGAATGCAGCGAAGCTTGTCAATACTCCACTAGATGGTCACTTCAGATTGAGCGACAGACAGTGTCCTAAGACGAAGGCAGAGGTGGAAGAGATGCAGAAGATACCCTACGCGCCAGCGGTAGGAAGTTTGATGTATGTTATGGTGTGTACAAACCCAGACATAGCATATGCGGTTGGTGTTATTAGCCGGTATCTTGTCAATCCTGGCAAAGAACATTGGGCAGCGGTGAAATGGATACTGGGTATCTAAGAGGCTCATCCAGGTTGAGTCTATGCTATGGTGACGGTAAACCTGTGTTAGAGGGCTACACAGATGCAGATATGGCAGGTAACATAGACTCTAGGAAGTCTACATCGGGGTTCATGTTCACGTTTGCAGGGGGAGCGGTTTCTTGGCAGAGCAAGCTACAGATGGTCGTAACATTGTCGACGACAGAGGCCGAGTACATTGCAGTCACAGAGGCATGTAAAGAGATGCTTTGGATGAAGAGGTTCCTACAAGAACTTAGCCTGAAGCAGGAGGAGCACGTGGTCTATTGCGATAGTCAAAGTGCTATACACTTGAGCAAGAATCCAAGTCAGCACTCCAAGTCGAAGCACATAGAGATTCGGTATCACTGGATCAAAGATATTTTGGAACAAAAGGTGTTACAGCTTGAGAAGGTCCACACGGACGATAATGGGTCAGACATGATAACCAAGGCTTTGCTCAAGGGCAAGTTTGAGGTTTGTAGAAACTGGATTGGCTTGAAGAAGGTGAATCCCTCCTAGGTCAAAAAAGTGGAGATTTGATGGGTTTTTTGACCCGTCGTCAACTGGTCGTGAGCCCTGCTCGACCGGTCGTGGGCTGGTGTTTAACCAATCGTGGGTTCGTGCCCTGACACGACTCAAAGTCCAGCGAGTGCGGACTAATTTTCTCCGGGGTACTCAACCGATCGTGGATGGTTCACGACAGGTCGTAGGCTCTCGACCGGTCGTAGACTCGGTTCGGCCAGTAGAGGTTACACAGATTCATTCCACGATTTTGTGCGGATTTCGTGTCGCAAGTCCTTTCGCAACTAGGATGCAGAAAAGAGTTTCTTAAAACTTTAAATAGGAGTTCCTAGGGCTTTCTAGGGACGACAAGACGGTTTCCTAAAGCTTTACAAGGGATTTGCTAAGGGGTTTAGGGCTATCAAAGGTGAGAGAGAGAGAGAGAGAGAGAGAGAGAGAGGAAAAGAAAGAGAGAAAACTTATAGGAGGGAGATTATGCTCGTGGAGGTTATCTACTGTGCAATCTATATCTCAGCGCTTCTATGTCCTCTTAATCGGTGAGATCTCTCTGTTTTTCTTTTGTTTCTCTCATTGTTTATCCACTCCTGCGTGAGTGAAGAAGTTTGTAACGTTCTACTTTATAGTGGATTGTTGATCTGGACGAGGTCCCGTGGTTTTTACCTCTCTGAGGATTTTCCACGTAAAAATCTCTTGTGTGGTGTGTGATTAATGCATTGATTATTTTCATTGCTTTATTATCCATAATTCTGGTTTGTTCTGGAGGGCTAGATCCTAAGGTTTTGTGCAAGGCCCCCAACATGAAGATGACAGTAGGTAAAAATCAGCCAAATCAACTGGTGAATTATACCTGTATTTTTCTATTTATCAATTACTTATTTTTTCTATGATGTGGCCTACTTAATGAGTATATTAGCGAGTATTTTTCTATAAAGTGATCCTCATGGTAGGCCAACTAATTGGAAAGGTTGGATGCCATATTAGCTTAACAAGTTGAAAGTTATCCGCTGGTGGACTGTAATCAGTGGTCCAGCTGGTTGTACTCGAGACCTTTTCCTAGGAATTGCCAAAAAAAAAAAAAAAACGGAAACGGATTGGCTACTCCCCTGCCACCAGCCAATGTCTCTGGTCGGTGCTATGTGGGCCCCACAATGATGTATATGCTTCATCCATGCGGTCCATCTATTTTTCCAGATCATTTTATGGTATGGCACCAAAAATTAGATAAATCTAAATCTCAAGTGGACCACATTAAATGAAACAGTGTTGAATGAGCGTTGACCATTAAAAACCTTTCGGGGGCCATAAAAGTCCTGGATCAAGCTTATTTTTGTTTTATAGCGTTCGTCTGGTATTTTATGACCTAACAACAGATTGGATGTGAAATAAACAGTACAGTGGGCCTTAGGAGGATTTTAATGGTTGATATCCAATCACTATCGTTCTCATGTGGTGTGGTCCACCTGAGATTTACATAACTCTCAATTTTGGGATTAAGCATTAAATTAATCTGTAAAAATAGATGAACGGAATGGATGAAACACATACATCATAGTGGGCCCACAGAGCACCGATCACCAGCCACCGGGCTGGTGGCCGGGGGAGTAGCCAATCCGTTTCCAAAAAACCGAAAAGCCCATAGGAATGCGCGCCACGCCAAAAGGGAGTAGACTCTCACATCACATGTCCGGCCAAATATGGGGTGTAGATATCATTTCCCTTTTCTGGGCCACCGGTCTCTATAGGATTGGAGAACCCATCAATCTCAACCGTTTGATGATCTGGACCAACGGCCTCTATAAGATTGGAGAACCCATCATTTTCAACCGTTTGATAAAACTTAAACAATTGTAAAGGTCACTTTCACTGAAAAGCAATAGCGCAAGGTCTTAGTTCAACCAAACACTAGTACAATCTCGGCCCAACAACTGTTAAGTGCGAATAAAGATTCGTGGGCCCACATATGACAAGTGTTCAATCAAGAGAAGATATATTTTAAAAAATTCGCGTTTGCAGCGCATTCAACGTTTAAATAGAGAAAATGACCACTGTAGACAAAACCTTTTACCCAGCGGTTTTTATGAAGGAATACAAACTTTAGTTACCAACTTAGACTACCACGTGCGGACAGCGACTTTGAGGACGAAACTACCCCTCCTTTCACGGAAACGGATTGGGTACTCCCTGCCACCAGCCAATGGCGGATGGTCGGTGGTCTGTGGGCCCCACCATGATGTATGCTATTCATCCATGCCGTCCATATATTTTTCCATATCATTTTATGGTATTCGACCAAAAATGAGGTATATTCAAATCTCAAGTGTACCACATTACTGGAAATAGTGTTGAATGAGCGTCGACCATTAAAAACTTTTTGGGGGCCCACTGTGATGTTTGTGAGAAATCCTCCCCGTCTAAGTTCATTCATAGGTCACAAAGACCTAGATGAAGAAGAAAAACAAATTTCATAATGATCCAAAACTTCTATAACCCCTAAAAGGGTTTCAATGGTAGACGTTCAATTCCCCATTGCCTTTTCCAGTGTGGTCTACTTGATAGTTAGATCTATCTTATTTTTAGTCTCAAGCCTGAATATGAGGTCGCCAAATAGATGGACGGTTTGGATATAACACAAACCTCATGATGGGACCCACAAAAGGCGGTGGGAATTACAACAGCAAAAGAAAAAAAAAAAAAAAACAAAAAAAAAAAATCAGGAACTTATAGCTACGGTTTCTATGGCTACGGATTATAACCGTAGCTATAACCATAGCTATGGATTACTTTATAAAAAATTCTCTCTTTTTTTTTTTCATTTATTTCATTATTCATTTAACGGGAATATCTTCTAAAGTAAAATTAGTTACTTGACGTACCACATATGATTTTGGGTTGGAGAAGCAACTTTAGCCAACCAACCTAGTTATTTTCCAAGATTACATCAGGTCGATGGTTGAAAATACATTTCATTCACTTCGCTGTCAATTTCAATCACTTCGCGGTCAAACTAGAAATTGAGTAAGCAAATTGAAAATTGAGCGAGGCAAGGTAGGAATTGAGCGAGGGAACCTAGAAATTGAGAGAGGCAAGGTAGGAGTTCAGCGAGGGAATCTAAAAATTGAGCGAGGTAAGCTAGAAATTGAGCGAGGCAATGTAGAAAATGAGCTAGGGAACCTACGATTTGAGCTAGGCAACCAAGGAATTGAGCGAGAGAAGTTAGAAATTGAGCGAGGGAAGCTAGAATTTGATCGAGGGAACCTAAAAATTCAGTGAGACAACTAAGATTTGAGCGAGGGAAGCTACAAATTGTGCGAGGAACCTAGAAATTGAGCGAGGCAACCTAGGATTTGAGCGAGGCAACATAGGAATTGAGCTAGGGAACCTAGGAAATGAGCGAGGCAACGTAAAAATTCAGCGAAGAATCCTAGGAATTGAGCGAGGGAAGCTAGAAATTAAGCGAGGGAACCTAGAAATTCAGCGAGGCAACTTGGAATTTGAGCGAGGGAAGTTAGAAATTGAGCGAGGGAACCTAGAAATTGAGTGAGGCAAGGTAGAAATTCAGCGAGGAAACCTAGGATTTGAGTGAGGCAACCTAGGAATTGAGTGAGGGAAGTTAGAAATTGAGAGAGGGAAGCTAGAATTTGACGAGGGAACCTAGAAATTCAGCGAGGCAACCTAGGATTTGAGCGAGGGAAGCTACAAATTGTGCGAGGGAACCTACAAATTGAGCGAGGCAACCTAGGATTTGAGCTAGGCAACGTAGGAATTGAGCGAGGGAACGAGGCAATGTAGAAATTCAGTGAGGAATCCTATGAATTAAGCGAGGGAAGCTAGAAATTAAGCGAGGGAACCTAGAAATTCAGCGAGACAACCTAGGATTTGAGCGAGGGAAGCTAGAAATTGAGCGAGGGAACCTAGAAATTGAGTGAGGCAAGGTAGGAATTCAGCAAGGTAACCTAGGAATTAAGCGAGGCAACATAGGAATTGAGTGAGGGAAGTTAGAAATAGAGCGAGGCAACCTATGAATTGAGCGAGGCAACCTAGCAACTGAGTGAGGGAACCTAGGAATTGAGCAAGGCAACATAGGATTTGAGCGAGGCAACCTAGGATCTTTCTTCTCTGAGGGCTTTGGATTTAACGATTTTTAAGAGCAAGACAGAGAAAAGAAGCATTGAGATAATACCTTTCATCATAATCTCATCTACTGGAAAAGGGGGCCTGCTCAATTTATAGCTTCCCTCGCTCAATTCTTAGGTTGCCTCGCTGAATTTTTATGTTCCCTCACTCAATTCCTAGGTTCCCTCGCTCAATTTGTAGGTTGTCTCGCTCAATTTCTAGCTTCCCTCACTCAATTCCTAGGTTGCCTCGTTCAATTTATAGGTTCCCTCTCTCAATTTCTAGCCTCCGTCGCTTAATTTCTAGCTTCCTCTAGCTTCTATAGCTCAATTCTTAGGTTTCCTCGCTAAATTTCCTTGTTGCCTCGCTCAATTCCTAGGTTGCCTCACTGAATTTCTAGGTTCCCTCTCTCAATTTCTAGCCTCCCTCGCTCAATTTCTAGCCTCCCTCGCTTAATTTCTAGCTTCCTCTAGCTCATTTCCTAGGTTTCCTCGCTGAATTTTCACGTTGCCTAGCTCAATCCCTAGGTTGTCTCGCTCAATTTATAGGTAGCCTCGCTGAATTTCTAGGTTCCCTCACTCAAATTCTAGCTTCCCTCGCTCAATTTCTAATTTCTCTCGCTCAATTCCTAGGTTGCCTCGATCAAATCGTAGGTTTACTCGCTGAATTTTCAGGTTTCATCGCTCAATTTATAGGTTCCTTCTCTCAATTCCTAGGTTGGCTCACTCCAATTTTTACGTTGCCTCACTCAATTCCTAGGTTGCCTCGCTCAATTCCTAGCTTCGCTCGCTTAATTCCTACGTTGCCTCGCTCAATTTCTAGGTTCCCTCGCTCAATTTGTAGCTTTCCTCGTCAATTCCTACGTTTCCTCAGTTGCCTCGCTCAAATCCTACGCTGCCTCGCTCAATTCCTAGGATTCCTCGCTGAATTTCTACGTTGTCTCGCTCAATTCCAAGTTTCCCTCGCTCAATCCCTACGTTGCCTCGCTCAATTTCTAGGTTGCCTCGCTCAAATCCTAGGTTCCCTCTCTCAATTTCTAACTTCCCTCGCTCAATTCCTAGGATTCCTCGCTGAATTTCTATGCTGCTTCGCTCAATTCGTAGGTTCCCTCGTTCAATCCCTATGTTGCCTCGCTCAATTCCTAGGTTGCCTCGTTCAAATCCTAGGTTGTCTCATCACTTTCTAGGTTCCCTCACTCAATTCGTAGCTTCCCTCACACAAATCCTAGGTTGTCTCGCTGAATTTCTAGGTTCCCTCACTAAATTTCTACGTTGCCTCACTGAATTTCTAGGTTCCCTCGCTCAAATCCTAGATTACCTCACTGAATTTCTAGCTTCCCTTGCTTAATTTCTACCTTCCCTCGCTGAATTCTTACATTGCCTCGTTCAATTTCTAGGATCCTTCTAGCTTCGCTCGCTCAATTCCTAGGTTACTTCGCTGAATCCCTACGTTGCCTCGCTCAATTTCTAGCTTCCCTCGCTCAATTCCTACGATGCCTCGCTCAATTTCTAGCTTCCCTCGCTCAATTCCCGTGTTGCCTCGCTCAATTCCTAGGTTCCCTCGCTCAATTCCTAGGTTGCCTCACTCAATTGATAGGTAGCCGCGCTCAAATTCTAGGTTGCCTCACTCAATTTTTAGCTTTCCTCGCTCAATTACTAGGTTGTCTCGCTGAATTCTTAGGTTCCCTCACTCATTGTCTTGGTTCCGTCGCTGAATTTCTTGGTTGCCTCGCTTAATTTCTAGGTTTTCCGCTCAATTTCACCTTGCCTCGCTCAATTTTTTAGGTTGCCTAACTTGGTTTCATCTTGCCTCGCTAAATTTAATGTTTGCCCTGCTGAATTTCAAGTTTCCCTCACTCATTTTGTAATTTATCTCGCTCAATTTTTAGTTTGCTTCGCTCGATTTCAACTATGTTTAATTTTTTGCGTTATGATTCTTTAGGTAATGAAATTTGCTATTAATATATTTTCAATTACATGTTTGTAGGTGACGATTCTTATTCTCAATTCCCAAACCCATCCTCTAAGTGTTCATTAAGATGGTGGTTCGACACGATGAAGGGTGGATTGGAGATGCATGATACTCGGCAGAGTGCCATGGTCATTTCCATGCATTTGACGGTCAATCCCAGCGATTCCGTTTCCAAGTTTTATTGGGTTGGTGTTTGTATGACCCAACCCCAAGACCAAACCCGATACATCCTACCCAAGCCCAACCCAATGTCGGGTGGGTCACAGGTTGGTCGGGTTGAACCCGCCCAACTTTCAGCCCTAAAATCATATATGGTACGTCAAGTAACTAATTTTGGTTTAGAAGATATTCTTGTTATATGAATAAAGAAAGGGTTCGAGTACCCACCAGTGGTGAAATCCCACGACGTGCATTTGTAAGCATGTGTGTGTGTAAAAATTTTTTAAAAAATAATAATAAAGAAAGAAATGAAAAAAGGAGAGAAATTTTTTTTTATATGCTTATATATATATATGTGTGTGTGTGTGTGTGTGTGTGTGTGTGTGTGTGTGTGTGTGTGTGTGTGTTAGAGAAAAATGTAGGTAGTTCTAAATGTTTAAAAAAAAATTAAAAATTAAAAAGAAAAGTACACAAGATACGACTATAGCTACGGTTATAATCCGTAGCCATAGCCTTTTCTTTGAATCGGGGATCAATTGCGGATTCCGCGATCCATCTCCGAATACTACAGCGAGTTGCGGTGGAATCGCGGAATCCGCGATTGATCCCCGATTTTGTCTTGTTTTGTTTTTTTTTTTTTTTTTTTGAAATTTTGGTTGCTTCTGTGGGCCCCACCATGAGGTCTGTGTTATATCCAAACCGTCCATCTATTTGGCGAGCTCATATTAAGGCTTGAGATGAAAAATAAGATAGAGCTAACTATCAAGTGGACCACACTGTAAAAGACAGTGGAGAATTGAACTTCTACCATTGAAACCCTTTTAGGGGTTACAGAAGTTTTGGATCATTATGAAATTTGTTTTTCCTCTTCATCCATGCCTTTGTGACCTTATGAATAGATTGGATGGAAAATAAATGTTCTGGTGAGCCCTACAAAATTTTTAACGGTGAAAATCAAATTTCCGCTGCTCTTTGTGGTGTGGTCCAGTTGATCTTTGGATATGATTTTTTTTTTTTGGATAATGCTCCGAAATGATCTCAAAATATGGATGAACATTGTGTGGATATAATAAATATATAGCTGTGGGGCCATGTAACTTTGATCTCGAAATATACGGATGGACGGGATGGGTCTATCACAAACATCATGGTGAACCCTACCTAGCATCCCAGCTCAGGAACTTCATTCGCGTCCCTTCCAGGCCGCATTTCTCTTCGTACGTGGAGGGAGTGTATAAATCCGGACTGTCTATCCATTGGACCTATGATCATCTCTTTTCCTAAAATTTCCTTGCTCAGTTTGTGGCTCTTAACCATTTTTCCGCTCGCTAACGTAAGGGCCACAAAAAGAACGGCTTAGACCTACACAATTGACAACTAGTTGGGGAGATGATACAATAGAATCGGTATCTCTAAGAGGACACGTGGAAGGATAATATATCTACTCGGCCTACCTATATACTAGCACCATGACGGATGGGTTAGGTTTTCGGTTAGGTTTTCAAAGTAAAACTCATGGAACACTTTTCTGTTCCTTAATTTTTCTACAATTTATCGGATGCGGTTTGCCAGTGCCCCCAACACCACTCAGCTAGCCAGTTTCAAAGCTCCGTGGCCCATTAACTATTTTATCCACACCATCCATCCATTTTTCCATATCATTTTATCGAACGAGCGAAAAAAAAAAGAGGCAGATCGAAATCTCAGGTAAACAACACCTAAGGAAACAGTAATGACTGAACGCTGACCGTTGAAATATTTTGGGCTACAAGTTTTGGACCAACCTGATATTTGTGTTTTCCCATGTAAGTTTTGTAAGTTTTTGTAACCTTATCAGCTGATTGGATGACAAATAAATGTTATAGTGAGCTTCATGAAGTTTCCAGCGGTGGACATCTAATCAAGAGTATACAGAATGATAAAATAGATACATCATCGGTGCCCATAGAGTTGCTTAATTAGTAGTCATCTAGCATGTTATACTATGTTTCAGTATTCATGATGTCCTTCACTGAACTGTACAGAAAATCCTTCCCTCATTTCCTTTGTTGGTATGCTTCTAGTTCTTGTTTCAATTCTAACAAACTTGATTGAGTGGTTGAATTCAATTGAGATTTGGGTTGAGGGAGTAACTAGGTGTCGAAGCCCAAGAAAATTTGATTAAGTGGCTCTGAAAATGCAATTGTCTGCTGAAGAGGTTCTATGAATTACTCAAAACTTGAAAAACGGGCCAGTACTCCAGGTTTTTAAAATGCTAGGGCCTCAATAGAGTACTTGACCAAAGTTTTCAGCTGACTCTGACTTAGGAGTGGATTTTTATTTTTTTTGGGTGACCTACTCCCTGTGCTGTAGGGCTATTTCTTTCATGTCTGGTAGATGGGTGTTATTCTGCTTATAGTTGGTCTGTTTACATTTCTTTTCAAAAGTTGTTTGAATTCTCTTTTCCTTTTATATATACATATTACATTAAAGCCTTTATTTTCCCATTTTTGTGCAATTTTCTGGGGTTTTTGTCTCCAGCTGGATAGCGCAATTGGTTGTCCCTTACCATCCCAGTGTATGTCCCGGCTTTGAGTCTTAACAAGGTCTCTTGTTGGAAGAGTGCAGCTGATTATGAACTCCTTATTGAATTGTGAAATGGATTTTTATATATAAAAAGAATCAGCTGTTGTTTTCATAAAGTGTTCTGCATATTTATGGTGTTAAACTATGAACTTGATAAAGTCCATAGCTCTCCACTGTTATAACTAAAGCAGTGTTCTGAAAACTTCTGATTTGAGTACTTCACCAAGTCATCTTAACTCAAGACTTGGGTCTAGTTTCAGTCTTTCTAAGGCCTGTTTGGACACACATCCTCAAAAGGGGGTTTTCCGAAAAAGGGGGTTTCAAGCTCGTTCTTTCAGCTAGCTTGGCAAAAACCTATCTTACTGGTTTTTGTCGAGTCAGCATTTTAGTGCCTGTTTTGCTGAGCAGGAGACGAGTCTTGAAGGTTTGCAAAGTGCATCCACATACACAAGGTCAACTGCCTTTTGGATCAAAACGGCCTTTTGGCCTCAAATGCTCTTTTAGAGGATGCATCCAAAAGGGCCCTTAGGCCCTCCCAGAAATCTGGGGTCTATTTTTCCTTAGTTTTGCTGAACCGGAAGTGGTTCAAGTGCGCAGCTGAAGCCAATCTTGAGTCCAATTTCATCTATTTCTTACCTTTATTTAGAGTATATAATGTACAGGTTTATCTTTGGGCCTCAAAAACTTTCCTCATTCTGCATGCTTTTCTGCTTGAGCAGATGGATAATAGTCCAACCACTGGTAGCATTTCAACTACTGTTGCTGAGAAACAACGGCTAGCACAGGCTTCTCATGCATACAATTGCAAGAGGTGAGTCTTTCAACTTTGCATCTGGATTCCATGAATTTCTAGCAATTTTCTTCTTTTTTCCTCCTATCATTTTTCTTCTAGTTATTGCCTCTGTATCCCTTTTTAGTACTTCATTGTAGGGGCTTAACTCTGGTCTGAGTTGCCATGCGATGTCGAGTAATCATCCACTGTAAATATGGCATACATGCATGCATTCAAAGAAACATGCAAATTAAGGTACAATTAATGGTTTATAGCCCAAAAATCACACTAATCAAAGGGTGCTGACTATTAACTACTTCACTCTATGGACTAAGGACTAAGCCTGCTTCAAGACACTCTTGAAGCACCTCCCATTCTTTTCTTCCCACACGGACCACCAGATAGCTAGGAGGGCCATTCTCCATATCGCAGTCTTTTGCTTGCCTAATTTAGCACCTTAATATTGATGGATGATGATTTTATTTATAACTGGTGATGGGAAGAATTGGTCAGGATAATTTGATCTGCAATGTCGGTGGGCCATGCGCTCTGGAGTGTCACTAGATGGATGTGACATGTTTGGCCGCAAATTTATTTATTATTATTATTATTTTTTTTTTTGGGGGGGGGGGGGGGGGGGGGGGGGGGGGGGGGGGGGGGTTTAGCTTGTTAGTACACACCCATGTCAGTACACACACTCCATGTTTGGCTGCATTTGGACTAACATACTCTCAACCACAAACATCCTAGCACGCACTCTCACCCACACATTGTTGTATATGTAAATTCACTCCATAAGGTGCCCTCACTGAATTTCTAACTTCCCTCGCTCAATTCCTAGGTTGTCTGGCTCAATTCATAGGTTTCTAGCTTCCCTCGCTCAATTCGTCGCTTAATTTCTATGTTGCCTAGCTCAATTGCTACATTGCCTCGCTTAATTCCTAGGTTCCTTCGCTCAATTTATATATTGCCTCACTGAATTTCTAGGTTCCCTCGCACAATTTGTAACTTCCCTCGCTCAAATCTTTGGTTGCCTCGCTGAATTTTTAGGTTCCCTCGCTTAAATTCTAGCTTCCCTCGCTCAATTTCTAACTTCTCTCGCTCAATTCCTAGGTTGCCTCGCTCAAATCCTAGATTTCCTCGTTGAATTTCTACCTTGTCTCGCTCAATTTCTAGGTTCCCTCGCTCAATTTCTAGCTTCCCTCGCTCAAATCCTAGGTTGTCTCGCTGAATTTCTAGGTTGCCTCGCTTAATTTCTAGCTTCCCTTGCTCAATTCCTAGGATTCCTCACTGAATTTCTACATTGCCTCGCTCATTTCTTAGGTTCCCTCACTCAATTCCTACGTTGCCTCGCTCAAATCCTACGTTGTCTCGCTCAATTTCTAAGTTCCCTCGCACAATTTGTAGCTTCCCTCGCTCAAATTCTAGGTTGCCTCGCTGAATTTCTAGGTTCCCTCGCTCAAATCCTATGTTCCCTTGCTCAATTTCTTGCTTCTCTCACTCAATTGCTAGGTTGCCTCGTTCAATTTATAGGTTCCCTCACTCAAATTCTAGCCACCCTCGCTCAATTCGTAGGTTATCTCGCTCAATTCCTAGGTTTCCTCGCTCAATTTTTAGCTTGCTTCGCTAAATTTCTAGCTTCCCTTGCTCAATTTCTAGGTTGCATCGCTCAATTTTTAGCTTCCCTTGCTCAATTCCTAGGTTCCCTCGCTAAATTCCTAGGTTGTCTCGCTCAATTGCGAGGTTCCCTCGCTCAATTTTTATCTTGCCTCGTTCAATTCCTAGGTTGCCTCACTCAATTCTTAGGAGTGTGTGGTCTTGATTTTGGATAAGATTTTAGATGCACCTTTAGCTGGGGTATGACCCTTTTGAACTGTTCTAAGCTTTAAGATAATAGTCAATATGCCACATGGTTTAGTTCAATTCATAGCATGCTTGGAATACTATTATTTCAGTAATTTTTTAAGGCTATTGCAAACTAATCGAATGGGTTAAGTTGTTGTGTCAATTTGAACCTAACCCTTTGTTGGAAGGCTGCTTCCACTATGCTGGTTCTGGTTGCACTAACTTTTAGCTGGTTATATTGGAATCTGAGTTATCTCATAGGTGGATGGTTGCTTATGCCCAACTACTGGCTATTCTAACTTTAGGCAGAGACATAACATAGTTTTTAACTACCACAAATTAAAAAGCATACTTTAACTAGTACTAAAATACATACTTTGCATGTTGTTGCTCGCATTATTATTAAATCTTATGTTTCCTTATCTTTCATTTATACAATCTGTATCCATGATCAGCTGGGTTTTCTTATTTTATTTGTTTAGTTGAATGAGTATGCCTGTCCTGCCATCAATTCATTTCCTCGGTGTCTCACATGGTTAGTTGGTTTTGATGAAGTGCCTTAAGGGTTGTTTGGATGTGTGGAACTCCCCACTTAACTTCAATGGAATCTGATGAGGCCCACAGAGCACCGAACACCAGCCATTGGCTGGTGGCAGGGGGAGTAGCCAATCCCTTTCATGTAGTATATCCACGCCGTCCATCCGTTTTTCTATCTAATTTAAGGGGTTGTGCCCCAAATTGAAGCATATCAAAATATCAAGTGGATCATACCACGGGAAACAGTGGGCATAATTTCCAGTTTGGCCCACTTAATTTCCAGTTTGTCCCTCTCAATTTCCAGTTTGGCCCACTAAATTCCCAATTTGGCCCGCTCAATTTCCAATGTCGGGTGGGTCACAGGTTGGTTGGGTTGAACCCGCCCAACTTTCAACCCTAAAATCATATATGGTACGTCAAGTAACTAATTTTGGTTTAGAAGATATTCTTGTTATATGAATAAAGAAAGAAATGAAAAAAGGAGAGAATTTTTTTTATATGCTATATATACATATTTATATAAATATGTGTTAGAGAAAAATGTAGGTAGAATAAAATTCTAAATGTTAAAAAAAAAAAAAAAAAAAAAAAAAAAAAAAAAAAAAAAAAGGTTACACAGGATACGACTATAGCTACAGTTATAATCCGTAGCCATAGCCTTTTCTTTGTATCCGCAATCAATCACGGATTCCGCGATCCATCCCCAAATCATACAGCGAGTCGTGGTGGAATCGCGTAATCCACGATTCATCGCAAATTCTATTGTTTTTTTTTTTTTTTGAAATTTTCGTTGCTTTTGTGGGCCCCACCATGAGGTCTGTGTTATATCCAAACCGTCCATCTATTTGGCGAACTCATATTAAGGCTTGAGACGAAAAATAATACAGATCTAACTATCAAGTGGACCACACTGTAAAAGGCAGTGGGAAATTGAACGTCTACCATTGAAACCCTTTTAGGGGTTACAGAAGTTTTGGATCATTATGAAATTTGTTTTTCCTCTTCATCCAGGCCTTTGTGACCTTATGAATAGATTGGATGGAAAATAAATGTTATGGTGGGCCCTACAAAAGTTTTAACGGTGAAAATCAATTTCCCCGCTGCTCTTTGTGGTGTGGTCCAGTTGATCTTTGGATATGATTTTTTTTTTTTTGGATAATGCTCTGAAATGATCTCGAAATATGGATGAACGTTGTGGATATAATAAATATATAGCTGTGGGGCCATGTAACTTTGATCTCTTTTAAGCCGTTCGTACAGCTCTCGGTTGGAGGAGCGTCAGCGCTCGTCTTGGCAGTGAAAAGGAGGGGTAGTTTCGTCCTCAAAGTCGCTGTCCGCACGTGCTAGTCTAAGTTGGTAACTAAAGTTTGTATTCCTTCATAAAAACCACTGGATAAAAGGTTTTGTCTACAGTGGTCATTTTCTCCTTTAAATAAGAGAAATGATCCAGGAGCACCAAAGGTTATAGTGTTCTTAGGAAAATGGGAAGATTTGGACTGTTTATTTAATCGATCTGGACCATTCATTTCTTCTATCACCCCATGTGCTGGGCTACTACAAACAAATCACACTGATATTACAATCTAACCACCCAATCAGTGGTATATAAAATGAGCGGTCAAGATTATTTATATAAAACACGTTAGATTAAAATTTCCAGTCATCTATTTATCGGGGCACATCATTGATTTCTTATGCTTCAAAAGGATATGTTTTATAAGGCAATTTTAACCATCCCATCGATAGCTTGGAAAATGGATGGCTATAGAAACAGGGACAATTTTAGGATTGATCTGATTATAAAATCGGTATAATGTTTTGTATGGTTTCAAATAAAATGCATGATGACCTAATGTGTGGTCCTGATCCTTTTTTCAGGTCATCAAAATGTTGTGATGCAAGGAGCACTATAACTTAATAAGCCTCTGAGAGCACCATATCATTTCCATTTATAGAGAAATTTACAACTATACGACCCATTTAAGGCCCATTTACATTTCTAAGCCCACTTCTTTTTACCTTTCAAAAATAAGCCCCATACATACGTACGGCTTCCCAAAGGTCGAAAATGCCCCTCCTATATTATTTTCACTCCATTCTCTCCTTTACGCGAAATCGGATTGTGTACTGAGTTTAGGGGTGTACACGGGTCGGGCCGAGTCGAACTGGCCTCGGCCCGTCTAGGCCCGTTCAACAGCCACACAAGGCTCGAACCCGACCGGGCCTGGTCACCGGGCCAACATCTTCGGTCCGAACCGGGCCCGGTGCGAGTTCGGGCCGAGTTCGGGCCAGTTTCGAACCTTCGAGTTCGGGCCAGTTTCGAATATGAGTCCGGGCTAGTTTCGAACCTGAGTTCGGGCCAGTTTCGAACCTTACAGCAAGTTTATGGGAAGGGCTTTGGCAGGTAATCCGTGTCCCATTACAAGGCCCTCGATTGACAGTTTAGATAGTTGAACTATAAATTCCACAAAAAATCTAACTAGTCAGGACATTTACATACATTTACATACATTTGATAAAGCATAAAACAAAACATTTTATACAAATTAAATATAGTCATACACGGGTCGGGCCGGGCCGGGTCGGGTTGGGTCGGGGCGAGTCGGATTTCGGACCGAGTCGGGCCGAACTGGGAGGTATCCGAACTCGGCTTGAACTCACTTTCGGGCCTAAAAAATTGGCCCGTCCTGACCCAAACTCAGTTTCGGGTCAGGCCGAGTCGAGCTTTTTCGGGCCGGGTCGAGCGAGCTAACCGGGCTAGCCCAGTTTGTGTACACCACTAACTGAGTTACTCAGTACGCTCTAGGGCTGAAAGTTGGGCGGGCTCAACCCGACCGACCCGTGACCGACCCGACATTGGGTTGGGCTCGGGTAGGTTGTATCGAGTCCGATCTCGGGCTTGGGCTATACAAACACCAACCTGATAAAACTTGGGTCGGGCTCGGGCTGAGGTCTTGGGTTGCCCGACCCAACCCAAACCCGATCAATGCATAAGTTACTAATTAATTATAATTGAGTGTGGATCATTTGTGTTGAAGGCATAGGAAATTCCAGTGTTGTTGGGTCTCATTGGTCCACATAATTTCCGATGACTCAAGCTAATAAGATATACCGGATTTTTCTCTCCCAAATAGATTGTGTGCTACACAAAATGAATTTTAAAGAAATAGTTGTCTTATATTTTAGCTTGTTTGTTTAGAAAAAAAATGAAGCTCTTTACTATAAAATAACTACATATATAATTAATAAAACTATAGATACAAAAAATAAGACGTGTATTGAAATACAATAGACTAATGTAATAATGAAAATATTATCGTGTATCCAACCGACCAACCTGACCAACCCGACCGAGCCGCTTGGGTTGGGCTTGGGTTGAGAATTCCTAACCCGGGGTTCGGTTGGGTTGGGTTAGGGTTGAGGTACAGGAACCTTGGGTTGGGCTAGGGTTGAGCACCAACCCGACCCAACCCGCCCAACTTTCAGCCCTAGTACACTCTTATCATATTGAGTAAACTCAGTTGGGCCCACCGTGAATGTATTTGTCTTATCCACTCCGTCCATCTGTGTTTTGAGATCATTTTAGTGGTAGAGCCCAAAATTGAGGTATATCTAAAGCTCAAGTGGACCATACCATAGGAAACCGTGGGAATGATGATTTTCACCGTTGAAACCTTTTTATGGCCCACCGTGATGTTTATTTGTCATCCAACATGTTCATAATATCACAAAGACATGGATGAAGTGAAAACACAAATATAAGATTGATCTAAAACTTCCGTTTCAATGGTAAATTGTCAATTCACACTTTTTCCAGTGGTGTGGTCCATTTGAGCCTTGTATATGCTTAATACTTGGGCTAAAGACTTAAAATTATTTTTTAAAATGTATGGACGGAGTGGATAAAATGTATGAATGACTGTGGGACCCACAGAGTTAACTCAGTAGTACACCAAGTGTACTGAGTTACTCAGTACGCAATCCGTTTCCCCTTTACGCCCAAATACACGTCCGGACTCACCTATATCATCCCTATTTCTTAAATTCACCCATTTTCTTCACCAAATCTCCATATAATCTCCATCATACTGTCACGTTACATCTTCCATGTTGCATTCTACTCAAGCCTAAGTGTGTTCTTTTTCTAAGAGGATGTCAATGCATTGATAGACGTGAAATCTTGAAGACCTTTCTCCAAAGAACATGTTTCACATCAACGCACTCTTATTCTCTTTCTCGAACATTGATTTCACTGAGTGTGAGGGAGTGATTGGAGTTCGCGGTCAATTACCTTGAAGTTTAAATTCTCTGTAAATTCTTAAGTGTTTACCTATAAGTTTGTGGTCAATTTCATGAATTTGCTAAGTCAATTTTATGTGGCTATCCAATAAACTCGAAGAAGTTCGCAATCAA
The DNA here is from genome assembly GCA_021015155.1 of Magnolia officinalis. Taxonomy (NCBI): domain Eukaryota; kingdom Viridiplantae; phylum Streptophyta; class Magnoliopsida; order Magnoliales; family Magnoliaceae; genus Magnolia; species Magnolia officinalis. The sequence continues at coordinate 52,138,292 of JAJHSJ010000012.1, forward strand.
TTTGACGAAGTTTCGTGGTCAATTTCACCTTGTTCTCGTTCAATATACTCAATTGATCGGTCAACTTCATGCACTACTTGGTCAATTTCACATATTTTACCAGTCAAATTGTAGTGCATTTTTGTAATATGACTGAATTTGTAGTGCATTTTTTTGTAATACGACTGTGAATGTTATATATTGAATGCATTTGTTGCTTTATTTGAAATTATGAATTTCTTACCAGTACGATTCAAAATTCCAATAAGACATTCATTCCACGGTCAATTCTATGCATTTCATGGTCAAATCACTTCATTTCACTGTCAATTCTATGCATTTCACGGTCAATTCTATGCATTTCACAGTCAATTCACTTCACTTCATGGTCAATTATATGCATTTTACGATTAATTCCATGCGAATGCCCTTCACTTCACTGTCAATTCAATTCATTTAACGGTCAATCCCCTTCACTTCACGGTCAATTCCATGCATTTCACGGTCAATTCCTTTCACTTCACGGTCTGTTCCATGCATTTTACGGTCAATTCTCTTCATTTCACGGTCAATTCCATGCATTTCACGGTCAATTTTGGCAACTCCCCATCACTTCACGGTCAATTCCATGCATTTCGCGGTCAATTCCCTTCACTTCATGGTCATTTCAATGCATTTCACGATCAATTCCCTTCACTTCATGGACAATTCCATGCATTTCACGGTCAATTCCCTTCACACAAAAATGCATGGAATTGAATATGTGGACCCCACTGTAATGTATATGATATATCCACACTCGTCCATCTATTTTATTATAACATTTTGAGGCATCAGACCAAAAATGAGACTGATCCAACACTCAAATGGCTCACACGAAACGAAACAATGACCTTAATTCTTATACCACTGAAAGTTATTTCCTTAACTGGGCCCACATTTAGGTGTTTTCATCATCTAACCCGTTCATAGGGTCACATAGACATGGATAAGAGGAAAACACAAATATTAGCTATATGCAAAACTTTTAAAGGCCCCAAAAAAGTTTTTAATGGTAGGTGTTCGATTCCCACTGTTTCCAATGGTGTGGTCCACTTAAGCTTTGGATCTGCTCCTTTTTTTGCTCATGCCCTAAATTCAACTAGCATAACAAATGAGCGGTGTGATATGTCACATACATCACGGTGGGTCCCACATTGATTTTGTAAATTTCTCAATTTAAGTGTTAAAAAAGTAAGTTGTCACATCTACATTGGGAAAGATGTGGTAATTACCTAGGTGAATAATTGTTACCCATTTACATGGTAATTACAATTGAGCCCAAAAATCAGACACACTCACTTTGCACTCATTTCCAATCACTTCAGGACCGAGAAGTGAGTGAAATTCAATGCAAAGTGAGTGAACTTGCCCTGGAAGTGAGTGAAATTGACTGCGAAGCGAGGGAAAATTATCACGAAATGAGTGGCCTATTTGAGAAGTTTGAAAATGTGACCGCTAAGTCGATCATATTTGAGATAGTACAATGGTGGATTACATACTACTTGGTCAAATCCACCTTATACATGTGAATACTAATCGAGTTATGTTATTGTGTTTGTTTTCAGAAAATGTTTTCGGTGATGATCATATCCTCATATGGTGGGGAGTTAGTTTATGAAAATAATCGATACATGTAGGGTGGTTACTCCAAACCTTCAGTGGTGGGAATTGAGACTACATATGAACAGCTTGTATTGAAAATGCACCAAGTTGCGAAGACTAGACCTGAGCATTATGATATTAAGTTGAAAGTACTGTACCCTTGCACAAATGAATTAGCCCCTCTAGCTATAATTAAAGACGTTGAAGATGTGAGAATGTTCTTGGTAGCACAACTGAAGCATCCGGATCAGTACATCCCTCTATTCATCGAGACAACACAGCGTGTTAATGAGGCAGTACTCAAAAACCCGGTGGCTTACAGTGCGTTCGAACATTACGCCCAAGCTGTTGTAAGTTTGGGTGAGGAACTTGGATAGGAATATGAAGACATGACATCACCTTCACGGTTCCTCTAAGCAATACTCTAATACCCGAGTCGGCTCAGACATCAAACCTCCTGACAAGTCAAGTGAGGGCGTTGACTGACGTGAATCTCAGAAGCGAATATACGGCATCACCTTCATTTACAAGAGTAGACTTGCCCTCAACATCCAACGCCAGAAAGATAAGTGGAAACGACATTCCATTGCCTGAATAGGCTCCAACATCGGACTTCACCATCAAGCTTCCCATTGTGCCTTTCGAGGATACTGGTTGCACCAATGTAGACCTGTCACTGTATTCATATCCACTCGATGACCTGATTGATATAGTCGTTGCCTAAATGTTTAAGAATAAGAGCTGGTGTAAGTATGTTTTGAGCCAATATGCAATTTGCAACAACTTTCAATACAAGGTCTTGTATTCCACATCCAAGAAATTCACTGTGGCGTGTATGGAAGATATGTGTGAATGGAGGGTACACGCATCTAGGGTGAATGAAGCAAGGATATTCAAGATTAAGACTTACAGGTCCATACATACATGTGGAATGTCATGGATGAAGAGCGATCATTGGCAAGCAAGTAATAATCTGACCAGTGAACTGGTTGTCAATCGCTTTAAGCAGCGCTTGGGGTTAAGGTCGAAGGACATTATTTTCGCAATGCAAGAGAAGTATAATATTGTTATTGGCTATCAGAAGGCATGACGCGCTAAGGAGATTGCAATCGATTGCGTAATGAGGTCTTATGAAGACTCTTACAAAGAACTTCCGATGTACTTGCATGAGTTGAGGATGACGAACCCGGGGACAGTGACTGCCTTGCTTGTGAATAAATAGACGACGAGGTTCGAGAGATGTTTTATTGCGCTTGGACAGTGCGTCCAAAGTTTTCAAACATCTCTGCGAAGGGTCTTTGCTGTTGACGGGACGCATCTAAAAGGTAAGTACAAGGGTGTTCTGGTTGTTGCTACAACTTTGGATGGCGACAATCATATCTTTTCAGTCGCTTTTGGTATCGGAGAATCAAAGAACAACAGCAGTTGGAACTGGTTCATTACCTACCTCAGCGATTCGTTAGGGGATTGCCCTAGTCTTGTGATCATATCAGACCGACACAAAGGTCTAATGAAAGAAGTTCCCCAGGTCTTCCAAGCAACAATCCATGGGTACTACGCATACCATATATACCGAAACTTGGTGGACACGTTCAAAGACAAGTCTTTAGAAATCTACTACTGGCAAGCTGTAAAGACTTGTAGGAGGGCTGAGTTCGAAAAATCAATGCTTGATATCGAACATGCCAACCCCCCGGTACATGCATGGCTGAGGGAAATAGGGTATGAAAAGTGGGCATTTTCACACTTCCCAAAAAAAAAGATTCAATTTGGTCACTACAAACATAGCTGAGTGTGTTAATGCTCTGTTCAAAGAAGCACGAGAATATCCCGTTACTATGCTGATAGAGACAGTCAGAATAAAAATTCAGGAGATGTTCTATCAGAGAAGAGAATCGGCATCATTATTCGTTGGACCGTTGACACCGCGGGCCGAGAAACAATTAAAGGATCTCATACTGAAGGCACGAGATGTTCGTTGCCACGCAATTTCTCGGGATGAATACAATATTGTGGAAGACTACAATGATACTGTCAAGCTCAACGAGCTTTCATGTACATGTCGCGAATTTGAAGTAAAGGGATACTCTTGTTTTTATGTTCTTTCAGCATATATAAACTATAATATTCCTCATTATTCGTATTGCTCCCCATTGTACACGGCCAGGAATTACCGGATCACATATGCAGAGTTCGTGTACCCAGTACGGGATAAGAGTCAATGAGAAATTTCTTTTGGATTCAAGGAGTATTGTTCGAGTATCAAGCCCCCGCTACAGACGAGGTCATCTGGAAGACCGAAGAAGGCACGGATACTTTTCCGGAGAGGAACGAATAACAAAAATATGTGGACATTTCAAACAAACAGGGCATAATCGTCGGAGTTGCAAATTTCCAATACCTTCGGAATAATGTCTGTTGTAGTGCATTTTTTGTAATACGACTGTGAATGTTATATATTTTTTGTAATACGACTGTGAATGTTATACATTTTTTGTAATATGACTGTGAATGTTATACATTTCTTATAATACATATGTCAATGTTATACATTTCTTGTAATACATATGTTGTTTTCTTTGAAATTGCGAATTTCTTACCACAACGATTCAAATTTCCAATAAGACGCTCACTTCACGGTCAATTCCATGCATTTCACGGTCAATTCCGACGATTCCGCTTCACTTCACGGTCATTTCCATGCATTTCACGGTCATTTCCCTTCACTTCACAGACAATTCCATGCATTTGACGGTCAAATCCCCGCACTTCACAATCATTTCCATGCATTTCACGGTCAATGAAGGCAATTCCGTTTCACTTCACGCTCAATTCCCTTCACTTCACGGACAATTCCATGCATTTAACATTCAATTCCCTTCACTTCACAATCATTTCCATGCATTTCACGGTCAATGAAGGCGATTCAGCTTCACTTCACGATCATTTCCATGCATTTCACAGTCAATTCCCTTCACTTCACAGACAATTCCATGCATTTTACGGTCAATTCCCTTCACTTCACAGTCATTTCCATGCATTTCACGGTCGATTCCCTTCACTTCACGAACAATTCTATGCATTTCATGATCATTTCCATGCATTTCACGGTCAATTCCGACAATTCCGCTTCACTTCACGGTCATTTTCATGCAATTCATGGTCAATTCCCTTCACTTCACGGTCATTTCCATGCATTTCACGGTCAATGAAGGTGATTCTGCTTTACTTCACGGTCATTTCCATGCATTTCTAGGTCAATTCTCTTCACTCCACGGACAATTCCATGCATTTCACGGTCAATTCCCTTCAATTCACGGTCATTTCCATGCATTTCACGGTCAATTCCAACAATTCCACTTCACTTCACGGTCATTTCCATGCATTTCACGATCAATTCCCTTCACTTCACAAACAATTCCATGCATTTCACGATCAATTCCTTTCACTTCACGGTCATTTCCATGCATTTCACGGTCAATGAAGGCGATTCCGCTTCACTTCACGTCATTTCCATGCATTTCACGGTCAATTCCCTTCACTTCACGGACAATTCCATGCATTTCATGGTCAATTCCCTTCACTTCATGGTCATTTCCATGCATTTCACAGTCAATTCTGACAATTTCGCTTCACTTCACGGTTATTTCCATGCATTTCACGGTCAATTCCCTTCACTTCACAGACAATTCCATGCATTTCGCAGTCAATTCTGCTTCACTTCAAAATCATTTCCATGCATTTCACGGTCAATTTTGCTTCACTTCACGGTCATTTCCATGCATTTCAAGGTCAATTCCCTTCACTTCATGGACAATTCCATGCATTTCACGGTCAATCCTCTTCACTTCACAGTCATTTCCATGCATTTCACGGTCAATGAAGGCAATTCCACTTCACTTCTCGGTCATTTCCATGCATTTCAAGGTCAATTCCCGTCACTTCATGCACAATTCCATGCATTTCACGGTCAATTCCCTTCACTTCACAGTCATTTCCATGCATTTCATGGTCAATTCCGACGATTCTGCTTCACTTCACGGACATTTCCATGCATTTCACGGTCAATTCCATGCACTTCACAGTCATTCGCCCCTTCACTTCACAGTCATTTCCATGCATTTTACGGTCAATTTCACCGCCCATTGCGAGGGACACAGTCTTCACTGTTACCAACCTTCAACTTTGACAAAGGGCAAGAAGTGAGACCACATGATTTCAACTTGAAGTTAAGGATAAGATTGAAACCTCCATAAAGAAGTAAATCACTTAGATATAAATATAGAACTCACTGTATCTTTCTTTAAGAACACAGTCATCCACTGGAGTAAGTTGTTTGTCAATAAGAATACCGCAAGTAGAAAGCATCACATCCTCATCATATCTGTTGTTTCTCAAAGCCTGTGCAAAACCAGGAGATTATGAAAGAAACATCTTATGCCAATTGAACAAAACATGATGTTGGCCTAAGAGGAACCTACATCATCACAACTAAAGAATATCTTTGCATTGTGGATGAAGCCTTCGTATAGCGTTGCAGAGAAACAAGCGTACATAGCTAGTGCATAGAAGAAAGAAGGAAAAAAGAAAAAAACCGGTGAAAAGAGTCAACATCAAGGCATGGCATATAAGTAGAACTACTTAATCGGGTCATCAAGTGGATATGAATACAAGCGTACATAATGCTGACCTCTAGAGGAAGATAATTCGGGCGCTTTGGTTTGCCAACATCGAGGCATGTCATATAAGCAGAACTACTCAATTATATACCCTCTTAAGAAAATAATCATAGACATGCACCATCTCCATTTCTCATTTTCAAGCAATAAAATCCAGTGAGAAAGAATGGAGCACATACAGCTGCCGATTGCACGACATCTCACTTAATCTTCTGATCTTGAACTCCATACTATTATGCCTAGCCGTAACCCTCATATTCTTCAGCATCTTCTGGGCCTATATACATCAATAGGATTGACACCAAGTCACATTGAAAAGAATTGATCCTAAACTTTGAAAACCTAAATGCAGCTCAATAGCCAACTAACCTTGGCCCAGTCAATTTGACAGTAATCCTTGAGATTCTGGTTGGCAGTTAAAAAGTCTATAACTGGACCAGGGGTCAGGATCATCGTAGTCGAGACATCTGTAGAAAGCACCGCTAGAACTGTCATATAGAATTAACGAGCATGATGGAAATTATAAATCGTAATAAATGAACAACAAATAAAGACTATAAAACTGCTACAGAGAAAAGTCATACCCATATTCAATGACAAACCACCTTGTGTAAGACCCGTATCGTAGCCCGTACTGTTCCGTAGGCTTCCGCAATCATCTCGGTTGAATTCTGGCGACCTGCGATCTGTTATGACTGTTTGCGTGCGATCCTAAGACGTGTCCCGTATTCCAGAGTAGGCTCGACCCGAGACTTGTACCCTTGCAACCGCGCTGTCGCTGCAGTTCCAACGCCGCATCTCGCGTGCCAAAGCGATACCTGGGCTAGGAGATGTGAGCCCGCGCTCAGTTCGAGGAAAACACCAGGCGTTGCAAATATCGAGGGAATCTCTACGACACATCACATCGGTCACATCAATCAAGTACACATCACTCATCACTCCCATCACTCACACCCATCCCCAAATACAATCACCCATTAAGCTTTTTATAAGCTTGTGCATGATAAATGCGTGTAGGTGGCGTTAGGTTGCAGTAGCGTTGAGCTTGGAGCATGCAGTGGACCTCTGGAGCTTTGATTTTTGTCATATATATTTCCCTTTCAGCATTGTACTGAAATGATTATATCAGTGGATATGTGATGATGATGTTGCCTTTATGAATTGGGTAATCTTGTGGTTATGCTTATTATGAGTTAAATGTACAAAAAAAAAATCCTCCTTGTAGGATCCTAGAATCAGAATCTAGCATATGGATGCTAGGAACTGAGAATGTGGTACTATGGAGGCTATCGGCACCGGATTCGTTGACAGGGCTTCCTGTGAATCCAATTTCCGGGTTTGGGGCATGACACCTTGGGTGGTGCATAAACTAGAGTGAAACCCTCAACAACCAGTGACACCACCTCCCAATTCAGTGAAGTTCCACACGTCATCATAAAAAAATGATTATCTTACGAGAAGGCATCCACTGCATTGCAGTGACAGATAAACGTAATGCGTCTACTAAATGCTTCTACTACTGAGACCTAATCCATTGCTTGGTCCAACCAACATGCTCAATGCAAGTGAAATATCAACATTACAAGGTATAGAATAACATTACAAGGTACAGAACAACATAGTGCAACTTATGCTTCTTTAGCTTTCCTTTTCGGACAGGGATAATCCTAACCATTTATGTCATGATAAGCATTGCTTATGTATGACGGATGATACGCAAGCCCATATCCAATGTTAGCCGTACACAATAGATAACCCATATCATAGATGGGGTCCAGGCAATCTAGGCAAATTAGGAGTGGATCTCAAAAATCTCAAATAGTTGAAAACCAAAATTATCATCATTCATTCATTGATTCACCATGGAATAATCAAAATTACTACCCCAAGTTTGGGTAGTATAATCATCATCCAAAAAAAGAATAAGAAGCCCTTTACGGGCATACAATATCCAAAAATTTACAATTATCAACATTTTGCAACTACGCATCAGGCTGGGCTGAAGGACCGGCATCGTGTGGCACGGTGTCATTTCATCTGCATGTGATCATTGACATCAGGCCCTGCAACTTCTTCTCCACTCGCTCGAAAGCTTCTTTCATCGTAACTGCGATCTTCTCGATTTGCGATAGTCATTGATCGTGCTGGCGAAGTTGTTCATCTTACTGGCAAAGACGGTATATAATCGATGTTCAACGGTCTCGGTGGCCAGCATGACGATGAGTATGTGGGACTGGCAAGAATGTCGGGTCACTGTGTTGGGGCCTCTCATCTCCAGTGTTTGCTGCCTCAGTGTCCATCGCATCAGTCTCAGCTCCTTCAGCTTCGGTTTCGACCATAGTATCAAGTGGAGCGGAAGAGGAAGCTGGTGTGTCAAGCAATCCCATTCTTTTTATGTTTGTTTTAGTAAATGTGTGAGTCTCTCAGGGATGGTCAGTGGTGGGAAGCAATCCCACATGTCGAGACAATAGACAGATAAGATGAGGGAATGGAATGTACACATCTCTAGTGGCTTGGATTGCCACGGCCAGCTGATGCAACATGAGAGTAGGCAGACACAGTTCCACTTTTTGGCTGATGGCATAAAGAATCCTCAACGTGAATGGGTTAAGATCAGACCTGTTGGTTCTCCTGGGATAGACGTTTATACAAAAAATTACGTGAAGAATGCAGAATTGTGCAGACATGTGGGTGACACGCAGAGAGTTACCATCATGTCAAGGAATGTCTTGGCCATTGCATACATGTTTTGGAATTTTTGAACGAACTTCAAGTGAGTTGAAGTCGTAGTCTGCAAAGCCTTGGGATTTACACGGAATTTCAATTAATTGACCGATAATAGTAGCAGTGATGTGAGTTGTTGTTTGGCCAATGGTGACATCTATGGCCGGGGGGTCAGATACTGGGGAATGACAATAAGCTAAAAACCTGTATATTTGTTCATTCCGTGTCACTCCACCAAAGTCAAGCATACGAGACCAGTCAATGGCCTCGAGCATTGGTACAATCCCATATGAAGCTAGACAAGACCTATCAACTTGTCTTTCATAGTCCATCTTCCTTCCCATAAACTTTTGATACAAATCCTCAAGAGGTGGTGGCACATTAGGGATTAGAAGTTCGGGTGGCGGATCGTTTATAGGTAGTGGAGAGACATTTTAGGTTGCTGGTTGAGCATTTTTTCTTTTGGTAACTGTTTTAGCATGTTTTGGCCTAGGATTGGAGGATTCTCCCCGATGAACTGATTTACTCCTCTCTTTTCCCATGTAGATGAAAACTTTCAGAGGATATTTTGAAAGAAAAGAAATGGAAATCAAGGAGATTCAAGAAAAGGAGAGTAAGTAGCGATGAACAGCAAAAGGAAAATATAAGAAAATCAAGGGTTTTGAATGATTGACTAATAAAAGTGATTTACCAACCTTAAAAGCTCTGGAAAATGGCTCAAATTCACTATCACCAACTTCTAGGAGAGGATGCGTCGCAGAGGAAGAAGAAAATGGAAGGAATGAAATGGAATGGACGCGGCATGGTTTAAATACACGTACAAATTCGATATATCGAATGTCAATCGATATATCGAAAGAAGTCCATTGGGTTTAGGGTTTTTCAATTTTTTTTCAATCGAGTCTACTTCGATATATATCGACAAGTTCTTCGATATATCGAATATTAATAGATAAACTCGAAAATTCGTTTTAAATGAGCATTCATCCCTGGACAGTTTTGGGTATTATTCGATATATCGTATACCATTTGATATATCCTAATACATATCGAAGTTTAATCGATATATCGAAGGGCAACTGCCATTACCAACTTTCAGTTGGGAAAAAATTTCTCGGCTTTTGTAATTGAGTACATTTTGAGCGATATCGAAATCTCCTTCGATATATCGAAATAGTATCGATATTATCGATAATTCGTTTAAAAGAACAGCTTGTCTCTGGACATTTTTGGATAATTTTCGATATATCGACAGTTAGTCGATATATCGACAGCTTGTCTCCTTCGATATATCAAACTGGTTTCAATATTATCGATAATTACTTTTAAAAGAGCATTTTGTCTCTGGACAATTTTTTATCATTTTCGATATATCTAAATGTAGTCGATATATCGACACATGACATATCGAAATCCAGTCGATGTATCGTTTCGTTGCAACAATGACTTAGTTTGATAACATCGACTACATTTCGATGTTATCGACAACTTAATCCCGATGTCATCGATTAGAGTTCGATAACATCGAAGAGTACTTGTGCTTTTTCCTTCAAAAGAGTCACGAGATTCTATTTTCGTAATCAAGTGTCTTTCGATTGATATCGAAATGTCTTAGATATATCGTAACTCGCTCGATATAATCGGAAAATCATTTTAAAGCAACATTTCGTCTCTGGACAGTTTTGGACTAATTTCGATACATCGTCTACCTTTCGATATATCGAAATGCATCAATTTTCGATATATCGTGTACATTTCGATATATCGAAGAGTAATTTTTACTCTTAGCTTTGATTTCAATCTTTGTAATCGTGTATACGTTGATACATATCGAATAGTCCGTCGATATATCGAATGCTAATAGATATCATCAAAAATTCGTTGTAAATGAACATAAGTTCTCTGGAGACTTGTGGACCTTTTTCGATATATCTAATCCTATTTGATACATCGAAGAAGAGTATATCGAATTGACTTCGATCTGTCATGGTGAGCTGTGTCTTTTAGTTACGATAACATCAAATCGTGTTCGATGTTATCGATATGTTATGTTTGATAACATCGAATATGGTTCGATATGATCTATAATTCATTTTAAATTTACTCAAGCTCTCTAGGATTTGTAGATGAGAGAAATCCAAATCATTCCAAATCCACTTGATTATGTATAGAATAAAATTCAGTTGATCCCATATGGGTTGAAATCCACGGTGCCAAATGAGCCCTTGATTTTTCCTTCGTTTTGGGGCTATTGCATCCTTTTGTTTTAGTATTTTTAGGGCAGGGTGACGAGATTATCACATCTGCTGTGAAAGGGAATTCGTTTGCTTTTAGTGTGAATGTGGTTCAGGATCATTCCACAGGTACTATTCTTGTCAAACTGATCTCCAGTCATGTTCAGTTCGTTCACACTAAATATGCTAGAACTGTGGATGTTACTAGAACTGTTGATGTGGGGGGAACCATAAGCCTCTGTGCACACCTCTTTGAAAGTGTGGAAAATGGTGCTTTTTGTTGGCAATACTATCCCTTGACAATTGACATGTATACAGATGAATAGTTTTATCATTTTTGTTGTATCTCCTATTTGTTAAACAAATCTTTCACAAAACTACGTTTGCTAGATATTTTAGAAAATAAATCAATCCTGATTGATTTATTCTATCCACTTCAGTTTCAGCTTCTAAGAATGCAGCTTTAAAAATCTTGATACTTTGGAGTGAATATTGGGTTCACAATTCACAAGGAAATTAATTGGAGTTCACAAGGATCATCTTCATCATAATCTAAAGTGCAAGACTTAGGGAAACTAATTAGAGTTGCATGAATCCTGTTCTACCATTCCACTCTATCAACGTCATATTGTACAAATTTAGTAGTTGTCCGTGAAGTGAAGGGAATTGACCGTGAAATGCATGGAAATGACTGAAGTGAAGGGAATTGACTGTGAAATGCATGGAAATGACTGTGAGGTGAAGAGGAATCATCTTCATTGATTGTGAAATGCACGGAATTGTCCATGAAGTGAAGGGAATTGACCATGAAATGCATGGAAATGACCGTGAAGTGAAGCGGAATTGTCGGAATTGACCGTGAAATGCATGGAAATGACTGTGAAGTGAAGGGAATTGACCGTGAAATGCATGGAATTGTCTGTGAAGTGAAGGAAAATAACTGTGAAATGCATGAAAATGACTGTGAGGTGAAGCGGAATAGCCTTCATTGACTGTGAAATGCATGGAAATGACCATGAAGAGAAGGGAATTAACCATGAAATGCATGGAAATGACCATGAAGTGAAGCGGATTTGTCGGAATTGACCGTGAAATGCATGGAAATGACTGTGAAGTGAAGGGAATTGACAGTGAAATGCATGGAATTGTCTGTGAAGTGAAGGGAATTGACCATGAAATGCAAGGAAATGACCGTGAAATGAAGCAGAATCGCCTTCATTAACCGTGAAATGCATGAAAATGACCATGAAGTGAAGGGAATTGACCGTCAAATACATGGAATTGTCCGTGAAGTGAAGGGAATTGACCATGAAATGCATGGAAATGACCGTGAAGTGAAGGGAATTGACCGTGAAATGCATGGAATTGTCCGTGAAGTGAAAGGAAATGACCGTGAAATGCATAGAAATAACCGTGAAGTGAAGCGGAATCGCCTTCATTGACCGTGAAATGCATGGAAATGACTGTGAAGTGAAGGGAATTGACCGTGAAATGCATGGAATTGTCCGTGAAGTGAAGGTAATTGACTGTGAAATGCATGGAAATGACCGTGAAGTGAAGCGAAATTGTCGGAATTGACCGTGAAATGCATGGAAATGACTGTGAAGTGAAGGGAATTGACTGTGAAATGCATGGAATTGTCCATGAAGTGAAGGGAATTGTCCGTGAAATGCATGGAATTGTCAGATTTGAGAAGGGAATTGTCCGTGAAGTGAATGGAAATGACCGTGAATTGCATGGAATTGACCGTGAAGTGATGACATCATTTACTGCAAAATGTATGGATTCACCATTCAGAATGAAATCACTATTAGGAAGACATCATTTGCTACAAAATTTAGACAAAATATATAACACATCATTTACACCATATCACCATGTATGTTTTACAAGACATTATTCAACCCAATTTACAACATTTCACAAAATTTTCCGATTCCTCTCATGCCTAAGACAAATTTATCATATTTTCAGGTCACTCAGGCAATCATAGGCTATTGACTTCCTAAAGCTGGGATTGAATTGCTGCAAGTCTCTCCCTGACAAAATTTGATCGCTGCACAAAATGTCCATATATTTCATGACAAAAATGCCATAATCATATCCGTTGGTCTGCTTTGGTATAGAAGTATCTTCTCTGACCGTCCAAGCATTTCCTTCCAATGCAGACATATCTCTTACAACATAAAATAATATACATAAAATAATATAGGCAAGGCCTCCTTCATCAGCTCGATATGTTCCCTGTATCGATTGAGTGCCCTTGAGTATAAACTGTCAAGTATAATGATTTCTCGGTCTCGAGGGTGAATGACCATCAGGTACCAATGACTGTTGGCGTGATTGACTGGTACGTATGCTTGTCCATGTTTGGCAAGATAAGATATCAATATCCAAAAATTAGAGAAATGGGTATACCTAGCATTGATAACTTGTAATGACACCATTACCTTTTCATGTTACCACATGGCCTTCTACCCGTCACGAGGCATGACAATGCTGATCGCAGTGACTTTTTCTAGCCCTTCGAATAATAAACGTGCTTCGTCACTGCCAACATCCTGATACATTCTCAATTTCGACATTTGCATGCCGATACATGGCTATTACAAACAACATACCAAATTAGAACATAGATCATACAATGAAATAACATATTAACCATGATTCAATTCATACAGTTACCTGAAAAAATGTGGGACAGAACTTGCAATCCTTTGTGTATAAAGTAGGAAATGATCGGTGCCTTCTCTCCAAGTAATCGATGTACTTGTCAATCGCCTAATCAATAAAGATGGAAAATTAAGCTCTACTCTAATATAAGTGTTCAATAACCATGTATGCATGTGTGTGATTTACTTACCACGCCATTAACCCATGCATTTTTCTCCCATATGGACTTGAACCAACCAATTTCTGGTGATTCTTTGTTTACGTTGGCCCAACTTTCCAATTCATTGAGATCATCCTCTGATAATACCCTAAATGGATCGATCTTGGCCTCGAAGGGTATCGGAGAAGTAGAAAATTCTCTTCGTTTCTCATTGTCGGCGACGTTGCTTAGAGTGGTTTGCACGGCGGAGATAGAAGTGAATGGAGAACGCTTGTAGACAGATGGCTTCATCACCCTCTTAGGTCTTCTCTTATATACTGGAATGGAATGCAGTGATTTCTCGCATATATCAACGCCTAACGCATCCTCATCCTCCGTCTCAATCTCTTCCTTATCATTCTCTAATTCCTTCTCCTTCCAAAACTAAATCTTCTCTATACGAAACGCCTCCATCTGCCTCTTCAACTCCGCCTTACCCTCCTCCAACTCTTCCCTCTCCTTCTTCAATTCCTCCTTCTCCCTCACTAGCATTTCCCTCTCCTTCTTTAAAACCACCCTCTCATTCGACTCCTCCTTCTCTAACTTGAAGGCTTCTTTCAGTTTAGCATTAGTTCAACCTCCTTCGGTACTACTTCTCTCTCCCTCTCCATCGATTCTCCTCTCTCTTTTAGCTTCTCCCCCTTCTTCTCCATCTCCCTGTCCCGATCTCTCTTCCATATCTTCATCATCTTCATCTTTAGTGCCCTACAAAATGAAGCAATGTATGTATCATATTATATAACATATCTAATTAAATACAAAATATCAACATACAATAAGACATTTCTGACATCTTACATCAAATCTATCATGGACCAAACGAATAGCCTCCTTCTCCAGCTCCTCGGTGGTAGGCTCTAAGATAAGAACGATCTCAGTCTGCAAGAAAACATCTTCGTGTTATGTATAGAAAAAAAAAATAATATATATATATATATATATAGTTGAATGAGTGACCACTTAGCTTCATAGAAATTGACTTACATATTTACTCTCTAGAATTTGATGAATCTTCTTATACCTCCAACCCTTCCATCCCTGATATTGTATGAATCATGGAATTTAGGAAGGAACGTATGAAATTATACATTCTCGGAGAGCCGGTACTCTCTCAAGGGCCCATATCTGTTACAATGAAATGACAAGACGATCTTAATAAATATAATTTGCTATAAATATGAATTAAATAGACAAGGAAAGAATCCTTACTTGTAGGGGAAATGTGCAAGGCCGCCGGTGACATCTCTTCCGTCATCGTCTGGAAGGCCAAATACCCAAGGGAGATATTAAAGTCTTCGAACGTCTAAGGTCGATAAATTCTGTACAGCATATAACATTCGTGTCGGTTTCCCTAACAAACCACTCTACACATAATATTAGAGCTACCTTCACGACATCTTCGTACTTATTTCTATCAACTATCCTATTGAACACCTCTTGTACATGTTTCTATAGGATAGATATTCATTGAAGTATTTTTTTTCTCTTATCGACTTCTTCGAATGATGGATATTGGGTATGGAGAGGTCACCAATTTTTAGCCCTATTATTAGGGTGAAGTCAATTTCAGAAAATTTTACACGGTTCCCCTGTATCTTGAATACAAGATTGCCTATATATCTCTCAATAAGTGAGTGAAAAATGGCTCCTACAAACCTAAATAATGGAATGTGTAATAAAAATGAGAATGAGAATGACTAAATATATTTAATCTAGTGTTATTCTTCTCCAACCCACTCTTCACACTATCAAACCACCATGTCAAAGAACATCTACATGAGATGGTGGGGGCCGACTCGCCAAATCCCTTATACAAGGGTTTGTCATCTGCAAGGATGAAATCAAAATTATATCAACGATAATATTCAATATTTAATGAAACATAATGTGAAAGTTGACTTGTTGTGGTGAAAATTCAAAAAGTATGGTGTGAGTCTGCCGAGTTGGCAATCAGTTTTTGGCGAATTCCAAATGGAAGTACAAGACTTATTAGTGAATTTTCATAAGTTTTGGGCCTGTTTCACTCATTTATCAGTCAATTTCGTGTAGTTTGTCAGTAAATTTATACCAAGGTTGTTGGTGAAAAACATGTCAATATCAAGCAATCATCGGCCATTTTGACGAATTCCATGTCCAACGGTCGACTCATAGGTGACATTCAACAAGTCGATGGAAATGATCGTGAAGTGAAGCGGAATTGTTGGAATTGACCGTGAAATGCATGGAATTGTCCATGAAGTGAAGGGAATTGACCGTGAAATGCATGGAATTGACCATGAAGTAAAGCGGAATTGTCGGAATTGACCGTGAAATGCGTGGAAATGACTGTGAAGTGAAGGGAATAGACCGTGAAATGCATCGAAATGACTGTGAAATGCAAGGAATTGTCCGTGAAATGAAGGGAATTGACCGTGAAATGCATGGAAATGACCGTGAAGTGAAGCGGAATCGTCGGAATTGACCGTGAAATGCATGGAATTGTCTGTGAAGTGAAGGGAATTGACCGTGAAATGCATGGAAATGACCGTGAAGTGAAGCGGAATCATCAGAATTGACCGAAAATGCTTGGAAATGACTGTGAAGTGAAGGGAATTGACCATGAAATGCATGGAAATGACCGTGAAGTGAAGCAGAATCATCGGAATTGACAGTGAAATGCATGAAAATGACCGTGAAGTGAAGGGAATTGACCATGAAATGCAGAGAATTGTCCGTAAAATGAAGGGAATTGACCGAAAAATGCATGGAAATGACCGTGAAGTGAAGCGGAATCATCGGAATTGACCGTGAATGCATGGTCTTGTCTGTGAAGTAAAGGGAATTGACCGTGAAATGCATGGAATTGTCCGTGAAGTGAAGGGAATTGACCGTGAAATGCAAGGAAATGACCGTGAAGTGATGCGGAATCATCGGAATTGACCGTGAAATGCATAGAAATGACTGAAGTGAAGGGAATTGACCATGAAATGCATGGAAATGACCGTGAAGTGAAGATCGTCGAAATTGATCGTGAAATGCATGAAATGACTGTGTAGTGAAGGGAATTTACCGTGAAATGTAAGGAATTGTCCATGAAATGAAGGGAATTGACCGTGAAGTGAATCGGAATCATCGGAATTGACCGTGAAATGCATGGAATTGTCCGTGAAGTGAAGGGAATTGACCGTGAAATGCATGGAAATGACCATGAAGTGAAGCGGAATCGTCGGAATTGATCTTGAAATGCATGGGAATGACTGTGAAGTGAAGGGAATTGACCATGAAATGTATGGAAATGACCGTGAGGTGAAGCGGAATCATCATAATTTTGAAATGCATGAAATGCTGTGAAGTGAAGGGAATTGACCGTGAAATGTATGGAAAACCGTGAAGGGAATTGACCGTGAAATGCAGGAAAATGACGTGAAGTGAATGATGGGAATTGACCGTGAAATGCATGGAAATGACGTGTGATGGGAATTGACCGTGAAATGCATGGAATTGTCTGTGAAGTGAAAATTGACCATGAAATGCATGGAAATGACTGTGAAGTGAAGGGAATTGACCGTGAAATGCATGGAATTGTCCGTGAAGTGAAGGGAATTGACCGTGAAATGCATGGAAATGACCATGAAGTGAAAGGAATTGATCGTGAAATGCATGGAATTGTTTGTGAAGTGAAGGGAATTGACCGTGAAATGCATGGAAATGACCGTGAAGTGAAGCGGAATTGCCGGAATTGACCGTGTAATGCATGGAAATGGCCGTGAATTGAAGGGAATTGACCGTGAAATGCATGGAATTGTCCGTGAAGTGAAGGGAATTGACCGTGAAATGCATGAAAATGACCGTGAAGTGAAGTGGAATCACCTTCATTAATAAAAAATGCATGGCAATGACCATGAAGTTAAGGGAATTGACCGTGAAATGCATGGCATTGACCGTGAAGTGAAGCGGAATTGTCAGAATTGACCGTGAAATGCATGGAAATGACTGTGAAGTGAAGGGAATTGACCGTGAAATGCATGGAAATGACCGTGAAGTGAAGCAGAATCGTCGGAATTTATCATGAAATGCATGAAAATGACCGTGAAGTGAATGGAATTGACCATGAAATGCAAGCAATTGTCCGTGAAATGATGGGAATTGACCGTGAAATGCATGGAAATGACCGTGAAGTGAAGCAGAATCGTCAAAATTGACCGAGGAATGCATGGAATTGTCCGTGAAGTGAAGGGAATTGACCATTGAAATACAAGGAATTGTCTGTGAAATGAAGGGAATTGATCGTGAAATGCAAGTAAATGACCATGAAGTGAAGCAGAATCACCGGAATTGACCGTGAAATGCATGGAATTGTCCGTGAAGTAAAGGGAATTGACCGTGAAATGCATGGAATTGTCCGTGAAGTGAAGGGAATTGACCGTGAAATGCATGGAAATGACCGTGAAGTGAAGCGGAATCGTCAAAATTGACTGTGAAATGCATGGAAATGACCGTGAAGTGAAGGGAATTGACCGTGAAATGCATGAAATTGTCCGTGAAGTGAAGGGAATTGACCGTGAAATGCATGGAAATGACCGTGAAGTGAAGCGGAATCGCCTCATTGACAAAAAAAAAATGCATGGAAATGACCGTGAAGTTAAGGGAATTGACCGTGAAGTGACGCGGAATTTCAGAATTGACCGTGAAATGCATGGAAATGACTGTGAAGTGAAGGGAATTGACCTTGAAATGAATGGAAATGGCCGTGAAGTGAAGCAGAATTGTCGGAATTGACTGTGAAATGTAATGAATTGTCCGTGAAATGAAGGAAATTGACCGTGAAATGCACAGAAATGACGGTGAAGTGAAGCGGAATCATCGGAATTGACCGTGAAATGCATGGAAATGACTGTGAAGTGAAGGGAAATGACTGTGAAGTGAAGGGAATTGTCCGTGAAGTGAAGGGAATTGTCCGTGAAATGCTTGGAAGTGAAGCAGAATTGTTAGAATTGATCGTGAAATGCATAGAAATGACTGTGAAGTGAATGGAATTGACCGTGATATGCATGGAATTGTCCATGAAATGAAGGGAATTGACCGTGGAAAGCATGGAAATGACTGTGGAGTGAAGCGAATTGACCGTGAAATGCATGGAATTGACCGTGAGGTGAAGGGGAATGGCCGAAAATGACCATGGAATGATTGAAAATGAGAGTGAAGTGAAGGGAATTGATCATGAAATGACGGGGAATGGCCGGAATTAAGTCAATTCACGGTCAATTTAACTCAGTTCACGGTGATTTTAGCTTAGTTCACGGTCAATTTTGCTTAGTTCACAGTCCCTTTAGCTCAGTTCACGGTCCTCATCAATAACTCAGTGGATCCTCGGTCTGTTAACTCAGTCGGTGCTCGGTCTCTTTCACGGTCTTCGTTTAGTTTCACATCTCATTTCATTCTTTGTTTAAACAAGAGATGACATACCATTTAGTATTTTTAAAAAATGAAAATGGATTGGGGACCGTAGGCATATATAGTATAATATACAGTGGGGTCCACATAAATTAAGCTCAATAATTTTAAAAAATGAAAATGGATTGTGGACTGTGCTCATATATAGTATAATATACAGTGGGGTCCATAAAATGAAACTAGGGATTTGAATATACCTGCCATTCGAAGCTTCTTAGCTGGGGGGACCATTTTTCATCCTATATTGGGCTCAAAAAAGTCAAAAAGGACGTATGTGGGGTGTGTATTCTCGACCAGATAAAGGGGAAAGAAGAAAGCAGTAAAAGGAGGGTTTTACTGCTAGGGTGGATAGTCACAGAGGGGGAGAAGTAATTAGAAAATGATAATCTGCGGCTACGATGAAGGATTAGGGAGAGGAAAGAAGAAAAAAACAGGTTTTTTTGGTGGAGAAGCGGCTGGCAGCGTGCATAAGGTGAGTCTGATATAGGAGGGGCATTTTCAACCTTTTGGAAGCCGTCCATACATATGGGGCTTATTCTTGAAAGGTAAAAAGAAGTGGGCTTAGAAATGTAAATGGGCCTTAAATGGTTCGTACAGTTGTAAATTTCTCCCATTTATACTTGAGTGAACCTTTGATACTTTGCTATAGTGTATTGGATGATACGGGCGCGGCTTCGGTGGATCCGCGCATTCACCGAGGTGAGAGGGATCCCTTACTGTGGGGCCCATCTTGATGTATTTTCCTTATATCCACGCCGTCCATATATTTTTAAAACTCATTTTAGGTCATGATCCTAAAACTAAAGCAGATCCAAATCTCAAGTTGACCATAATACAGGAAACAATGGTAATCAACCATTAAAAGCTTTTCGTGGGCCACAAAAGTTTTAGATCAAGATGATATTTGTATAGTCTATTTATAGAGGTATTTTTTAATCTTATCAATAGGTTGGATGGTAAATAAATATTTAGGTACCCCCTTGGAGGTTTTAATGGTGGGGATTCAATCACGACTATTTCCTGTGGTATGGTCCACCTTAGATTTGGATTTGCTTCATTTTTGGTATCATGCTCTTAAATGATCTTTCAAAATAGATGGACGGTTTGGATGTAAGTCCCATACTTCAAAGTGGGCCCCACAGTTAGGGATCCAAGGATCCACCCATACTATGCAATGATACGGGAGATCTTTCCGACCATATGTAGCTCACTTTTAATCCGTCGTCTTTTTTGTGCAAAAAAATTAGCACTATAGACGAGTCCGTACAACGCCATTTTTTTAATCGCCGCCAGGAAACTTATCTGACTAAAGGCGACTATTAGGGTATAGACGTTGGTCTTTATGAAAATACTCATGCCTGTTAGGGTAAAGCAGCTAGAAAAAGCAGGGGTATTTTTGTCTTTCTGGGTTCGTCGATACGACTATAGTCTACTTTGGTGCTTAAGGTTTTGTTCGGGTCCAATGAGAAAATGTGGGTAGTATGTGGGTAGTACGTTGGGTCTATACGACGCAAAATCCCTTTTTGTGCGTCCAAAACTTTATTTTCTCAAACTATTACCCTGCAGTATGGATGTATTTTTACAAACCAAAATACCCTTGTCCGGTGGTGGTGTCGCCACCCCTGGAACATTCTAGCAGTGATGCCGCCACCCACTGCCATGTCTGGCAATGGTGCCGCCATTTTCATGAGGTATATGTTATATCCAAACCGTCCATCTATTTGGCGAGCTTCTTGTAAGGCTTGACCCAAAAAATAAGACAAATCTAAAGATCAAGTGAACCATCAAAAAGCAGTGGGGGATTGAACGTCTTACCATTGAAACTCTTTTGGGGTCACAAAAGTTTTGGATCAATATGATATTTGTTTTTCCTCTTCATACAGGTCTTTTTGACCTTATGAATAGATTGGATGGAAAATAAACATTATGATGGGACCTACAAATGTTTTAACAGTGAAAATCATTATCCCCACTGCTATTTCTAGTGTGCTCCATTTGAGATTTGGATATGATTCATTATTTTGCTCATGCTCTAAAATGATCTCTACAAATAGATGAACGGTGTGGATATAATAAATAAGTCATTTTGGGATACATTTAACTTTGATATCCATTGAACCGTTCATACAACTCAGAAATTGACCGAGAACTTCATGAAATCGAGTATTTTTAAGTTACAATCTAAAATTTAGATTGATTGCACATTCCTTGCCTCTTATTTGTGGACACTTGTTATTTGAAATAAGGCCATTGGATTTTTTCATTCTTAACCATCTAATACATGTCCATCAATCTAATGTTTACATTAACATATGAGACTAATATTCTGTTCATCGTTCATCTAAGATGCTAACCATAATTTGGATGGTTTAGATTGGATTACATATATGCCACGAATGCAATTTCTAAGTAGAGATTTTTCTCACTGTAAGTAACAACTTAGTGAGTGAGGCCCTGTGGGGCCCACCTTGATGTATATATTATATATCAATGCCGTGAAATTGACCGATAACTGAGTGAAATTGATCGAGAAGTTAGGAAAAGTGACCGATAAGTGAATGAAATTGACTGATAATTGAGTGAAATTGACCGTGGACTGAGTGAAATTGACCGAGAAGCTAAGAAAAGTGACCGATAACTAAGTGAAATTGATCAATAACTGAGTGAAACTGATCGCAAACTAAGTGAAATTGACCAAGAAGTTAAGAAAATTGACCGATAACTAAGTGAAATTGACCGAGGACTGACTAAAATTGACCGCGAACTAAGTGAAATTGATCAAAAAGTTAGGAAAATTAACGGATAACTGAGTGAAATTGATTGTGGACTAAGTGAAATTGACCATGAACTATGTGAAATTGACTAAGAAGTTAAGAAAATTGACCGATAACTTGGTGAACTTGACTGAGAACTGACTGAAATTGATCGCGAATTAAGTGAAATTGACTGCAAACTGAGTGAAATTGATTGAGAAGTTAGGAAAATTGATCGATAACTGAGTGAAATTGACCACGGACTGAGTGAAATTGTAAGGAGTTCATGAAGTTCAATATGGCCGACTTATCAGTGCATTTCAAGATTCCATGTTTATCAATGCATCCAGTTTGAGGGAATGAACATAACCCTGAGTAAGATAGAAGATGGTGGATGTACAATGATAGTATATGGAGATTTAATGGAGATTTTAGGAAGAAAATGGGTGAAAAGAAGGGATATTTTCATACAAATGCGTCTTACATTTTTTTGGGTATAAGTGAGTGAAAGGAATACAAATCATAAACAAGGGGTATTTTCATCCACGAATGATGTATCCGTACACCAAGGTATTAGTTTAGGAAAGTAAAGTTTGCTACCTGTTTCAATCAGTTCTCAGTCAATTTCCCAAGTTATATGTTGCATATTTTCCTGAGAACATCATGAAGTTAATTGAGAACTTTATTAAATTGATCGAAAACTTCATGAATTTGACTGAGAACTAAGTGAAACTGAATAAAATTGATCGAGAACCTCGTTAAATTGACCGAGAACTAAGCGAAATGGATCGAGAACCAGTGAAATTGAACGAGAACTTAGTGAAATTGACCGAGAACTTCATTAAATTGACTGAGGACATCGTGAAAATGACCGAGAACCTTCACAGAATTGAATGAGAACTTTATGAAATTGACCGAGAACTCTATAGAGTTGACTGAGAAAGGAGTAAAATTGACCGATAACTAAGTGAAATTGACTGATAACTGACTGAAATTGGTCATGAACTGAGTGAAATTGACTACGAACTGAGTGAAATTGATTGAGAAGTTAGTGAAATTAACCGATAAATGAGTGAAATTGACCGCGAATGGAGTGGAATTGGTCGTGAAGTGAGTGAAGTTAGAACATCTCGAATTTTCATTGCCAGAATTTATACTCGTGCCCGAGAAAACCTGGTGTTAATAATGTAAAACTTGGATGCTTTGAAAATCACACTATATTTTTTTCTTTTAAAATTGCATTCGGATACATTCATGAAGGTAATCATTCACGAGAATAAAATCAACTGTATTGATTATTTCATCAGAGTAAAGAAATTCAATAAATAATTAAATGTCTTCTCAATGGAAGCTTATTACATTAATCGAGTTCGCAACAGAAGTTTAAAACTAAATAAAACTATCTTCATATTCTTTCAATATAGTCTTCTATGGGAAGATGATCCTCTAGATCTTTAATCTTTACATCACCTACATCATCTGTACGGTTGGGAGAGGGTCAACGCCCTACTCATAGTGATGATTACCCTTTAAGATTAATAGTAATTCAAGAGATTCATAAAAGTAATGTAAAGGTTCTGATACGTCTCGTACCCTACAACTACAAGGGGTATCAATATGCATAAGCAATCTACATGAGATAAATGCCTAGCAAAGTATATGCAGTTTATCACACTTAGAGATCACCATAATGTGAAATACGATTATAGTTATCTAACTCGCCCCGTGTGAAGTTTCATATTATAGAGATTCGCCAGCATGTCTCACATTTAACATGGATTTATGCGGTTATCCCAAGACGAACACAAGACATAACCGGGTGAATCACGCAACCTGGATTAGAGTGACTAATTGCGACATCCAACCCCTAAAAGAAAAAATCAGATTGGAGCGACTAAATGCGACATCCAACCCCCAAAAGGAAAAGAATTAATGTAACACGTATAACGATTTATATACACCAATTTGTGCACCATCACCCATGAAACATGGAATTACGTGTCGCCCCAAGGCTGCAACTAAAAATGTATTACGTCCATGATATTTATTCGATCGCTAGAAGAGGGATTCCCAACATAGTACTTACATCAAAAGGGAAATCCATTGAATCATGGGGGTTCAAGAATATCAAGACACATGCCCAAGCCCTTTAAATATGGATAACACAAGGCCAATATCATAAACAGAAGAGTGGCAATGGCCAACGTAATAAAGAGGAGAATGGCAATGGTTAACTCAATAAAAGAAGAATAGCAATGGCTAACTCAACAAATAGACGAGTGGCAATGGTCAACTCAAATACAAGGAGAGTGGTAATAACGAACTCAATAAAGAGGAGAGTGGTAAGGGTCAACTCAATAAATTGATAAAGGCAAGGGCAAGGCTTGTATCCATCGCCCCACATGAATTCATAAAGATCATTTCTAATCAACATTACGCTATAATCCCAAAGGGCAAATAATTGATGGTAAAACATATAATTGCAAGGATGATTCATAATAACATGAAGGCATGTAAAAGGCAAAATAAATATAACAACTTAAATTAATGTAAGCCTAAAAGATAAAATCCTCACCTCTAGTGTTCTTTCCTCCTTGAAGATGGGTATGCGTCGAAGAATTAAACCCTTAATCTAGTGTTTAACAACATTCGAATAGTTAGATTTGTTTTGAGGTAGCTGGTTTAATCAAGATATGGAAGGAAGGGGGAGAAGGGGTATAAGAGGGAAGATTGGGCGTGGCCTACCTTGATAAATCAGCGGATTTGCTGATCTGTGGACATCTGGGTTGCTGGTCTCCCTCTCCTTTCTCTTCCTTTCTTTCTTTTCTTTCTTTCTTTATTTTCTTTTCTTTTCTTCTTCTTCTTCTTCTTCTCTCTCTCTCTCTCTCTCTCTCTCTCTCTCTCTCTCTCTCTCTCTCTCTCTCTCTCTTTCTCTCCTCTTCTTTCTCTTTCTCTTTCTTCTACTTGTGCATGTTAAGCGGTGCCTCCCTTCCCAACATACCAGGCTTTTATAAGCCTTTAACTTAAGGAAGGGAGCAGCCTAATCCTGGAATTAACGTTTTGCGTTGGCTTGCTCGTGCACAAGAGCATACGCTTGTTGCTGATTCAACATGAATCCGGCTGCATGGAGGTGATCCACACACATTGATGTATATCTGAGTCTCTGACCCACAAAATGAATAGTTCAGATTCACGAATGTGGCCCATTAAAAGGGGATGGGTTTCTTGTTTCATCCAAGAAGAGGGTCGAGCGAATATGGTGGATCTTCAATCGTGGGGTTTTCCTTCGATTTGATGTTCAGAGATGGCTCGGATGGGTCCCAGGGAGCTCGTGGGCCACAGAAATCAGACGCTCGGACGTGCTTTATCGATGGGTTTCGCAAGACGACCCTTCCGCAGAACTCCTTCCGTAGCTTATGCGGATGTCCAGGAAGCCCGGAGTTTCCATTGTGATAGAGTTTCCTTCCGAAATTCTCTCTTCTTTCGCAACGTGGGTGAGGTCGGAAGTATCCTAACCCGATTTAGACGGCTCTGAACAGCCCCAACATCTTTCGTTGGGTTTCCTTACGCAGAAACCTGGAGCCACTGGTTTCCTTGGACACTGATTGTGGAAGAAATTTTGGGCGCAGATCCACACGGTTTCTTGATTTCGTAGGGAGTGAAAGGAGTTAGATTTTGGTCGTGTTCATCTTGTGAACGCACTAGACGGCTCAGATCATTCTGAATGATCGTGATGGTGGTCCACTTTGACTCCCAAATGGACGTTGTCCGCTCGAATGGTGTGTCGCCTAGGCTTCTTGCGAGTGTTATTGTGGACACATGCACGTGCATGGGTGCATGGGCCAGCAGGGTCTTGATCGGACCAAAATCCTCTACATGATGAATGGTCCTGATCCGAGAGTTAGTCCATGATGGTGGCCCACCATCTCCAACATGGACGACCATTCGTCCGTAGAAAAGAAAACGAGAAGGATTCCTTCTTTTCGGGATTTCATCGGGTCAAACCCAGTTTGACCCGGTATTTAGTTCATTGTACCACTGGTGCATTGGTACTACGCACCCCCGGACTGATCGTGGGGTCCACAGTGACGTTTTTCGGAAATCTACACTGTCTATTCATTTTTCCATCTAATTTAAGGGGTTAAGCCCAAAATTGAAGCATATCCAAAGATCAGATGGGCCATAATATATGAAATGGTGAGCATTATGATTTCCACCGTTGAAACCTTTCTAGGCCCTGCAGTGATGTTTATTTGTCATCCAAACTGTTCATAAGATCATTCCGACGTAGATGAACGGAAGTATCCTCTACGATTGCCCATGACTTCGATGGACACCAAAATCAACGGATAAAGGGCTGATTTGTCGATTTATTCACTTTTACAATGATCAAAGGGCTGAAATTTGACGTGTAAGCTAACTTACGATACATAGGCATGGTGTAAAATTTCACTTTAAATGGATAATAGGAACTACGTGATCTAGAATTCAGGGGTCTAGGTTAAGGGCATTTTCGTAATTATTGTTGATCTAAGAGTTTTGTGAAACGTAATGGTTCTGCATGGTTGAATGCGCCTTTCTAAATAATTTTTACAAACTTACTTGTATCTAGATCATTATGGATAGGGAGTTATTCGCCAATTCATTCAAGGGAAGGTACTTATGTCAAATCTCATAATAGATGGTCTTGTCTTAAAATCAACAGTCAAATGGCTTGATCTATTCAATGAAGATCATTCTCAATGGTTGGATTTGTCTCAGGGAATAGTTGCAAGGTTAGGATAGTTAGATTGGTAACGTACGTATGTACATCTTTCATTAAATTTTGTGGTAACACTCGAGAACTTTCAATACTCGGGTATTGAAAAGTTCGTGGTGTTACAGAAATTGACCGCAAAGTGAGCGGAATTGATCACGAAACGAGTGAAATTGACCGATAACTAAGTGAAATTGACCGCGAAGTGAGTGGAATTGATCGTGAACTAACTGAAATTGACTACAAAGTGAGTGAAATTGACCGCGAACTAGGTGAAATTGACTGATAACTGTATGAAATTGACCGCAAAGTGAGTGAAATTAACCAAAGTGAGTGAAATTGACCCCGAAGCGAGTGAAATTGACTGCGAATTGAGTAAAATTGACCGCAAAGTGAGTAAAATTGACCGATAACTGTGTAAAATTGACTACAAAGGGAGTGAAATTAACCATGAAATGAGTGAAATTGACCGCGACCTGAGTGAAATTGATTGATACCTGAGTGATATTGACCACGAAGTGAATGAAATTGACCAATACCTTAGTGAAATTGACCGATAATGGTGTAATAGACTCTTTCGTTGACCAATAACAGCGTTGAAGTAAATGAGAACATAGTGAAATTAACCGAGGAAGTTGGATAAATCAAATCAATTCACAAACAAATCACCATTCACAATGAAATCACTATTCACAAATAAATTAATTAACAATTCACAAACAAGTCTTCACTCACCATGAATTTTATATAAAATATCATTCACAACAAAATACAACATTTCACAAAATTTCCTCATTCCATCCCACCTAATCCCATCTAATACCATGCGCCAAACGCCCCCTAAGTGAGGAATGAAAAGAATCAAAGATTTGAAGTGAAGAAAAAAATCCTGAAATTGTCCTGAAAAAACATATTCTGAAACACTGGGTCATTCTGTGAAATCGCGCAGAGTGAAGTCTATTTTGAAAAACTGCGTAAATTTGAGGCAGTTTCTAGAGTTTTCCAACTACGTGTGAAAGTTGGAGTTCTACAACTATAAATAAGACTCCCTAGGATGTTCCTAGGCATCTTCTAGGGTTTAAGGAGTTGAGCAAAAGGGTGGAGAAGCCATCGCCAAGAGTTTTTCTTCTTCTTCCTTAGTTGTTTTCATGTTTTTCTTAAGAAACTTTGGTCCAATCATGTATATGGTTGGCTAAAACTCTTAGATAGGGCTAAGAGGTGAAGCGTGCAGCACGATGGGATATTTTTATTGCTTTGATTCATGTTTATGTTTAATTTACTTCGATTCTAGTTTGATATTTAAGGAATACTTTCAGTTTTTTAATGATTTATTGTGACTTAAATTACAGTAGATCTGCAATAACTTTGAGTATCTTCTTTTCTTATTTTAAGATTATGGGATTGGTAAATCATGTTGTTTGTCATCGTCTCATGGGCATGATTTGGTGATGGAATCCCTGTCAATTATCATAATTCTCCTCTTTTGAGAATTAGGTCAAAAGGAAGTTCAGATTTGATCTTAATTGCTATATCTTTCAATTAGATAGGATAGGACTCCAATTCCAATTATGTTACTTGAATCAAGTAAGGAATCACCCTGATTGTTATAAGTGGATCCTTGGAAACCCTAGTTCCCACCTTTGAATTCTTACGTTTCTAATTACACACTTCATAATTACTCTATTTAATTCTAGATTTAGATTCATATCTTTTTCTAGTTCTACTTCTAGTTGCTTTCAGAATACACATGAGATTAGTCCATGTGGATTCGACTTTGGTCTCACCGAGATTATTACTACATTGCGACCCTACACTTAGGGTTGTGAACAGGCAGAACTTGCAATCCTGAGTATATAACGTTGAAAGTTCATCATGCCTTCTTTCTAAGAATTCAATGTATTTGTCAATAGCCTAATCAATAAAATTTAATGATTAAGTTCAAAACTAATATAAGAGCTAAATACACATAAATATATGTATGTAAATTACTTACCTCGCTATCAACCCATGCATCTTTCACCCATATGGATTTGAACCAAATACACGCCATTGTCTCTTTCAGTGCAAGTTCCCTCTCCTTGATGTGCTTTTCCTTCTGACTCAACTCTTCTTATCTTTCTCCAACAATTCCCTCTCCTTCTTTAGCTCTTCCCTATCCTCCCTCAACTCTTCTGCCAAATCAAATCTCTCTCCCTCTCATTCTCCCTCTTCCTCTCCCTCTCCTTCACCACCCTGTTCGTCATCTCTTCCATATCTTCATCCTCATCTTTAATTCCCTAGTGATAGGTAAATTTCAACATCTTTGCAGCCTGTTTCACTTAGTTCTCGGTTAATTTCCCGAGTTATATATTGCATATTTGCCCGAGAACATCATGAAATTGACCGCGAACTGAGTGAAATTGAATGCAAACTAAGTGAAATTGACTACGAACTGAGTTAAATTGATTGTGAACATCATGAAATTGACCAAAGAATAAGTGAAATTGACCAACGACTAAGTGAAATTGACCGATAACTGCTTGAAATTGACATCTTGAACTGAGTGAAATTGACCGCGAATTGAGTAAAATTGATCGAGAAGTTACTGAAATTGACTGATAAATGAGTGAAATTAACCGCAAACTTAGTGAAATTGACCGATAACGGAGTGAAATTAATCGCGAACTAAGTGAAATTGACCGATAACTGAGTGAAATTGACCAAGAACTCGTTTAAGTTAGTGAAATTGACGGAGAACTCACTTAAGTTAGTGAAATTAACTGATAACTGAGTGAAATTGACCAATAACTAACTAAAATTGACAGTGAACTAAGTGAAATTGACTGATAAGTGAGTGAAATTGACTAAGAACTCGCTTAAGCAGTTATCGGTCAATTTTCGCAAGTTCTCAGTCATCACGATGTCAATTTCAAGCAGTTATCGGTCAATTTGACTCAGTTCTTAGTCAATTTCACACAATTCTCTATCAAGATGTCAATTTCAAGTAGTTATCGGTCAAATTCACTTAGTCCTCAGTCAATTTTAGAATGTTCGCGATCAATTTAACTCAGTTCGCAATCAATTTAACTCAGTTCGCGGTCAATTTTGTCAGTCCTCAGTCTATTTCGCTCGGTGTTCGTTCAATTTCACTTCAGTCTTCATTCTTTGATAATTAAAAAAAAAAAAACCTCAATGTGGGCCTAGTGAAGGAAACAACTTTCAACAATGGTAAATTTTTCGAGTTATATGTTGCATATTCTTTTAGGTGGGCCATTTCAGTATTGAATTTGCCTCATTTTTCGGCTCATGCCATAAAATGTTCAAATAAAATAGTTGGACTGTGGACGGTGAGGATATATCATGTATAATACGGTGGGGTCCACATAATGAAGTAAAAACGTTGAAATATACCTGTAATTCGTAGCTTCTTTGATGCTAATTGGGAGTCTAAATATGCAATATTTACGACTCAACAGAAGCACCATTTTCGTCCTATCTTGAGTTGGGAAAACTTGAAAATGAAGTATGTGGCAAGTGTATTCTCGACCAAAAGAAAAAATAGAAAGAAATTAGAAGATTTCAAGAAATTGGTTTTTCATGGTAGAGTATTCACGGACCAAGATAAGAAAAGAAAACAAGAA
This sequence comes from Magnolia officinalis, assembly GCA_021015155.1. Lineage (NCBI taxonomy): Eukaryota > Viridiplantae > Streptophyta > Magnoliopsida > Magnoliales > Magnoliaceae > Magnolia > Magnolia officinalis. The sequence goes on from JAJHSJ010000012.1 coordinate 52,168,986, forward strand.
TTTAGTGTTATGGTGGCTAATCACAAAGAAAAAAAAAAAAAAACAGAAAATGGAGTTTTTGTTGCTAGAGTTTTGTTGTGTGAAGGAGATAGAAGGTTTCAGAAATTGCATTTCTGTTACAGGGGCATTTTTGTCCAGTAAAAATGCATCCGTATAGTAGGGTAATAGTTTGAGAAAGTAAAGTTTGGGACGCACAAAAAAGACCATGGGTTAAAAGTGATTCATACATTCAGAAAAATCTCATAATACGGATGCACTGTGAAATTACACACGCAGCATACAGGTAATTAAAATTTAACTGTCCAAACTATGGTCCCTCTTTAGATATACATAACCCAAAATTGACATTTATTTGATTGTTTGAATATTGGAGCTGTAGATATTTATTGCACGGTTGAGATGATAAATATCAAGCTGTCCTGTTTCAGCAAACAAGTGTCCACGAAAACAGAGGTTAGGATTGTTCAACTAATCTGATTTTGGGATTGTGGCTAAGTTACAGTGTTTTGTATGATTTAACGGTTTAGTTTGAGTTGATGTTTTCCATATTAACAATTGTTGACTGCCTGTGTATCAAGCAGCATACGCTACCACAGTATCATCTCCCCTTCAGTAATACAAGAATCATTGCATTCAAAAATAAATAGAAGAAAGCACAAAAATCATTTGAGTTTATTATTTTTAAGTAAATTTTTATAGAGGAACACTATAACTAGGTTATAGTCCAACTAGTTGCATTGGGACACTTTCAGAGTCCAATCCATTGGTATAGACTGTCCATTAGGTCCACAAATTTCGTGGGCTATCATGAAAAAGTCACACTAATCTAACAAATACTAACCATTTGATTAATGGCCCTAAATATGGACGGCCAAGATCATTTACATAAAATAGGTCTAAGCAAGAATATGATTCATCTATTTTTTTTATGGACCATCATCGATTTCGTATGATTCTAAACAACCGCCTATGTTAAGTAATCGTAACCATCCCATCCAATATCGGTTGGGAAAAGGACGCCTATAAAAAACTCTTGGCTTCAGTGATTTCTTTTATACTCTCCATTTCCTTCTATCTGGCTCTATATTTCTTTCTCTTTCATTTTATCCCACTCTATCTCACTTTCCTTTATTCTTCTCTATCTCACTTTTTTTCCTTTCTCGTTCGATAACGAGTTTCTTAAATAAGCATTGGCAACCACAATCTGCTGCCAACAGCTGCAATTCATTGAATTGCATTATGGCGCCCATCATTTAAATTATATAATATAATAATATATTTTTTATATAGTACGATATAATATAATATAATATATATATATATATATATATATATATATATATGAAACATAATGATTAGTTTTTATTTTTTCTATAAATTGTTTAAATGCTTGTATCTTTTTCATTGTCTATCCATTTTTAGTAATCTTAACCTCGTCAGAAAGATAATTAGATAAGCTTCTTAACAAGAATAGAATCGCTTCAATCGAACCTCATTTGACCTGTCGAAAGTACAACCATTTAGTATATAAAATCAGTTATTTACAATTTGACCGATTGTATATTTTTGATAATCTTAAACTCATTGGAAATGTCGGCTGATAAGCTTTTCAATAGAAATGAGATCACTTTAATCGGATCCCTTTTGATTAGTCTATAGTGTGGCCAGAGTTTTAATGACTTTAGCCGCTCAGCAATGCGTAGTTTTGATAAATGAGTCGGATCATTCTCATCATAATCTGGATTGGAGGAAACTTAAGTTTGTTAAGAAAATCATTTGACCACATTTCTAATGAACCATAAATAATCTTGATCGGTCAAAATTTTCTATCAATAATACCATGACCGTTTTGTGTACAACCGTACTTTCCTTAATCTTGAGGATATGACCTCTCACACCTCAACACAACATTATTCGGGAAGACAAAATAGTATAGAGAGCAATCCTTGCGTACAAAGAGTTCATTTTATCCTTTTTCGCACATCAGTTGCCATGTATAGAGAGTTTCTAAAGTTCTGGAGTTCGGATACACGACCGTAACTAAATCGTTACTTGATTTTGCTCTAGCCGATTGGGTCTATTGGTTGTCTTCAGAACGTGCCGAGTATGCTCCAAGTTCGACCCGCTTAGATTTTCAATGATTTTTAAGTTAGTAGGAAATAATTTATTGAAGTCAAGCTGAAGCTCAAAGAGTTGTTTGTCCTTGTTTTAGGTAGGGGTGTCTACATTCACAAATTTACGAGTAGGAATAAACCAACTACGTATATTCGGCATATATACCTTGCTCCGATGATGAGTAGATCTTCTTGATTTCGAGCCGAAGGATGTCCATTGTGACCCACACTCGATGAGTGTTGTATTTTAAATTATTTTAAAATAATTTAGTGTTTCAAAATTTTTCTTTGGAACGGGCCGTGGCCATGGCCATAGGTGAGCATGTGCCCTACAGATGTATCTTTTCTCATAAGTTTAAACGGTTGCATCCTTTCATATTTTGTTTTGAAAAGTTGTATTTTTTTAAGTATAAGGGTCGCACCAATTGAATTTATATCCAATAGTCACAACCATTTTTGAAAGGGTGTCTCTACACCCTTAAGGATGTCTTCACAAAGTCTATAAATAGAATTCTGCTTTTAAGTTTTGAAATGGATTACAAAGTCAGGTTTTGTTTTAAAAAATTGTGTTTAAGTATTTCTGGTTCGGATTAAGACTACAAATGGTTTGAGCCCATATACAGTGAGTGCACTGCTGGGACCAGGTCATAGTCGTTGTATTCTGGAGGTCGATTGCTCTAGAAACCTGTTACACTTGGAACATTGTTCAAAGGGAATAAATTCGTTTTCAAGCCGAGTGACTCATGTCACACCTCGACTTTTCCATATTGATAAGTTTTCTAACTTTCTTATTTTAATTTTTTATATTTTAAATAGTTTTTCAAAATCCAAATGTCCAACAATGAGCATCCCCCATGACGTGCATGTTTGCCACCTTCCTACCCGAGAATCGCCTCTTCAACCTCAAACTTTGAAAAGCTGGCCGCGACGTGGAAAAGTACAACAGATATTGAAGAGGTGAATTGCGGCAAAAATATGAAAACATTGCCCGCTTACGAGAGATCTGAGCCGTATACCCTGTGGGTCTCTGTCTGATCATGATCTGTAGTAAAAAGAGATAGGCCGTTCCATTCATCAGATGGGCCACAGGAATTGTGCCACACATGACAACATGGCCCGCTTACGAGAGATCTGAGTCGTTTACCATGTGGGTCTGTCTGATCATGCTCGTTACCAGAAAGAAGAAAAAAAAAGCCGGTCTACTCATTAGATGGGCCACCCTGATACATTGATCGTGGGCTATTTTTTAACCACTTATTTTCCAAATAAGTGTGTGGTACATTAATCTGATTAATGGATTGGCCTTATTTAAGGGAAAGGAATTTTCGCCGTCAGCCCATCTAATTTTTAGATTTCATATCCAACAAACGTGTCGCCTTCACCTTTTCAATTTCTCTTCCCACCAATGCTGACGAAGAGAGACGTGTTTACAACGTACCATAATCTCCCGCCTATAACGACTTTTTATGTGGCCCACGGTATTGTGGTTGTCACATCCATCCGTCCATCCAATGAGATACCCCGTATTTTTAGGGTATCCTAAAACTTAGATCCAAAGGTACGTTGGGTTCACTAGCATTTTGAAAGCTTTCATGGTGTATAATATCGGTCATAGCTAGTTAGACATGATGGACGGACTGAATTTCACATCCACAATTCGTTGGGCACACCGATCGAATGCTATGATCGGACACGGATTGCGTCCTTACTGTCCGGGCAGGCTCTGTGGGGCCCACCGTAACGTAAGTGTTTTATCCACACTGTTCATCATTTTTCTCAGATATTTTAAGGTATGAGAAAAAAAAAATGAGACAGGTACATGGACCACAAGGTGGGGATTGAACTTCCACCGTTCAAAACTTCTTGGGAGCTGGAGAAGTTTCTGATCAAGCCGATCTTTGTGTTTTCATTGCATCCACGTCTACATGACCTCATGAATAGGTTGTATGGTAAAAAAAAAAAAAAACATCACCGCAGCCCTTAGAAAGGTTTCAGGGTGGGTTCCATTATCACTGCAGCTTCCTTTGGTGTGGTCCACTGGAACTGTAGACCTACTTCGTTTTTAGTATCATACCTTAAAATGGTCTGAAAAAAGCGAAGAACGCCATGGATAAAACAATTACATCATCATGACCCCACAAAGCCCTGCCTGGACCGGATCACCTAGGGGTAGGACGCAATCCCCGTCCTGCTATGACCCCATGTTTTATATCATCGGTTGGGGAGGGGAGTAGGTCTAGGTGGTAACATTGCCGTGGGTGTTTTCCTAGCCATGGGTCCACCTTGATGTATATGTTGTATTTCCACACGGTTCATCCGTTATGTCAGATTATTTTAGCAAATGATCTGAGCAGGTGGACCACACCACTGGAAACAGCAGTGATTGACCATTAAAAACTTCCTCCGGCGACAAAAGTTTTGGATAAGCTGATATATATTTGCGTTTTCCAATCATGGGGGTATTTATGACCTTATCAACCGCTTTGATGGCAAATAAAGATTATGGTGGGCCCTAGAAAGTTTCTTTTATAGTGGCAGTTCAATCGCCACTATTTACTTCGGTGTGGTCCATCTAAGATGTGATATGCTTAATGTTTGGTCTCACACTCCAGTTGGAAAAACAGATGGACGGTGTATACCCGACGCGGATGTCCTTTCAAATGCTTTTGCAGAAAGTTCCTGCACTGGTATGCTAGGTGGGGCAACTGTGATGTTTGTGAGAAATCCACACCGTCCATCCATTTTTCCATATTATTTTAGGATATGATACCAAAAATCAGATGGATCCAAAACTCAAGAATGCCATACCAGAGGGGAAAAAGGGAAAGAGTTTGCTACTGTTGAAACCTTCTTAGTATCTATATCTTGATGTTTATATGCCATCCAAACCGTTTATAAGGTCATTCGCACGGGGATTAAGTGAAAGCACGAAGAACTTAGCCTCGTGCGGCCCACTTAAGTTTTGGATCAACCTCATTTTTTTATCCCATGTCTCAAAATGAGCTTTTAAAACGGGTGGAAGGCGTGGATTTCTCACAAACAAAATGGTGTGACCCATCCAGCATCCCTGCGCACTGCAAAGGCTATCCCAGAATCCGCCTTTACCTAATCCGCTCCCATTGTTTTGTAGAATTGTAGGTGATACCTGGACGCGGATGCTCCCATTGTTTTGTAGAATTGTAGGTGATACCTGGACGCGGATTTTCTCGAACAGAGTTTCTGCGCCGCTGGGTTGCTACGTGGGGCCCACAGTTATGTTTGTGAGAAATCCATATGTTCCGTCCATCCGTTTTTTCGAGCTCATTTCGGGACATTTAATGAAAAATGAGGGATCAAAATTTAAGTGTGCCACACGAGAGGGAAAATTGGGAAAAGAAACTTTTACCGTTGAAACCTTCCTGGCTCGGCCTTAATGTTTATATGCCATCCAAACCATTTATAAGGTTATTACCACAGGGATGAAGTGAAAGAACGTAAAATTATCCTGATACAAAAATTTCGTGGCCATACAAATCTTTATACGGTGGTCATTGAATTGCTACTGTTTCCTCTCGTGTGATCCACTTGAGCTTTGTATCTGCCTAGGTTTCAGCTGCATGTTCTTAAATTATCTTTTAAAAACGGATGGACGGTGGTGGATTTCTCACAAACATCATGGTGGGCCCACCTCGCATCCCAGCGCGGGAACTTCATGTGAAAGGTTTTGGTAGGAAATCGGCGTACGTGATAATTCTGCCTGCCACGTGCACCACGCATCTTGCGCTTCCTTTAGTTTAATTGAATTTAAAATTATAAAGCATTTAAAGGAGAAATGCTGCAACTATAACTTATAGTGCTCGTAGTTGTATCGGTTCACTTGGACAGTCCACTCGATCAATCAGATCTGTCCACTAATTCCAAAACGCCTTTCATGCGGCACCAAGGAAAAATCGCGTGGATTGGTTAGGCTTTATTTTCTATAGCCATCCTTTCTCCTAGCAATGGATGGGACCGTTATGATTTCTTAATAATAATTTAACAAAAAAAAAAAAAAAAAAAACGAATCTTTAGATCAAAAGCAATCCATAATGATCCCTGATAAACAAATGGATGAAATTATACTAATTGGACCTATTTTCTATACACGATATTCTCGAGATAAACATGAATGTGGAATTCATCGATAGAATATTCATCATATGAACATGGTATAGAATCAGTTTCTCGTTATTCATCTTTCAATCACTGCTCGTTTGATTAATGATGAACTGAGAGTCACCGAAGACCCTTAGCTTTTTCGCATCAAAACGACTGCTTCTTTTAAGCTGTTTATACATGCCTTGGCTACGTTGTTCGCACACCCGAAGTCTAGCCTTCTTGAAATAAGGATGGGGGATGTCATCTAGAAAGTAGAAGATTGCCCCTATTCCGTTTCATTTGGCATTAGCTGCACCATCGAAGTATAAGGTCTATTCATCTGCCTCCAGTCCTTCTTCTCCCTCGAGGAATAAGATGTCCTCATCCTAGAAGAAGATCTTCAATGGCCGGTAGTTGGGCAGGGAGTATGATGCGAGATGGTCGGTCAACATTTTCCCATGCGAGATGGTCGGTCAACATTTTCCCATTAATTACTTTCTAAGTGATATGGGTGATGTAAAATTCGGAAAGAAACAATTGTCATTTTGCGGTTCTTCTAGTTAGAGCCAGTTTCTCGAACAAGTACTTCAATGGATCCATTCGTGCGAGCAGGAGAATTAGATAAGTGATCATTTATTGGCATCACTACCAAAAAAAAAAGGCAAAGGATACAGACCACGTTAGTTTTTTGCCACGGATAAAAACCTTAGCTATAGTTACAACGGTTTTAATCCGTAGCTAAAAAGCTGACACACCATTTATAATTAATAGTGTTGTAAGAGGCTCTATAGGGCCTATATATATATATATATATATATATATATATATAATATATATATTATATATATATATATATATATATAATATCTAAGCCGTCTATATATTTGAAAATATTACTTCAGAGCATGAAATAAAAAATCAGATAGATCGAAGGCTCAAGTGGACCACACGGTAGGAAACATAAATATTAAATCACATTTTTTTTCTTATGGTGTGTTCCACTTAGGCATTCAATCAATCTTAAATTTGGGATCATGAACAAAAATAATTTAATAAAATTATTAGTCCGAATGGATAAACCAAATACATCATGGTAGGCCCCCTGAAGCTCCTATCAAGACCGTCCACGGTTCGTTCATGAGATGACGCTCAAATTTGGGCGCGCGCTCAAAACAGAGTCTCGCCCAAGAAGGGCTCTCTCTCTCCTCTCTCTTCTCTCTCTCTTCTCTCTCTCTCTCTCTCTCTCTCTCTATTCCGTTCCCTAATCTCTCCATTCCCAATCTCTTCTTCCCCTAATCCTCACTCTCCCTCCCGATCTCTGCTCCATCTCTCTCATTGTCCTCCCTCTCTGTCCAATGCATCAGCCGTGAAGAAACACAATGTTCTCTCTCTCTCTCTCTCTCTCTCTCTCTCTCTCTCTCCAAAAATTGACAGCCTCTCTCTCTCAATTTAAATGCTAGAGGAGAGAGCTTCCCTTTAGATTCATGGATCTCAACGAGCTCATGCTTACAATGGCAGACCTGTTCGGTTCTCACACTCGCATCGGATAAGGTTTCTTCTAATTCCTCATTCCCCATTTTATTGATTTAGGGCAGACCTTTCAATCTCATCCTCAGGCATTGTAAGGTTAGAGTTTCATCTAACTCCATTATGTTTGTAGCGTTTCTTGAGTCGCAGGTGTTATCCAACGAATTTTGAGGGTTTCTGGAGCTGTATTTTGATGTCGAGATTGTTTCATGGGATTTTTTTATATCTGTTTTTTTTTTTTTTAATGGTTTGATGATTTAGATCTTTTGAATATTAATTAATTTATTTTTTTTAATTTTCTTTAATTACAGAGATCTTTTTTGGTGTAGTTCTTGGATTAGGAGGAAAAACAGAGAAATTGAAAAAAAAAAAAAAAAAAAAAAAAAAAAAAAAAAAAAGAAGAAGAAGAAGAAGAAGAAGATAATGCCTTTGGTACTTGTTAACATTTGTGAAATTCTATCTCCTTTCAGTTTTTATTGAAAAACTGATATTTTTAATTTTTATTTATTTATTTCCATTGCAGTTTAGGAAGTTTATTTTGGATTTTTGGAGTTTCTCGAGATGATTTGAAGCCATATTCAGATTGAGGAGGATTTGAAAAAAAATATTTTTATTTTCCTTTATTAAAAGAAATTTTTATTTTTAATTTTTAATTTTTAATTTCAGAGATTTGGAGCATCTTGAGATGATTTTGAAGTTGTATTCAGATTGAGGGGGATTGAAAAAATCCGGCCCTGTTTTTATTATTTATTTATATATGCTTTCTCACCATGATATTTTTTTAACAGGGAGAGAGTCTTTTTATTTATGCTTTCTCTTCATTGATATATTTTTTTAAGAGGGAGATAACTCAAGAGTGTTGGAAGATGGTATAGCCATCTTTGGGATAACACATTGGCAGGATTATGTTTCAATTGGTAACGTCCATGTACTTTCCCCAATGTGGATTAATGATTTCTAGAAGTATGCACAGATTCAATGATCCTAGCCATATGGTCATTGCCTTCAAATAGACTACAAAAATCTTTTTCTTTTTTAGTGTATAACACTAGGGCATCGTGAAATAACATGTGAATGTCCAACATACCTTCTGGAATATCCAACACACCCTGTGGGAGTATTTTGACGCCTGCTTGACCCATGTTATCTATTGTGCATGCTTTCTGCCCAAAAATTTTTTTGCATCTCCTATGAAACCTATAAAAAAAGAATAGAAACAAAGTGTTGTTCATCTGTGTTTTGTTTTTAAATGAAATTTATGGATGTTCAAGTTTGTCTGTTGCAACTTTCTAAGAAAAAGTGACATTTTACACCCTCCTCTGATGTCACTCAAAGAATCTTCCTTGAAAGATTTGAAGGTCAAGCAGTTACTGCTGTAGTTATAACAGAAGCCATTAGATCACATGAAGTTTAAGCATTCATGATTTCAATACTACTAAACAAACTGTGTCACTCTGGCTACATCTTTGGATCAAGGAAGACTTTGAGCCAGCAAATTGGAAGCATCACATTTGCTGTGGAAAGAATGATTTCAATACTACTAAACAATCTGCACAGTACATCCATTCTTTATCACTTCAAAATTTCTCTTTTAGTTTTTATAATTTTATGAGTACATTATTTCCTTGTGGATATAATTTTTGTACTCTCATTTGAATGAAGGAAACTGGAAGTTATTACGTTTATTTTATTTTGTCCAGTTGTACTGCATTTTGTGGGAATCAAGTTTTTAGCATTCATGCTTTATCTATCACTGTTTGAAAGGAAATGTAGCCTGTCATATCTATTGTTAAACAGTAACAATAAAATTACATCATGTAAACACTAAATTAGTTTTAATGCATCTATTAACTAAACTGCAAGAAGCAATTTTATTATTTTGATTGCTTGTCAATGCTTTAAATTGCGGGCTTCTTTGATTTGATGGTCTTCACTTGTTTGAAATTAAATACTTACATAATGATGGTTGTTAGTTAGAATATTTGATAACTGTATACATGCACCAATCCTTGGTTACCTGGAATTTTTGTGATTGTTCAATGTTCTGCATTTTCTATTCTATTTGTCTTAGATAGCCTTTTTTTTTTTTTTTTTGTTGAGTTCACAAATCACACAAATTGCTCTGATTCAAAATGCAATTTTTGAAATTTTCTTTCTTTCTTTTTATTTATCTAAAATTCTATGTAGTGATGCTTTCAAGAGACTAGTAAAAGCACCAATAAGAATCTGTAATAATCAACAGATCGAAAGAATTCATTCAGCTCCGACAGTTAAGGTTTTTTTTTAAAATAAAATAATAATTCTGCTCTGTATTTGATTTTCCTGATCTGTTATTATCATCTGCTTGTTTTGCTTTGATCCATCTCATTTCATCTAGAAAAAATAGATTTTTTCCATTGTTTTGATAGATTCATGTGAATTTCACTTTGGTTAATTTTCACCATACAACTTGTTTTTGTATGTTATGTAACAAGGAACAGAAGAAGGTTGAGAGAACGTTAGCCTCACATGACGTGCCTGACTCCACCATTAGATGGCACGTTTGTCAGAGATATGGCATATACCCATTTATTTTCATATGGAGCCCTTGAATTAGCATGTGCATCTTTGAGACCGTTGCTATGATGGGACGCACAGTGAATTTGTATAAGTCTTGGCATTTTTTGTTGAATTTAGATTGCCACTCTAGTTATTTCTTAGCCATCTATCTGAGGACATTACATGCTTAGACCAAGGATCATATAATTTCTCAATTTTCTGGTGCATTTAGGGTTCATTTGGATGCCTAAAAGTTTTATTAGTTGTCAAGGGTTTAGAGGCAACCCACTCAAAGGTGGTGTTTGGATAGAAAATTGCACCTGTAAGCAAGTTACAAGTTGTAAGTCACAACTTTTTAGTGCATTTGAAATCCTGAGCAAAAGAAGTGATTTCACTTGTATGCTACTTACTTGTATGTAAAAGAAGTGATTTCACTTACTTGTATGCAACTTACAATGGCCATGGGATGGAGGAGTTCGTAAATGATTAGCTAATTTGTAAATGAATTTGAATCTTGTTTTGGAGGTGAGAAATCTTTGTCAACGATTAGCTAATTTGTAAATGAAGACTGGATTACTGCCATTTATTCTTGAAAGTGTTTGTCAATGAGCTTTCTCTTAGCATTTTCTTTCTTCCTTTTTTTTTTAAATTTTTTATTCATGTAGGAGATACACAAAGTTCTATGGCACTTCCAAAAGATTAGCAGTTGACTTGGTATATGATGCTTTGATGAATATGTATATTTCTAGGTTGTATTTGAACCTTTCTTGCAAATTCGATCATCCTGGAAATTGTTACTTGTTACTTTATCAAAAGCAAGCCACCAATTTCTAGTTTATCTCGTATATGATATGATTAAATAGCCTTAAGTATTTTTCCAACTTGATTTTGAATATTGAGAAAGAATCAAAGATTCCATTAACATTGTTACTCATTGGCTACTTTGTATTATAGTAGGATTAATAATGAACACAACTGGATGTTCGAGCTCACAATCTTGGCCACCTGATGAACTATCTAAATTGCTGAAAAGGGGAAATACCTGTACAGAATTCTTGGTCATCGATGCTGTAGCCAAAACACCAGCAATTTGGGCAGAGTATTATATAATAACCATGTTAGGATGCACATTTCTTTGAGCAATTTAATCTGACCATTTCAAGTAATGCACCACTTCCACACACCTGAATTTCGAGGAGTTATTGGCATATGTGAAGGTACATAAGCCAAGTTCTTTTAGATCCACAGATCCACAATTATACCATCTATAACATTTCCACTAATCTGGCCTTTACCAATATTTATATTGCAGTGCAAAGGCAAGTGGGTGAAACTGCACTAAATCATGTGAGCTCAAGGTCTCATCACATAATCCAGCTGGTAAGTTTAATGCTTATACTTGTTTTGGAGAAATATTCCCAGTTTCATAGGATAGGATTAACTTTCATCTTTCACGAGCTATTGCCTTTTGGTTTCAGACCATAGAGAGTAGTGTCCAGGAAATTTCAGGCCGCATGGAATCTTTTGTTGCAAGTTTGTTATGTTCTTCTTCTTCCCTTTCCTACTCTAATTTCAAGAAGAATTCTTTCCTTTTGCAATTGCTAATCAGAATATCCAAACATTTACAATCCAACAACTGCTTTACATGCCATCACATGTGCCTAGATAGAAAACAACTGCAAGATCCAAGCTGTCCATCGTTGGGCCCTGTTCCTAGTCGAATCTAGCAGTCGAATATCCGTCGTTAGCACCTGTAGTCTTGGCATGTGTCATTTTCCTTAAATAATTTAATATATCGAGATTTCTTTCCTATCATCATTTACATTTTTCTTCTTAATCGTTACTTGAAAATTAATACAATCATTTACTCTGTTTTAAAATCTTTATATGTAAATCTGTGCCCATATGCATTGTCGGAGAAACTAAAAAACTTTCTCATTCTCAGATTACTTTGTGGAATATGCATCCATTATTCAAAGAAAGGGCAACATTCCAAGCACTCACACTTTCTCTCCTTGCTAGCTAAATTGGTGAGTCTTCTTTCCTTCATACTATATGATTCATTGATGAAGTGGCTGACCATTTGGACAGACCATGTTTATATATTATCTTGTGAAATTGATGAAGTAGATCCGGATGTGCGTCGGAGCTATCCGGATGTTGAGCGGGGGTCCCTGGAAGGTGGGAACCGCTGTTATGACCATGATGAAGCTGTCCATTTCCTATGACAGGGGCCTGGCCATTTGGACAGGCTGTGTTTATGTATTTGCTCGAAATTAATGGAGAAGACCCGGATGTGTGTCAGAGCTATGCAGATGAGCGGGGGTCCCTGGAAGGTGGGAACCGCTGTTTTGACCATGATGAAGCTGTCCATTTCCTATGGACAGCATTGAAGGGGACTGGCCATTTGGACAGGCCGTATTTATGTATTTGATTAAAATTAATGGAGCAGACCTGGATGTGCGTCGGAGCTATCTGGTTGAGCGGGGGTCCCTGGAAGGTAGGAACCGTTGTTATGACCATGATGAAGCTGTCCATTTCCTATGGACAGCATTGAAGGGGCCTGACCATTTGGACAGGTCGTGTTTATATCTGTATTTGCAGGGACCACACCCTAAACCTATAACCTAAACCTATACTTATAACCTAAAACTATTCTCAAATCCCAAAACCTATAACCTAAACCTAACATTTCCCTAAACCTATAACCTACACTCATAACCTAAACCCAAAACCTAAAACCTAAAACCTAAATGTAAAATCTAAATGTATTCTCAAATCCCTAAACCTAAACCTATACCTAATTCTAATTTCAACTCCCTAACCTAAACCTAAACCTAAACTTGAAAACCCAAACTTAAACCTGAACCCGATTTCATAAACCTAAACCTTAACCTATAACCTATACTTATAACCTTAACCTAAACCTATTCTCAAATCCCAAAACCTATACCTATAACCTAAACCTAGACCTTAACCTAAACATAAACCTATACTTATAACCTATAACCTAAACCTAAACCTAAACCTTAACCTAAACCTATAACCTAAACTTATAACCTTAACCTAAACCTATTCTCAAATCCCAAAACCTATACTTATATCTGAAACCTAAACCTAAACCTAAAACCTAAATGTATTCTCAAATCCTAAACCTAAACCTACACCTAATCCTAATCTCAACTCCCTAACCTAAACCTAAACCTAAACTTGAAAACCCAAACCTAAACCCGATCCTGAACCCAAACCCGATTTCATAAACCTAAACCTTAACCTATAACCTATACTAATAACCTTAACCTAAACCTATTCTCAAATCCCAAAACCTATACCTATAACCCAAACCTAAACCCGAACCCGATTTCCTAAACCTAAACCTTAACATATTCTCAATTCCCTAAAACTATAACCTAAAACCTAAACCTAAACTTATACCTATAACCTAGACCTAAACCAAAAACCTAAACCTAAACCTAAACCTAAAACCTAAATGTATTCTCAAATCCCCAAACCTAAACCTACACCTAATCCAAATCTCAACTCCCTAACCTAAACCTAAACCTAAACTTGAAAACCCAAACCTAAACCCGATCCCGAATCCGAACCCGATTTCCTAAACCTAAACCTTAACCTATTCTCAATTGCCTAAAGCTATAACCTATAACCTATAACCTAAACCTAAACCTAAACTAAAAACTATAAACCTAAACCGGAACCTAAAAC
>JAJHSJ010000012.1:52183103-52232149 GCA_021015155.1 Magnolia officinalis
GATCTTTGCCTATCCACCTCGATTCCTTTGGATGAAATAATGTGTCCAAGGACAATCCCCTTCTGAACCATGAAATGGCACTTCTCCCAATTAAGTACCCATTTTTTTTCTTCACATCTTTTCAGCACACATTTAAGACTTTCAAGCACTCGCTGAAAGATGGACCAAAGACAGAGAAATCGTCCATGAAGACCTCTAAATATTGCCCCACCATGTCAGAAAATATGCTCATCATACATCGCTGAAAGGTGGCAGGAGCATTACATAGTCCAAACGGCATCCTTCGGTAAGCAAGGTGCCGTAAGGACATGTAAACGTAGTCTTTTCTTGGTCTTCAGGGGCGATCTCTATCTGATTATAGCCCGAATACCGTCAAGGAAACAGTAATAGGAATGACCAGCTAACCTTTCCAAGATCTGATCAATGAAGGGCAAGGAAAGTGGTCTTTCCTCGTGACGGTATTTAATTTCCTGTAGTCAATGCACATCCTCCAACCAGTAGTGACTCTAGTCGGCACGAGTTCATTATTGGCATTGGCTACGATGGTGATCCCGGACTTCTTAGGAACACCTGAGTTGGACTCACCCATTGACTATCGGATATAGGGTATATGATACCCACATCCAATAGTTTAAGAACCTCGGCCTTAACCACTTCCTTCATGTTGGATTTAGTCTACGTTGTGGTTGCCGAGCTGTCTTCGCATTATCCTCAAGATATATGCGGTGAGTACAAATCGAGGGGTCGATTCCTTGAGGTCCGCGATGTCCATCCAAGGGCTCCCTTATGCTCCAGGAGAGTAGATATAAGCTTACTCTCTTGTTCTTTCTCAAGGTGGGCAGAAATCACCACCGGGTATGTCTCATCTTGACCTAAGTATGCATATTTTAAATCAGAGGGCAAAGGTTTTAGGTCAAGCTTCGGTGACTTGAGGTTAGACGGTAGAGGCACTTCATCAGTGTGGGGTAACTTTTCAAATTGAGGCATCCACCGGTTAACTTCAAGTACCGGTACTGCATCAAGCATGGCACACGTCTCCCTAATTATGTCATCATCAAACTCATGGGAGTGGGCCAGGCACGCCTCTAAGGATCAGAGGAAGTAAGGGGTGTCCTATCTTCCACGAAAGTATCGATCATGTTAATATCGTGGATATCGTCATCTTCCTCTACCCGTCTGCCAGTGTTGAAAAAGATATCATTTCTAATGTCATATCCCGAAAGACATACTCATGACACCATTCCTGCCATTGATTAATTGCGTTTGAAG
Source organism: Magnolia officinalis (assembly GCA_021015155.1). Taxonomy (NCBI): domain Eukaryota; kingdom Viridiplantae; phylum Streptophyta; class Magnoliopsida; order Magnoliales; family Magnoliaceae; genus Magnolia; species Magnolia officinalis. The sequence goes on from JAJHSJ010000012.1 coordinate 52,184,373, forward strand.
TGGCAAGGAAAGGGGCGACCAAGAATGACGGGAATCTGAGTGCTTGTATTGTTGATGGGTTCGGTATCTAGGATGATGAAATCTACTGGGTAGTAAAATCGATCAACCTGGACCAATACATCCTCAATTATTCCTCTTGGTACACGAACAGAGCGATCAGCAAGTTGTAGTGTAGTTAAGGTGGGTTTTAATTCACCTAAACCCAACTGTTTGTATACCGAGTAGGGAATAAGATTAACGCTTGCTCCTAAGTCAAGAAGTGCGTGATCAATTCGATAGTCCCCAATTACACATGATATGGTTGGGCTACGGGGTCTTTGAATTTTTGCGGCACATCTTGTTTTAGGATGGCACTCACTTTCTCAGTCAGGAAAACTTTCTTTTGAATATTCTGCCGTCTTTTGGTCGTACATAAGTCTTTCAAGAATTTGGCATAGGAAGGTATTGTTTCACGGCATCAAGTAGAGGTATGTTGACCTTCACTTGTTTCAACACCTCTAGATATCCTGAGAGTTAGGAAGAGGTTTTGGTGCAACCAACCGTTGGGGAAATGGAGCAACGGCTTCCCTTGAGGTTCCGGTTCTAACTCTAGTGGGGCATGGCTAGATCCATCTTCTTTATCCACTTCCGGGTCCTTAGACTTTTCAGCCCTAACCGGAATGGTTTTGTCAATGATTTTTCCACTCCTAAGAGTGGTGATGGATTTAGCTTGCTCCATCTGATTTGAAGAGCTTGGGTCGCTAATTTCATATTGCGATTTAGGATTGGGAAGAGGTTGAGCTGGGAAGCTCCCCTTGTTTTCAGCCTTAAGTCCTTGTATTGCTTTTGTAAGGTCTTGAAAGGCCTGTAGCATACCCTGATTGAAAAGCTCTTGCTTTTGAAAATGTTTCAGAACTGGATCCTCTTGAGGTTTCTCTTGAGTTGGATTTTGATTTAGGAAACCTTGAGGTGTAGCGGTTTGTCCATTCCTCCAACTGAAGTTTGGATGGTTCCTCCAGCCAGGATTGTATGTGTTAGAGGTGGGCCCACTAAAAGGTCTTTGGTAATTGCTTACAGCATTGGATTGCTCATTCAATACCTCTTGAAAGGCAGATATAGTGGGGCAATTTTCAGTAGTGTGAATGTTGCAACCACAAATACTACAAACAATTTTCTTGGCCTTATCCTTCTTCAATTCCATGGCCTCGAGTTTTCGAGTGAGATTGGCTACCTTGGCGTTAAATCATCATCCTCCTTCAGGAGGTACATTCCACCTTTTTCTTTGGAATGAGTCGGCCTAGGCGTGGTACTCGGTCTAGGGGAGATGTCCCATGTTTGTGTGTTCTCAGCAAGTTTATCAAAGTAGTCCCACACCTCATCGACACCTTTATTCATAAACTCCCCATTACACATGTCTCAACTAATTGGCGCATGGGAGATGTCAGTCCATCATAGAAAAAATTGTGATGCGCCACGTTTCAAACCATGTTGTGGGGCATGAACTGACAAGATCTTTGAACCGCTCCCAACATAGGAAGAATGTTTCATCTTCCCTTTGGGCGAAGTTCATGATCGACTTCCTAAGGGTGTTCGTCTTATGATATGGAAAAAACTTTTTAATGAACTCCCTTGTCATGTCATTCCATCTGCCAATAGATTGAGGACGTAATGAATGTAACCACGTCTTGGCTTTCTCTTTAAAGAAAAAGGGAAAGAGTTTTAACCTAACTGTGTCATCAGACACGTTAGGAAGTATAGGGTAGTCATGATCTCATCGAATTCTTTCAGATGTAGATATGGATTCTCTGACTCAAGCCCATGAAATTTAGGAAGGAGTTGGATCACCCCTGGCTTGATATCCATATGTCCTGCATTCTCCTGAAAAAACCATGCATGAGGGCGTACTCACCCCCGCCGGTTGTAAGTAATCTCGTAAGGTACGAGGCGGGGGTGCTTGATGCACCTCATTCTCATCCTGAACATCTTCTACCCTAGGTTGGGGTAGACGAGGTTGATTTCCAGCATATCCTCAATTAACTCAGGGGAATTCGAGCGGTGTCTAGTCCTGCGATGGACAGTTAACCCCTCAACTAATCCTCCTTCAGTCAAGAGACGTCGAGTGTTGTCACGAGCCCACTTGGCATGAAACACTCACAGCCCTCAATCAAATTCTAAACCTAATCCTAAGAAGGGAAATAAAAATCTAGAAAAAGAAAGAGAGGGTTGGAAGGAAGTTACCAAATTTGGAGTCCCTAAATTAAGAACCTGCAAAAGAAACCAAAAAGAGATTAGTTCCTAAAAATAGAAGTTAGAAAGTTTCTAAAAAAATAAAGGAAGAATGAGTTAGTTTCTAAAATTAGAACGAGTCTCTAAAAAGGAAAGTAACTAACCTAGTTTCTAAAAAAAAACAAAAGAGAGGAGGTTCTAACCTAGAGTTAGAAAGTTCTAAATTAGAAATCTTAATCCTAAAATAGAAAGTAATGTGAGTTTCTAAAAAGGAAAGAATTTCAAAAATAAATGGAAACCTAAGATTAGAAAATCCTAAGAAGAGGAATAGCAGTAAACTAGTTTCTAATTTAGAAAAAGAGAAATTCCTAAGAAGGTATAAAATTCTAAAAACAAAAGAGGAAAGTTCTTAAACTAGAAATTCTAAAAAATAGAAAGTAGAATTTAGAAAGATCTACCAAATTAGAATTTCTGAAAAACCTACAAAACAGGAAAGTTAGTTTCTAAACAGAAAGTCTTTAAACAGAAAGTTTCTAAAAATAAAATAGGAAACAAAATTAAATTCTAAAAGAGTTAGAATTAGAAACTTGCTAAAAAGGAATCCTAGTCTAGAAATAGCAAGGAGAAGAGAAATTACCAGTTTAGAAACCTATCTCAGAATCCTACAAAATAGGAAAGTTGGGTTAGTTTCTAAAAAAGGAAAATCATCTAAAATAGAAAGTTAATTAAAATATAAAATTTCTAAAAATAAAGGAAACCTGAATTAGGAAATTCTAAAAATAAAACCTAAAAATCCTAATCTTAATCTAAATCCTAAAACCAGTTAATTTCAAAAAACGTAGCCGTCAGTCCCCGGCAACGGCGCCAAAAACTTGTTCACTCCCCAAGTATAGGGTTGTGATGTAGTAAAAACTCGGTAAGACCGAGGTCGAATCCACAGGGATTGAAACCTGTACGTTATTTGAAAATAACCAGATCTGGAAATAGGCTAAGATGAAATCTAAACCAATTGTGATTTGAAGAATAATGGTGAAATATTAATCTAAATTTAGAGAAATTCAGAGAAGGGAACTAGGGATTCAGGGGATCCACTTGTAGAAATCAGGGAATTCTATGGTAAAAGATATCAAGATTGGACTTTGGTTAATGCAGTTTTAATAGATCAGATGGTTATAAATCAGAATGGATTCCATCACAAAACCATGCCTATGAGACAAAGCCAACAACAGAGTTCAACCAATCCACAACCGAACTGTATGATGTATAAGCGTCAGGAAGAGTTCCGTCATCCAACCATGCCTAGGAGACGATGGTGAACAACAGGGCTTCCTAACCCCATAATCAGAATTAAGCAAAAGGAAAACTCAAGCCATCACAGATCTAATGTAATATTAATCACAAAAGAATCATTAAAAACCAGAAGTAGTCCTTTGTTCTAGCTGCAATCAATCAACAATCCAGCCTATCATGAAGTACAACCATAGAAGTAGACCCATCAAGCTACAAGCTTCACCCCTTAGCCCTAGCTAAGGGGTTTAGCCGACCATGTTGGCTAGATCTCTTGCAGCAAAGAAAATAGTAAAAAAAAAACAATTCTCTCTCTCCTCCCTGTCTCTTCCTCTCCCTGTCCGTCTCCTCTCTTCAGCCGATGATCCTCCTCTCTTCTTTTTCTTTCCCTTTTGTAGAAAATTCCAGTCGGTTGGAGAACAAACCTTTCCGCACGAACAGGCGGTGGGCTGCGTAAGGAGTTATGCAGAACGTGTGCAGCAACAACTTGCGCCTTCTTTCGCAGCAAAACCGTGAACTGGTTTGTTTTGGTGAGATTTGGACCAGCCTACAATCACGTCCATGTATTCTGTCAACGTGGGAAGGGTTAACCATCCATTCCAACAGTTTGAACGGTGCAGATATTTCAAACGATCACTGCCAAGATCGTGCAATGGGCCACAGAGGCCAGGCAGCGTCCGGTTCCTTTTGAAGAAACCGATACCTTTTTCCTTGTTCCCTCCAAAATCTTCACCTAAGACTTGGTGAGCAGGCTTCTACGAATCTTATGGATGGTTCGGATTGTCCATATGGACAATGGATGGGCCCACACACAACCGACGGCTGATGTGATTGTGCGCTTGTTGTAACGGAAATTGCTGTTTTACGTAAGAAGTCGGTGGGTCCCATTTCACTAATGTTTTGCAAAATCCACGCCGTTCATCGCATGCAGATTGAAATTTCGATCAGAGATACGAAATTTTGGATCATACTTGTGGTGGCCCACAAGATTTTAAACCCACCGTTCGTTTTTCCATTGAACGGTTAAACGGAACAGAGGCTTAGTCTTTTCATTTTCTAAAAGCTAGGCATGCACTGTAGCTGGACCAGAGATCGAATCAACGGTCTGGATTGTCCGTTTGGACGATGGGTGGGGCCCACAACAGAATCCGATAGCCTCTGTTGCGGCACTTGCCGTTTTCGATTTCTTCTTTCTTTCTTTCCTTTCTTTTTTTTTAAAATAGAAAGTCGGTCAGCTGGCCTTTTGACCGACTCAACCGATCGTGTGCAACGAGAGTGCACTTATGCACTGTACACATGTGCTGTACATGTGAGTCCCACAGAGATGTTTTTGAGACATCTGTTCCGTCCATCCGTTTTGCCATATCATTTAAGCCGTCAATACCGAAGTTGACGCAGTTCCAAATATCAGGTGGGCCCCAAATTGTAGATTATTGGGCTGATCTGTACGTTGGACCACTTCTAGAGGTCTCCAATGGGTGAAAATTGACGTGTATGGTTAATTTATGCTCCTCAGTCCATGTATGAAGTTTCAGGCTGAACGGATGGTGGAAACCTCGTGATCTTGCAATCTGGATGACTGTGTGGCCTCTTTAACGTGGACGGCTTGATTTTCTCTGATCCCGGGCATGTAAATTCATCATTCTTGGTCCCCTGGGGTCCGTACCTTGGTGTGGTAATTTTAGAGCATCAAATATACACTTTTGGCACCATTTGTAGCCCACACTTGCAAATGTACCTTGCATCACAAACACGATTAAATTAGGCTTTTTAAACGGTGGCATGTTCATAAATCCGGTGGGTGATAAATGGGGTCTAATATGCAATATTTGACCCTCAACAGTAAGCGATGCTTCTCGCAACGAAAAATCCCATTTCTCCTTGCCATGTGGTAATCCAAAGGGAGATATTTCTTTTAATCTCCGCCGTCCATGAGGATAAATTCTAGCCTTTTATTTGCCTCCATTTTAAGGATTCCCATAGTCGGCAGGAGAATCGGCGGAGGAAATCTTTCCCTTAAAGGAAAGGATCAATCCTAGCCACTAGAAAGATTCTAGAAGGCACTACGGATGCATCGAAGACGTCCGTCTTAGGGTATGCAGTGACCCTAATGAATGGAATGGGAAGTTTCAGCGAGAAATTCATGCCGCACAAGAAATCGCTGCGGCCGAAAATATCAAGAACGGTCATTAGTAAAAGGATTTTGACAGTATGTGGTGGGTCCCACAATAGTCATTGGGCCTATCTAGTCCGTCCAAAAAGCACCAGATCAAAGAATAAGGCCGTAAATGAAGAATCGCCATGCGTCTCATCTTATCTTCGTCGTCCGAGTAAGAAACCCATCATCATAGGGTGGGCCTTATTTTTTATCAAATACATCATTCTGACGGGCCATACGATCAGAAGTTCATCCATATTATCAAATCTTGGCCATGCAGGCCAGATCTTAAGCTGTTGCCTTTAGCACTCTTGTTAGAGCGAGCGCTTGTAACTAATCTAGTGATTAGTTACACTCGAAAATTCTGGAAGCTACTTAGGGTAGCTAAAAAAACCCCCTTTCCAATTCGGGAAGCATCCTAACAAAACCCTAAAAGTTAGAGAGAGAAAGAAAGGTGCGCGGTTTTCTTCCTTTCGCATTAGCTGACTTGGACCGAGTTGCGAGTCAGTCCGAGTCTATGTGAGACTAGGCATGTTCTGTCGAGTCCAACTGATGGACATCAGTTGTAGAAAGAAAGAAGAAAGCAAGAAAAGAAAAGTTAGGGAGAAGATCAAGGAGGATACGAGATATGATGGTGGCTGGTTGCTCGATTCAAAAATTGAGTCGACTCGTCGAGTTCTGCTAAAGTTGGGTCGGGTTCATTGCTAGAGTTCTAAGTCCAGGTGTGGGACTGGACACTACAACAAAAATCAGAAGGAAGAAGATGATGAAGAAAGAGAAGATCAGACTCGATTATTACTGCACTGAGTCTGAAGCGAGTTTGGCTGAGTTGGGTTTCTAAGTCTTAGATCTGGTTCGAAGTTGGGCCTGGTACAGACCATTTGGATAGAGAAGAGGCGTAAAAAAGATGGAGGAAAGAAAGAGAGGTAGAGAAGAAGGAAGTGGAGTGAGGGAGAGTCAGACTCATATTTTAATGCACTGAGTTTGGACTGAATTTAGTCCAGTTTGGGTTGCGACTTGGTGCGAGTCGTGTGTTTGGACTCAAATATGGACTAAGTTCAGATCATGTTGGGCTACAAGGAAGTGAAAGAAAGAGGAAGTTAGAGAGGAAGGAAGAGAAGAAAGGAAGGAAAGAGGAAGAGGACATAAGAGATTGTAGTAGGTTCGGTTTTGCTGAGTTGGCTTGGTTGAGTTCACCGAGTCTGGGGCTAAGGCAAGCCTGGGTGTAGCAAAACCATTGCAGTACCCTGGCTGATGGGTTAAAGGCACGATTTCTTGTTCGGGTTCAAGTCGTATTATGCCGGGTCAAGGTATATTAAAGCTACTTTTCAATTGTTTACTACTAAGTTGACTTAGTTTCATTTCACAATTTTAAGTGCAGTTTGGTTAATCTTTAAATTCATGTTTAAGTGTGAACTCTAAATCTTATAGGCATAGATCTTTTTATATGAAGTTGAAAAATCAACTTGGGTTGGATTAGATTTGTGATGTTTTGGACTCGAGATCGAGTGTTTAGTGAGAAGTGAAAAGTATGTCCACACCAAAGGTGAGAATCACCCTTCAAGCTTGTCTACATCTGGATAGTTAGCATAACTCGTTTATTTCATCTATTGCCTATTATAATACTCAGTGAAATTGATGATAAATGCTAGTTTCTATTTGAATAATTCTTCATAATGATTGATCGTTAGATTTACATTCAAATATGAACATGCGATGGATCTCAAATATCTCACTTTACATGTGTAAATACTATTGACATTGTGCGTGGCTTGTTTTACCCCTCGCGGCTATTTAATGGTGTTTGTGGAAGTCCTTAAACTAGTGGCCATACTGTCTAATAGATTAAATGGTATTTCCTTGTCGTGGACTTATCATCTCATCGATCATTTGTGCCTATATGGCGTTTACGGATAATTCCATTTTTATTACATCCTTGGGATGGATTGTTTGCCTTATGCGGCTTGATGGAATATTTGCCCCATGTGGCTTTAATGGATCGTCTTTGTATAACCTTGCAATGGTAAGTTCCACTTGTAGAACTATAATTGGCCACTAGTTGAGGAGGTTATCTTTAAACATCCTATTCATTAGTCTCATAAGTAGGGGATGGTGGTATGTGACACTATGCCCGGGCTGTCGGCCTATGCTGGGTGATAAGCCCCCCATAGTGACCTTTGAGCTTTCTAAAAATGGCTGTTTGAAATTAAAATAATAATGGTTGGGCCAATCATGCATTTTCATGGCATACAGACTTTACCTGGGTGGTCAATGTAAAACACGGAGTTTCTTGGGTCACTATGGGTTGTACCATAGAGTATTTTATCGGATAATTGACCACATGCATTCTTACCACTATCAGCTATCCTTTTTGCATGGATTTTTTCGAGTGCCTAGACCTCCTTAGGGCGTACCTTTGAGTACTTTTCTGGGAGACTAGTTCACCTTGGGTGTCCTCGTTGCATGGTCTTTTCCGGGTGGCTAGTTCTCCTTAGGGAGTACATTTGAGTACTTTTCCAGGTGGCTAGTTTTCCTTAGGCGACCTTTTTCCAGCTAGATGTGCATCTCCAGGTCTGTGAGCATGTGCATGCATCCATGCATTTAAACTAGAATATCTTGGTAAAATTTATCCAATATATGCGTATCTATTGAACTTTGTCTTATTATGAAGATAATCATTGTGAAATATTCATCGTGAACTATTCCTGATAGCTATGCTTAATTATCTTAATGATACGATAAATCTTGGGGGTTATACCTCACTGTGGTAGCCATTGACGCTATCAAACCATAATCAGTGTGCAGGAGACGCCGAGGATACGCATGCTGGTGTTCATGTGGAATAGGAGAAGCTAGATGATCTTGCGACTCTCTATTCCTGATGTCATTTGTATTTAATTTGTATTATTATGTATTGTAAAAACTTAAGACATTAATTTGTATAAGTTTTCAGGCAACCACTCGAATATTTGATTCTGTATATTTGGACTCCCTCCTATACTTGATTTGTTTATATTCCACAAAATTGGTAACTCTGGTAAAGAAACAAAATTGCTAACTCTGGTAAAGAAAAAAAATGTATGTGAAATTCGGGATATCTTCAAAGGATAACACTCGGGTTTTCAGAAAATGAGAGTATACTCGGGTTTGGGGAACCGGGGTGTTACGGTTGTTCATTGTTGTCCAACAAAACGAGGAGAGTAAAAAATAATCCAAGAGAATTCTCTAAAGTTCATATTCATGTCTCTAAACTGATGCGTGGTCTAAATAAGGTCAGATTTTTGTATCAACACATATGCAAATGAATCCTAAATTTGGATTTCTAAGTTTTTTACTCATCACAAAGTAAGGGATCCTAAGTTTGGGTCTTTAATTAATTCAATCGCTACCCTACATAGTGTTCAATTGAGATGATGGGAGGAAATCCTTGAATCAAGTTTCTAATTTGTAGCTTTATCTTAAGTTCTTCATTACAGTTCATTAACCTAGGCTTAATCTCCAACGTAATATGTATTTAAAGGTCCTCGTGAGAATATAAAATGTGAGCTCTGATACCAATCTGTCATACCCCGAATTGGGTACCCGAGTTTGCCAAAACTGAACCCTAACTTCAGGACTATGATTTGAATTTAAACAAAATATGTAAATGTTTAATTAAATCATTATAAGTCTTTACATTAAAAATAAAATACACTGAAATTTAGACTATTAATGAAATGAAGATCTTCAATGTTGTCCAACTAACTCTTCATGCTCAAGCCTTGTACTTGCAAAACTACCTAAGAGGTTGTGAGCGTGGCGACACATATGGTCACATTCTTCCCAAAATTGAAAATTCTACGATAACACCAATATAACTTAATAAAATAAACATGATCAATTACAAGTATTGAATTTGCATTTTACATAGCAATAATAACGATTTGTTATTCGTAATGACAAAATAAGATAAGACAATCATCGAAGATAATTTTTTGTTCAATCCGTGTGTCTTAATCCTTTTAAGGAATGACCCTTGGCAGAGCACCAGTGTTGATCCTTTTAGGGAATGACCATTGGCAAAGCAACAGTGAATAGACTTTTAGGATAATTATCCAGGTAAAGCACCATGTGTGCATATCTTTTTAGAAATCACCTAGGGCAGAGCACCCATGTTAATCCTTTTATAAATGACCCTGGGCAGAGCACTCGTATCATGCTGATCCTTTCAGGAAAGACCCTAGGTAGTACACCCATAAAAAATAAAGATCCTTTTAGGGCAGATCACCCATAACTTAAATACACAATAATCATCAAATGAATTTATTCTTCAACATGTAACAATAGACAACTAAATTCAATTTAAAAATGTACCAATAATGAAATAATTTCAATCTATAACATGTAACAATAATGATAAATTCAGCCCACGATATATAATTATAATGAATTAAATTCAATTTACACATGTAATAAGAGTTAAACAAATCCAATCTATAATATGTTAATACAATTAAAAGAATTAATTCTACATGATGATACACTAAGACAAGTACGTAAATCCATATGCTAACACAAGGTTATATTGTAATCTTAGGGTTTACAACTGGTAAGATCACTTACTTGTTGTGAGACGATTTGATGAAGGGTCGAATTTCTAACGTGACTGATCTATGCACCAAGCAACTCCTACTGTCTCGGGTTGGCAAAATGATTTTGAATTTGGTTTTGTAATGTCCCAGATCTTTGATATTTTGGATTTCCAAAAATCCTTAAAATTTTTATTATAATTAACTTATGTTGTCACTTACTGACCATTAACACTCCAGGTGAGCCTATACGCGGGTGGTACCAGTAAAGAACCACACAAACCCAATTAATCAACCATAAGAAACCAACAAATCTGCCTGATCATGTAAACATCAAATCTAGCCTCGTGATTTATTTATTTAGAGCTTAAATCTAGCTGACCTACTACTCACTAATCAAGACAACCGCAACTAAATAAAGACCTACCAAAAGTCGAGACAACTAGGGGTCAGACTTAATTAATAATTCAAATAAATCCGGTTACTCCTTTAACTTAAGAACCAACGTTTAGGGTTATTAGAATCGAATCGCCGCTTTCGCTAATTACGAATAGGCCACACTATGAACTTAGCTAATTCACACCCTAATCATCGTGCACAAGAAATCTCACTATCCAATTCATTCTAGAAATGCCCCAATTATCTAAACAAGATCTAGACCGCTCGTTAGTGGGTCACTAAACCTGAGACTATAGAAAGACATTTGTCTTAGTGGGCTTGACGTCCATCGCAGGATATCGAGCCAAGATCGTGCCTCGAATTGCTCAACTTGGACTGTAAGTCAAGTGCATGGGATGTGTGAATGCCTTAGGTGAAACCTACAATTTAAGTGAAACTAGCACTTTGCTCTTTCACGAAGTTGTAACTTTCGGACCGTAGATACATGGCCAAAGTTGGGGTATCAACTAAAGATATTTCCCCACACATATCCGTATAGCTATGACCCCAATTGGTCATTAGTGACCATCGATCTAAGTTAGGGCCTCCCCAGTTAATTGGCACGGCCTATCATCGTATGTCTGTCCAAACATAGATCTCCTTATGGGATACCTATCCCATGGCTTAGATTGAAAAAATATGTCTTCCGTTGGGTCCCATTAGTGGGAAACAACCCCCTAAAGATTAATATAATGAATAAAGTGCCATTGGGGTCATTTGCACCCAAACTGGCACTATAAATACCGTGGTTTCTCACACCCCCTTCCCTTACACAAAACTTGAGCCTAACATTGAAGAGAGAAGAGAAGAGAAAGGAGAAGAGAGAGAAAGAGAGAGCTTAGAAGTGTGAGGATTTGTATACCTTCACCTCTCATCCCCTTTATAGCAACATTGCCCTTCATTGGTGTCAATTCGGCGATGATTGAAGGTAAGTATTGAGTCATATTTTTAGGTTTAGGTCTTTTATCTAATTTCTTTTAATTCTTACAAGCTTGCATGATTACTTAGGTTCTCGATGATCTTTCCCTAACACCCTAACCCTACGAGCACCATGAGTCGGGCGAATCGTCACAAGGTGCGGACCATTATTCCTATGTTACCATTTATCGATCATTGAGGGTCCTAGTTAATGATCTTTTATGGTGAATGTTTTATCGATTGCTAGCATGTCCATATTTTGAGTTTGATTGTAACATGTGTCGTTAGTTGTTTCTTGATGCTTACGTGCTTGATAAAATGCTTAACTGATTGAATGTGTTAGTCTATTGATGCTTACATGCTTGATGGAATGCCTAGGTATATGTGTGGTCGTATTGATGCTCACGTGTTTGATAAAATGCTTAAGTGATTAAATGTGTTAGTCTATTGAGCTCACATGCTTGATGAAATGACTAGGTAGATGTGTGGTTGTATTGATGCTCACATGTTTGATGAAATGCCTAAATAGATGTGTGTTTTTATCAATGCCCACATGTTTAATAAAATGCCTAAGTATGTGTGTTGTTCTATTAGTGCTCACAAATTTGATAAAGTACCTAAGCGGTTGTGTCGTTAAATTTATGCTATGTTGACATAATGAATTGCTAGGCCATAGTGATGCTTAAGTCGCTGACAAGGTTGGGAAAGTCGGCTAACTGCCCGAACTAAGGGATGACCGGAGTTAGGTCGGCCACCATAAGCTTGTTTGATCGACTCGAGTTGAACACGGACGACCGACAGTAGTTGGACTACACGGGATGCTTACACCCAATGCTGGTCATGCCGGGGTTCTCTTAGGTCAATCAAATTAGTCCATTAGCCGACTGATCATGCATGTTCACAATGTGTGCAAATAGAATATATGATACTTCGTTTCCAATGGATGAGTCCATTCATAACCGTTAGTGCGATACGATCCCACTAAGACTCATGAGCCAGACATGGTGGTATGAGACACAGTGTTCGAGTTGTCGGCCTATGCTGGGGTGATGAGCCTCCTCGTAGTGACCAGTGAACATTGATGAAGGTGAAAGATTATTGTTCGAATGGCCCCTGTCAAATTACTCGGCCGATAGTTTTGTGCCAGAGTACCGTTCGAATGACCCGGACGTGAATGAAATTGGTTGACGAGCCCTTTCCTTTGTGGTGGTTTGGTTTTGTGAGACAAGCTCGTAGCTCAGAGCTGAGTGATCATACTCGGTGTTTGGGTGACAACCCATACTGGGCTGATCCTCATATATTTAAGTATCATGTCGTACCTTTTAAATCGTTGATTTATGAGATAAACAAGTGACACCTAAATTTAGATCAAGGGACATTGGTGATGAGCCGCTACGTGCTACAATGATACACGTGATTCAGATAAGGATTAGTGATATGATGTCGGTATCCTAGCTTCGCCAATATGCTAGATGAATGAAACTTAATAATTACTCAGCTAACATACTTATCAATAGCATTGCATTAGATAGAATGTGGCGATTTGGCGTTGGAGTCGCGTGATGAGGGAGTGTTGGCATTTGCGAAATAGGCGTTGAAGTCACTTGTGAGGGAGTGTTATATTGTGAGGTGCATGCATCATTTCATAGTCTCCCTCATGCATTTAACAAGAGTATTTAGGAAGTGCTTGATTTCTCGTTTTATCATTAACTGCGCTGAATGAGTCGATAACATGTGTGACTTACAACTAATGGAACCACTGAGTTAGCTATTCACTCTCACTTGGGACGGTGTTTTAAAACACCAACCAAGTATATCACTGATGCAGGTACTAGTGAGAGCTCAGACGGGTAGGCTTAGATCGTCTTTATGTTTTGGAGGATTTGTCGTAAACCGAAAAATCTACACTTTAACCGTCTTGGGTATGTATATTGTGGCTTGTATAATCCTCATTTGGGTGGACACCACTTTTTAATTGTAATTTGACTGTTTGCCCTATATTTATTGATTTTTGTTATCTCTACCTTGCTTTGCATCTGATAGGTTGAATTACGCTACTCTGATTATTCGTGTGTAGAATAGATATGAATTTGAATGAGGACACACGTGCATTTTATTAAGTTAACTCTCGAAAACTCAAGATCGGAGTCTATGTACTCAGGTGCCGATTTTCGAGGCGTTACAGCTTTAGATATAACTTGACATATATAGATTTGGAGATGGTCTGAGGACAAAAGACAGATTTGAAATTGATTTGAACTTGGCAAGGCGAGTGCTAGTTCGATGGAGAATTATCCAACTCGGTATCTTCAAATAGTAAGTTCTTCTTCATCTTTTCTTCTTCTCTCTTCTATCTATTATGTTTTTCTTCTTCTGCAACTCTTTTGTTCTCCTCTAGTTGTCTTCTTTAAGCGTAAATCCAATGACCAGATTTTGTTACTCACAACTCACTATACAATCACCACCTCTCTTGTTCTCCAATTTTTTTCCTTCTTCTCTTTTTGTTGTATTTCTTCTCCAGAGGTTCGAGTAGTTTTTTTTTTTTTTTTTTTTTTTTTTTTTTTTTTTTTTTTTTTACAAGGGATTTTGGACGTGAATGAGGTTGTTAAAAGTTTTCAAAAATGAGTTTTCATAAGGAAGGCGCGGTTGAGTTGTGTGTGACCTATTTCTATGTGTTGGAATTGGGACGATTTCTACTTTCTACATGTTGCATGGAGTTGTTTTGTGGAGGATACTGGCTCTAAACTGTTTTGAGAAGGTTGATTAATGCTATCAGATAGACTTATATAGTGAGGTTGAGTTGGTGGGTTGTTGGCGAAAACGATGAGGATGATCATGGCAAAATCTACTCCGATACATGCTTCTTTGGTTTGATGCTTCTAAATGGTGCAGATGAGCCCCATAGAGATTGTGGGCCCAGAAAATCAAAGGTCTGAAAGGATTTAATTTGTGGGTGCAAAGAAAGTAGGGCTTCAACTACCACACATCCATAACTACTGAAGATTGAGAGAAGAATTGAGGTGTTGATCTCTGATTGGCTATTCGACTTGGAGATGTGTTGGAGTGTTAAAGTCCGTTGAATGTATAACATTGCGGAAGGTGTGGACGACTGAGATGGATTGGGCTTCCATTAGCGTGGGGAGGAAGAAACGGAGGTGAGGAGTTTCATAGGAACTCTCAGCGAACATGGTTTCCAAATATGGCAGAGCTATGCGGGTCCACTAAGGTACCAAATGAATGATCCACAACATCCGTTGTCATGCAACAACGAGATAAGGTAGGAGCTCAAATCGTGGCTTGATTGAAGATTCAAAGTGGGCCGCAGATGAAGTTTTAAAGCAAGCGACATTAATGGATAGGGTTTCATGATGGTTCAGTTTAAATGGATGGTACAGATCGAGTCGATGGGTCCCAACTTGATGGATGGGGCAAGGTTGATGGGTCAGGGTGTGCGGCTGTCGGTGCAAACTGAAACCGAAGGAGGAGAATGGACGAGAAGGTCAGGGAGGGAGGTTCGATTTCTCGGTGCGTCCATAAGTACGTCACTTTTTTTTTTCAAAAATGAGGGTGACCCCCACAAGAATAACATGACAAATCCACACCGTCCATCAGTTTGGTCCACACATCTTAGGGCATGGGTTAAAAAATGATTATATGGTGTTCAAGTGGGCCACACTAAAGGAAACAATAGGACTTGTATTGTTCACCATTGAAAAAAAAAAACATAGGTTGTTACAAAAGGAGCACAACTGGAGCGCTTCATTGGTACCATGTCCCATAGTGTGATATTCAACTTCTATTGAAGATTAGGCAAAAAATGATAATTTCTTACTTTTCCAAAATACAATATTACCTACTACAAATGTATAAATTAGATTGTAAAATGTTGATCAGCAGAAGAACCGACCCAATCAACATCACAATAGGCTTGGATATTAAGGTGTTCATGATCAGCATAGAGAATACCATAGCTTGGGGGAAACTCTATATATCCAAGAATACGATAAACTACATCTAAATGATGGACACATGGATTATGAATAAATTGATTGACTATGCTTAGAGCAAACACAATGTCTAAATGTCTAGCCATGTGGTGGAGATAAAATAAGCTTGAAGCCACTTGTCATTTCATTGCCACTCATTATTTTGTTGTACTTTTTGTCTTTTATTTTTGAATAAATGTACATCGTACGTTTCAAACTTAAGTTACTTTTTTTAGAGAGTACCTTGACTTTGTGGGGGAGATATTAAAGTATATTAGATGGATTTGAGTAATATTCTTAAATCAGGGTATTTCTAATTTTTGTTATAATATGTTTTGATGGGGATTTTCTCCTCATGGCTTGACCGGTCGAGTGCCTCGCACGACCGGTTGAGGGTGGTGCTCGACCAGTCGAGTGACGCTCGACTTAAAGTTCAGCGACTAATTGTGTTAAATCTTCTATGATGCTCGACCAGTCGAGGAGTCTGCTCCACCGGTCGAGGGTCTGCTCGACCGGTCGAGGACCTTGCTCGACTAGTCGAGGTTACGCAAATTCATGTCCGAATTTTGTGCGGACTGCGTAAATTTGAGGCGGTTTTCACAGAGGCGAGGAAAGGAGTTTCCTAAACTATAAATAGGGGTCTCTAGGGATTTTCTAGGGCATGCAAGAGAGTTTCCTAAAGCTTTGGAAGGGTTTGTTAAAGGGTTTAGGGCTATCAAAGGTGAGAGAGAGAGAGAGAGAGAGAAAGAGAGAGGAAACTTGTGGAAGGGAGGTTATGCTCGCAGAGGTGATCTACTTTGCAGTCAACGTCTCAACGCTTCTACATCCTCGTGATCGGTGAGATCTCTCCATTTTTCTTTATTCTCTTATTGTTTATCCGCTTCTACGTGAGTGAAGAAGGTTTGATCCAAGCGGTGTGTGCTTGTGATTGGTTGTAACATTCTACTTCATAGTGGATTGTTACTCTAGACTAGGTCCCGTGGTTTTTACCTCTTTGAGGGTTTTCCACGTAAAAATTCCTTGTGTCGTGTGGTTTGTGCTTTAATTTATTTCATTGCTTTATTATCCCATAATTCTGATGTTTTTGGGAGGCTAGATCCTAAGGTTTTGCGCAACGGCCCCCTAGTAAAGTGGTATCAGAGCGTTCAGGTTGGTTGAACGGAGTGGGATCGGTTCTGAATTATGGAAGGTGGCTCATTAAGGACGATCAGTCTCAATGGTTCTAACTAGACCATATGGAAGGCTAAGATGGAGGACTTGCTCTACTGCAGGGACTTATATTCTCCAATTCAAGGCATATCAGTAAATTCAAAGGATATGTCAGATGATGATTGAAAGAAGTTGGACCGGAAGGATAAGGGCTGGACGATTCCGTATGATGTCCTTGGGCAATGGGTCTATCATAACACCTTATTGACTTCTCAAAACTCAATCCCAAAGTCTCAAATCCCCCTTTCAACCCATCTCTTTCGAAAATTTCACCTTCCACCACCCTATTCTTCAAATATTTCTAGGTACTTTCATATTAGACACAAATCCTAAAGTGTAAATGATGAAGAACAATAATTAAACTAAAATTTACTATAAATAATAAAACTACAAATAAAATTGATTTTAGACCATTAACCTGATGGAATCTTGGGAAATAACCAGTTATTTGGATAGCTTAGCTTCTCCTACCCAAAATCATATATTGCACGTCGAATAACTCATTCCATTTTTTAAGATACGCTCGTTTCAAGAATCGAGTGGCAGAATCACCATCAGGACCACCAGAGGGGCGCGGCCCCACCGATGCACCGATTTCGGTGGACCCTCGCTGAAATTTTCTGCATTTTCAGGTTGTCATATCTCCCTCAATATAACTACGATTTAGGTGATTCAAAAGCCATATTGAAGCTTGATAAGTCTAGTTTCATATAAAAACAAGTAAAAAATAAAATAAAAATTTTAATATAGGTAAATCTAGGATGATGTGACAACTATATAAAAATTATTAGTTCGGACAACTACTACTTCCAGAATTTTTAGAATTTTTCTAGAACACGAAATTTAATGAAATTTGGTGGAAATAAAGTAGACTTGATGATGAACTTCTGAAAAAATAATTAAAATAAGATACTAACTAAAAGTGCCAAAAAAATATAGAACTACCCGAGGACCACATCATGTAGTATAATTTATGCAAAATTTAGTTAAGTACTAAACTAAATAATCGGTGGATTTAGCTTGGACCACCATCTTCACAAATGAGAAGACCTAAAATCATGAGTATCACTGACTCAATGTCGTCTTAAGACCTAGGAGAAATCCCAAGAGCCTATCGCTCTCGGGAGTACATTGAAACCCCGTATCAGACCTAGAACGCACGTCGAAAAGCCGATGACCACGAAACTATAGGGTTATGTCCGTCCTACTGGGCTTGACAACCATTGTGGGAATCGAGCCCAAATAGTATCCAGAAATGCATAACTTGAGCCCTGAGTGAAGTGTGTGAGAAATGCGAATATCTTTAGAAAATGTAATGAAACTTAAGTGAATTGGGTCATTCACTCACGCACGAAATTGAAGATTTCGGACTGTCAGTTTGTGACCAAACTTCACTCATGGGAAAAGGAAATTTTCCTGCACATATCCGTATACTTATGGCCCCGATCGAGTAAGCATGACCTTTGATCTGACACGGGTCTCCCAAGGTCGATCTGCGTATCAGATCGTATCGAAATCACATCCTGGCATAGATCCATTGTCAGGGAACTTACCTTATGACGTAGGTTAGTAATGGACCTCCCGATGAGCCCCATTCGTTAGAAACAGTCGCCCTTTGGATATAAATTAAGTATACCACGGCCTTGGGGCCATTTGCAACACTTCTGGGCCTATATATAGCCCTTAAACCACCCTATATCTATTCCATACGAATTTCTCTAAGCCTAGGAGAGAGAAGAGAGAAAAAGAAGAGAAAAGAGGAAGGAGAGGAGAGAGACTTTTGGAGATTGTTGCTGGGATTCTCTCCCACTACTCCATGCACTAAATCACCTTTCCACTTCGCTACATAATCGTTTTCGGCTTCGATTTAGGTAAGAAAACCTAACCCTAATCTTGATTTAGAGATTTAAATAGAGTAATCGACGAAATAACTAACCTATTTCATTGCTTATGTGCCCGACGTTCCATTTACGGGAACGTAGGATTCGAACCGTGTCCGCATCGAGTATTCTGACAAAAGGTGCGGACTATAAACGTTTAGGTTATGGTTTTCAATGCTTTCAATGTCAGTTAATGATTTATGTTTGACTTAATTGTTGCTATATTGTTTTAGATACGACGTATCCGATATATTATGCGTGTGTGAACTATGTTGAATACAAGATGCATCCCATGTGTTTATTGAAATGTTTGAATGAACATGAAATTGTGATTTGTGTTTGCCATGATTGTTAATCTAGGATACGTGTTTGTCGTATGCATAATGATCTCTTGGTGTAAGGAATTGACATAATATATGTCATAACGAATCTAGTCTATGTATTTAGTGAAGTGTAACTTAAGTGTTTGATAAAATGTCTGAATAAGAAAATGTTGATGATTTGTATTTATTAAGTGTATTAAGATAGGATTCTCAATCACCTTAATCATATATATAGTTTCTTTCATGTAATCATATTTGCCGCTACGTAATTTATGGAGAAAATGCAAGTGCTTGGTGACATGTTCAATGTGTTTGATGAAATGTTCAAATGAGGGATTTATTTGGATTATTTGTTAAATGCTGATATGATTATCACATGTGTCTACCTATTGCATCTGAGTAAGATTGAGGGTACAACGTGGCCCAGGCAATCAGTAGTAATCCTTGTACAGGTGGCTAAATTAGTCTTGCCACATTGGGTAACTTGACGAATCCGTGTAGCCCGGCAATTGTCGACAGTGGTTAGGCCACAAGGGGTGCTTATGTGCTCCATGTCGATTAAGTCAACGTGTGCTCGTACCAATCGAACTTACCAAACAAACCGATTAGCCTATTGTGTGTCTACCATGTATGGACATCACTGCTTGAATATAAGGTACCATTTATCGTTGTAAAAGCCCATTTCAACCATGGTACTACAATCCGCTAAGACTCATGAGCCGGGCATGGTGGTATGGGACACCGTGGTTGAGCTGTCGGCCTACGCTGGGGTGATGAGCCTCCCCGTAGTGACTAGTGAGCAACCCAAACTCGTGAACTGGTCATAGTGGTATGGGACACCGTGTTCGAGCTGTCGGCCTATGCTGAGGTGACGAGCCTTCTCGTAGTGACCGCAAGTATAAACTTTTGAATTTGCCTATCGACTGCTTTTTATTGGGGGTGATGCTGTCACACCCCAAATCTGAAAATCAGATTCACTGGAATCCCGATCGCCGAATCCGGTGCCAAAAGCCTCCGTAGTACCCCATTCTTGGCTCCTACCGTCCATATGCCAGATTCCAATCCTAGGATCCTACAAGGAGGATTTTTCCAATGTACATAAGCATAACCACAAGATTACCCTATTCACAAAGGCAACATCATTATCACATTTCCATTAATATAATCGTTTGAGTACACTACTGAAAGGGAAATACATAAATCGAAAATCAAGCTCTAGTAGATCGCTGCACGCTCCAAGCTCAACGCTGCTGCAACCTAACATCACCTGCACGCATCTATCATGCATAAGCTTATAGAAAGCTTAGAGGGTGGTGTAAGTGTGTGCACAAGGTAAGTGCCAAGTATTCAACGCAATGTCATAATCATTCAATGTCGAAATAGGCGCAAGGTCATGAATCATATGTTATCAGAGTAAGCGAAAATACTGGCAAGTCCATGAGTCAAGCAATATCAGAATACGCGATACAGATCAACTATACAAATGAGGAGTCATAAAGAGTCAAATTTCAGATGCCGTATCTAAACCATATAAATGCAGAAACACAAGTAACCCAAAATGCCATATGCCGCGAATGTAATGCAATATGCGGTGCAAATGGAATGACCATGTTGGAGTGTGAAGTCGGGATGATAGTACGTAGTATCGCAGGCTATGGGGTCCATCACAAGGGACTTCTATCCAAACCAGTCCCATACCTAAATTTGGATAGTCAGACTCAATGTGGTAAACTCCTGATCTTAGGTTAGTCACGCGCCCCAACCGAAATCCTGGCTATTGCGAAAGTTCACATATCAAATAGTTGTGCACCACTTGCCCAAGTGGATAGTGAATGAATGAGTATGCAAATCTGGTTAATAAGTCCACGTATCAGTATGGTTCATCTCTAGGATCATCACCGGGGTTTAGTACACTCCAAATGGCATTGCCGCTCTCCCAGCCAGACAGTCCAAGTGAGCATAAGAAACCTCACTATCCGCCTGGCCAATAGTCTGCCAATGCCTATTCGGCACGTCGATAGCAGACCCATTCCTCGAGCTGGTTAGACTCAGCCTAGCAATGCCCCCTATACTCGGGCGGGTAAGGCCACACCCCCTCCCAACCGACCACGACACAGTGGGAGACGTGGCCTCCTGGTATTAGGCACTCGGGCACTCATGCATCCACTCGGTCTCGACGTTGGGGCATCCTCTGGTACTAAGAGGGTTTAGAGATTTTCACGCAAGGCCATCTATGACAACCCTATGCTAGAACAAATTTCCGGCGTCCCATCTGGCCATCCACGATATGCCTGTGGAGGCTATGGCCCTGATGTCACCAGGGCGTATAATAATCACAATGCAAGATGCATGAGTCATACAATCCAGTCATGCATCAATTCTGCGTAAACCGTGCGCTCATGTGAGATCACCTCCGCCTATCAAGGAGTCTCATAACAGCCTACCCAATAACACATGCAATGGTCAACCACATCTCATAATAAACATGGAGATGATGTGTATAGGCATGTATCATGATGCTATGCTGTCACATACTCATAATCAATATCAATAACTGACATCGACAATCGGCCTCGACAATGTGAACATTTAACCAGCATTGCCCTCAAGGAATGACCCACATAGAGCCTAACATATAATAGACCCATGGCCTCACACAAGGGCCTAATATATAACACCATGGGCCTCACTCGAGAGCTTAATACACATCACGATAGGCGTCTCACATGGGCCTAATATATATCACAATGGGCTCCATCGCTTGACCCTCAAATGCATCACAATGGACCTCATCACATATGCCTCATATACATCACATTGGGCCTTAAACACAGGCTGAATACACATTACAACGGGCCTCAAATTCGGGCCGCATATACATCACATTGGGTCTCGACAATCGGAATCGGCAATCGGCCACGTCAATCGACAATCGGCCATGATAATCGACCTCGATAATCGGAATCAGCAATCGACCACGATAATCGGCCTCAATTGATAATCGGTCAATCGGCCACGACAATCAGAATCGGTAATCGGTCTCGATCGATAATCGGTCAATCGGCCACGACAATCAGAACCGGCAATCAGCCACTATAATCGGCCTCGATCGATAATCGGTCAATCGGCCACGACAATCAGAATCGGCAATCGGCCTCGATATTCGGCCTCGATCGATAATCGGTCAATCAGCGACGACAATCAGAACAGATAATCGGTCACTATAATCGGCCTCGATCGATAATCGGTCAATATAATTAGAATCGATCGATAATCAGAATCGGTAAATCGGTCACGTCAATCGAAATCAGCAATCAGGTCACGACAATCGGAATCGATCGATAATCAAAATCGGTAAATTGGTCATGTTAATCGAAATCAGCAATCAGTCATGACAATCAGAATCGATTGATGATCAGAATCGGCAAATCAGTCACGTCAATCGGAATCAGCAATCGGTCACAACAATTGAAATCGATCGATAATCAGAATTGGAAAATCGGTCACGTCAATCGGAATCAGCAATCGGTCATGACAATCGGAATTGATCGATGATCAGAATTGACAAATCGATCACGTTAATCGGAATCGGCAATCGGTCATGATAATAGGTCTCGATTGCTAATCGGCAATCGGTCACGACAATCGGAATCGATAATCGACCTCGATTGCTACTCGGTAATCGGCCATGACAATCGGAATCGATAATCGACCTAACAAAGGGCCTAAGGGAAGGTCACAATGTGGACATTTAACCACCATCGCCCATCAATGTGGACATTTAACCATCATTGCTCCCAAGGAGTTGCCCACATAGGGCCGAACATATAATGGGCCCACGACCTCACATAAAGGTCTAATATACATCGGAATGGGCCTCATCATATGGGTCGGGATACATCACAATGGGCCTTATATACAACTCAATGGGCCATGCCAAAAAGGGTTATCAATACACAACAGGTGGACCCAACACATAGGACAGATACATCACATGGGCCTTACTAAACGGGCTGAAAATACATCACAATGGGCCTCGTGTACATCACATTGGGCCTTGTCAAATGGGCCATGTACAAATCAGATTGGGCCATTGGAATCAAACATATACATCACGTAGGGCCCATGTCCCACGAACGACATGGAATGAAGTGCATCCATCAAGGTGGTTCCCACCTATCAAACAGATGGACAGCATGGAATGAAACATGTACATCATGGCAGGCCCACCATCCCATGCTGGACGGTACGACAGATACATCACTAGGGTGGGCCCCACGTCCAGGGATGGAAGATGTGGATACAATAAATACAGGTGTGGCCCACGGTACCACTGGACGGTGTGGGAGAAACACGTACATCACGGTGGTGTCCCACCGTCCCACGTCCAGATGGACGGTGTGGGATCAAAACATACATCATAGTGGGTCTCTCAACATATGGACGACGTGGATTACAAAACATATATCACGGTGGGGTCCCTCAACAGATGGATAGTGTGGATTTAAATCCATACGCTAGTGGGTCCCACGAAACTTGGGACGTCAACACAGAAGCTATATAGTTGGTGTGAAACTCACCAGCCAACCTGTTTCCAAGGTGGGTCCCACGTGGGGCCACCATATATACATAAAATATATGTATAATATAATATAATAATAATAATATTATTATTATTATTTTAAATCTGCCAGCATACGGCTCTGGACAGATGACATGGCTATGCAATACATAATCAAGTGGGTCCCACCTACCCACACGTGTGGGTGGGCCCACCCCATAAATAAGTTGACAGTATGGATTACATCCATACATCAGATGGGCCCAGAACATGTTGACGTCAACACACCAGCCGTATGCTGCTGGGCCCTAAATGGACGGTATATATAAAAGGTGGTTTCCACCTGAGATTTGAATCTGATCCAATGTGTGGACGGTGTGGATACACACATACAACCGGTTGTGGCCCACCGTCCAGCCATCTGGATGGTGGGGATGCAAATAGGTGGACGACGTGGGTGTAGGATGGATTGCCAGCGTTGATAAATCACATGTACACGTGGTTTCTATGTATGTGTAGGTCCCACGGTAGCTATCCAACAACAGATAGGTGGTTTTGATTAAAAACATACCTCATGTTGGGATCCATGGATCTGGATGGCGTCACTGGATGGGATGGCTGTAAGACCCGTATCCTAGTTCGTACTGTTCCGATGAATCCTCGATCCTTTTCGTCGAAGTCCGGCAATCCGTGACTGATAATCGACGTTGCGCACAACCGTAAGTCGTATCCTTTAGATGGTTTAATCCGAGACCTGTATCATTGCGACCGCACCGTCGCCGCGGTTCCAATGCCGTGACTCACGCACCGATCCGATACCCTGACCAGAAGATGTGAGTCGGCATTTATTTCGAAGAAACGCCGCGCTTTCTCAATCCAAAGAGAATCTCTACACAATGTCAAATCAATCCCATCAATCAATCAATCATATCAATCAATCAATCACTTCAATGTCAATTACAAGCAACCCATGCTTTCTCTCTCCAAAGTCAACTCTTTCTTACCCTCTCTCTTACACCACCATACATATTAAGTACACATCACACATCACTCACCCTTTCACCTCACATCTCCCATCCCTCTCTCCTTACAACTCTCTCTCTCTCTCCCTCTTTTCTCACACCATTTCCAAGCAAGAGAGAGAGCCCACACGTCCATGGTTTTTATGAGAGAAAAGTGATTTTGTGGCCCACCTTTCCCATTCCAAACCCATCATCCTAGCCATCTATTTCCCATCTCCACCATCAAAGAGGAGCACAAGGAGGGTGGCGTTCCAACGGACCGAAGAGATCAACCGGTGGGGTGCTTCTATAGGCTAGCTTTTATGTTTTTATGATGGGCCAAGTGAGGCCTACCGATCGATGGTATAGATCTCACTTGGGACCCTAGATGTGGCCAATGGCCCACCTTGATACTCATAATCATTCCATGATGGGGCCATTCTCCATGGACCCCATCATGATGTTCATTTTTCCTTGCATGCATAGGGTCATCTAAACCGTCTATTTTTGTGGAGAAGGGATCTCTACCGTTAGATTTTAATTTAATGGGCCCACATGTATTGGGACCCACTTGATGTATGATTGCTTGCAAGGGAGGGCTCATAGTGGCGGAGCCCTCCATCTCACGTGTCCTACTCTTTTTCTCTCTCTCCCTCACTTTTTTCATTTTTTCTTTTCTTATGATGATGTGGTTGATTTGGCCCACTTGGATGGACCCCACCATGAAGTATTTTATCCGAGTTGTCTATGAGTGGGGCCCATCTTATATGTGTTGAACTCACACCGTCCATCATATGGCCCACCTAAATATGGCCCACCTTAAATATGGTTGCTAAGCCTAAAAACGTCTAGCGTCTGGACGTTGCTGGAAAGAAAACACAAATATGGGCTTGGCTTTCCAAGCATTGGAGACGGATCACTCACATAGGACCCACCTTGATGTATGTATTCAATCCACGCCGTCCATCTTATTTACCAGCTCATTTTAGGCGTTGAGCCGAGAAATGAGGTTGATCCGAGTACCTGGTGGGCCATAATGTTGAAAACAATATCATTACCGTTGAGACCTACCTCGATAGTACTATGCACTGAAAAATATCCAATATTGGACTTGTTTGGTCCATCTCACGCCATGGAAACTAGTGGCTGGGGTGGATTCGACGGACGTGGCCCCCACACCTGAAAAACCACGAAAAAACCGCATTTAAAAAAAAAAATAATTTTTTTTTTTAATAAGGGCAGCGCCTGCTGCTGCTCTGCAGCAGGACGCTGCCAGCGTCAGCGTGCAACGGGCAGGGTCCCACGGCTCTAGCCGTGGGCCCCACCATGATGTATATTTTGTATCCACACCGTCCATGAGGTGGACCACCCCCTGAGGTGGGTCCCCTCCGAAAATCAGCCTGATCCATGGCTCAGGTAGCCCACATCATAGGAAATAGTGTGAATGAACGTTTATCATTGAAACTCTTTTGGGGTCCACAGAAGTTTTGGATCAAGCTGAAATTTGTCTTTACCCTTCGTCCAGGCCCGTGTGACCTTATGGATGGATTGGATGGCATATAAGCAACATGGTGGGCCCCACCTGGAGCCCACAGTGATGTATGTGTTTAAATCCCACCGTCCAGGCAGACAGTGGGAGCCCACTGTGATATATTTGTTTTATCCCCACCGTCCCCTGGACGGTGGGGGTGCATGTGTGTGCATGCCTGTGTGTGCGTGCGTGTGTGAGTGTGCACGTGTGTGCATGTGTGTGAGTGTGCACATGTGTGTGAGCATGTGTGTGAGAGTGTATGTGTGTATATGTGTATATATATAATATTATATTATTAATATTGTATATATATATATATATTATATTGTATTTTATATATATGGTGGACCCCACCTTGGTTTATATAAGGCCCAAGTGTTTTAGGCCCACCTGGATGAGTACTCGTGGCCGTTGTTGAGGCCCACCTTGATGTACATAAGGCCCATGTAATTTGGCCCATTCGAGGTTTTCGTGGCCCGTTGTTAAGGCCAACTTTGATGTATATGAGACCCATATTACAAGGCCCATTGTGATGTTTTCAAAGGCCCATGGGATATGGCCCATTGTAATGTACATAAGGCCCACTAATGCGGCCCACTTGATTTATGAAAGGCCCATATGAGACGGCCCATTTGATGTATCTGAGGACTATGGTCGAGGCCTAATGAGATGTATATTGGTCCATTGCAATGTGTGATTCCCTATGGTTTGTGTAATGGTACTTTATGGCGGGCTATGCCTTGGGAACAATGTTGGTTTGACGTCCACATTGTAAGGATAATGTTGGTTAAATGTCCGTATTGTCACACTCCTTAAGGCCCACTGGTAGGCCCATACTTGTACTCTGCAGTCTGTTTAGGCCCATCTTCACTTTGAGCAATGCCCACTATCATACCATAAGTATAGTGCTGCCCCATGATTCATGATCATACGCATCATATGCATGCTTGAGATGAGGGGTGACTGATCATAGCATATGCCTTCGGGCAGACTGTTACGGGCTCCCTGATAGGTGGAGTTGCTGTGCATGAGCGCATGGTTTACGTAGGACTGTTGCATGACTGGTAGTGTGACTCATGCACTTGCATTGTGTGATTATAGTTACTGTATGCCCTAGCGACACCAGGGCCATAGCCTCCACAGACACATCGTGGGTGGCTGGATTGGATACCGAAAATGTTTGGTTCTAGCTAGCATACGGGCACCATAGATGTCCCTGGGTGAAAATCCCTAAACCCGATGGTACCAGAGGATGACTCCAACGTCGAGACCGAGTGAATGTACGAGCGCATGAGGGCCGAATACCAGGAGGCCGCGTCTCCCACTGTGTCGTGATCGGTTGGAAAGGGGTGTGACCTTACTCGCTTGAGTGAGGGGGCAATTTCTAGGTTGAGTTTGACCAGCTTGAGGAATAGGTCCGTTATCGACGAGCCGGGCCCGATATTGGCAGGCGGATAGTGAGGTCTCTTTCGCTCTTCCAGTTGTGCGTCCGGATAGGGACGACAAGCTGGCGTAGAGTGTACTAGACCCCGGTGATTATCCAGACTGATAACTGTATTGACATGAGGATTGACATGCTGAGCTGCATTATGCATCGCATGGCCTTGATATGGCCGATATCATTTATATTCTGTACCGCATAGCCTTGGTACGGCTGACTACATTCATGTACTCATTGGCACGATTCCGCATTACTCTGACCTTACATTCTGAGCACGCTCATTTTGCGCACACACTTACACCACCCTCTAAGCTTTCCATAAGCTTACGCACGATTGATGCGTGCAGGTGACGCTAGGACGCAGCCGTAGTCTCGCTGCAGTTGAAGCGTGCATCCGATCTTTTGGAGTTTTTGTCATTTTCAGTATCTTGTATTTCCTTTTATACACCTTGTACTCAAAGTTTTTGATCATAGTGGATTTTGTGATGGTGTTCTTGTGGTTATTGTTCGTGGGTTATGCTTGTGGTTATTCTCATTACAAATCGAATCATATTTGAAATCCTCCTTGTAGCATCCCAGGATCGGAACCTGGTATATGGTGCCGGGAGCCGAGAATGGGGCACTACGGAGGCTGTCGGCGCCGGATTCGGCGATCGAGAATTTTGTGAGCCCGGTTTCCGAGTTTGGGGCGTGACAATGGCCCGCCGTCTAGAAGATAGACGGCGCAGATAGAACAGACACATCACAGTGGCCCTGGACAGCTCCGTCCAAATGGACGGTGCAGATAAATACATCAAGGTGGGCTCCACGGGTTTACTGATGGTGGCTGGGGTCCACATGATCCAGATGGACGGTGTGGGGCCATAGGATTAGAGGTGGGTTCCACCGTCCAGTCATCTGGATGGTGTGGATAGCCGGTGGAACCCACAGAACTGTTGTTTCAATACAGCTACTATGTAGCTGGTACAGAGTGCTCCAGCCAATCTACTTCCCAAGGTGGGTCCCACGTGCATCAGGGCCCACCAAATATTACAATATAATATATATTATATATATCTCCAACGTCCAGGTGCACTGGACGGCCGGCCTGAATGCAAAGTATATACACCACGTGGGGCCCCTTTAGCTGGACGATGTTGGATATAACCATACATCAATGGTCGGCCCAACCCAGCACGTCCAAATGGATGGCTGGATGACATGGGTACATCACAGTGGGCCACACAATCATCACACAAAGAGAGAGAGAGATTGGATGGTGGAGGGACCCCGCCACTATGGGTCCCTCAATACAATACATACATCAAGTGGGTCCCATTACAAGTGGGCCTAAATCAAAAACTGAAATGATAAACACCCACCGATCGGTCTTCTTCTTTAGCTCTTTGAACTCCTTAGCTCCTAAGCTCCTTCTTTAAGGGTGGATGATGAAATTTGAAAGGTGGAGATGGGAGATGAGAGAGGTAGAAGGTGGGCCACACATGACTCTCTAATCTCTTTGGAAGCCATAGACGTTGGCTCTCTTGGGAGTTGCTTGAATGAGGCGAAGAGATAAATGAAAGAGTGATGGGAGTTGTAAGGATGGATGACATGGAGTGTATGGGTGAGGGATGGGGCTAATTGACTTTTTAGGCATGATATGAGATGGGGTATGGGTAGCATTGCCTTGTTGGCATGAAAGGCATGAGAGAGGTAAGGTCATGGTTGACTTGGTGGAAAGAAGAGGGTATGGGTAGAGATTCCATTCTCTCAACCAGGAATCTTCCTGGAAACGGCGCACACGTTGCCCACAGTGTTTCCTTGATTTATTCTCAAGCCTACAACTCCTAGCGTGGGTATCACACCGGTACGTAAGACATGGCATCGGAACCGCAGCGACGGCGCTGTCGTTAGTGTGCAAGTCTCGGGTTGAACCGACTCTAGAATACGAGATACGACTCGGGGATGCGCGCAAATGCTATTTACGCGTCGCGGGTCACCGAAATTCGACCGGGAGGACTGCAGAAGCTTACAGAACGGTACGGTCTAGGATACGTGCCTCACAGATGCCCTACAACTTGCCTATCGTATGTGGTTAACTAGGATTGACGACCTTAGATGGATCCTTCATTTGGGTTAATGATATAAATGGAGGTACCTTAGCTTCCTGAACTTGCTGTATGAATAAGCTTAATTAAGTACTCAACTAACACGACCATGCACCGCATTGCATGTGCTTTGGTGAAGAAGGTGCACTTTAGGGAGGTTGTCATGCGCGAACTTGGTTGTCAGAGTTGCTTGTGAGTGAGCTTTGTGCGAGGGCATACATCATTACTGCACTCCATTCCTACATTAACAAGAGTAGTTAGGAAGTAATTGTTGTATTGTTTTATCATTACTGCTTGATTGACTTGATAACATGTTAACCTTTACCTTATGGTACCACTGAGTTAGCCACTCATTTCTACTTTGGGACGGTGTTTGAAAACACCAACCAGACTCTGGTTTAGATGCAGGTGATGATGAAGTCTATGTAACAGAGCAAGACTTTATGGATGAGGAGGAAGAGTTCTCATACTTTTAGCTCTCGGTCGGGTCTATTTAGACCTCGTGCCGATGCGTAGGGACTACAGGATTATTTGTCTTAGTTGAACACATCTACTTTCCCGCATTTTGTTATTTTGAAACAATACATGTATATATTAAACCCGGTTACGTAATCATACTCTGGAGGTTTGTGAAACTCCCACATGCTTAAATATATATGGTTTAGACTTCTGCTTGCTTAATTTAATTATATCTAGAGTATGATATGTTGTTTTAGTATAATCTCACTCATGCTTAACTCTTTAATATGGACGAAATCTGAACATCATCAACCATACTGCATAAGTTATATTCTGGATCTCGGGAGTAGAGCTTTGCTCGACCCTCGAAATTCAGGGCGTTACAAGATGGTATCTGAGTATGATTTGGATTAAACTGGACCTGAGTTATAGGTAACACGATGCACTCTGATGCACCCTGACCTAGGAAGGGGGCGATGAAATTTAGAGACCACATTATGACCCCAAAATTTTACCAACGGGCAGGATTAACTACAGTAGCTTATTCCGTACACGTCCTAGATCGTGTGAAATCATGTGAACCGATCTTAGTCACCTTAGGCGGTCAATCGATGAGTTTAGATCGTTAGACGATGAATTCTGAATTTAAAACAAACCCTAAAGGCGCAAATACATTCACGTACAACTATCCAAACGAACCGTGCGGGCCTAAAGACTCAAAGCACAAAATACTGTGGGACCCAAAGGGTCCCACGTACACATACGACACCCTGGGAAGGGGTGGTCACCACCCCAGGGCGGAGCCACCGCCGGACACCCCATGGGGGCACGGTGGCACCGCACACCTCCACAGCGGGGCGGTAGCATAGCGCGGGTGGCGGCGCATCGGCCACCGGCCACACGTGGGACCCCTTAACCCTCATTTACTCCCCTTTTGCCCATTTCACCCTATTTTCACCCCATACCCTCCAAAACACTTTTCCTTCTCAAATCACTTCTTCCATACCTTCAAAACTCTTGAATGTTCTACATTCTACACCCATCCACCACCATCCTCCTAAGACTATCCATTTCATCTTCTTATTATTCTCCGTCTTCCTTGTTTCCACTCATTTGAGCACACAACCCATCTTTTTTGTGGCTCATAACTTCCATATCCTCAAATCCATTTCAATCTCAAGATTTTCCACCTCCATGGCTCTCTTTGAGCTTGTCACCACCATTTTCTCAATCTCAACGCTCCTTTCCCTTATGGGAAAGAAAAGAGCGGCCCCGGATGAGGCCGGGCCTAGCCGTCCAAGCCGCTCGAGGAAGAAGGCGAGCGTCGAGACAAGTGCAAGTGCCGAGCGAAGATCGAAACGGGACCTTGATCCTCAAATCCCATTGGAAAGGTCTCTACTGGTGGGTGCCGAGCTTGGTAAGTTCCGTGACCGCAAAATTGTATTTGAAGCTCATGTCGATGAGAAATTATTTGGGTTGTATCCAATTATTGACCTTCGGTTGGAGACCGGGTGGGGTCCCATATTTGAAGGGAAGGCTCATACAAGTGAGGGCACCGTACGACCCTTCTATGCCCACATACGGAACCCAACTCTAGAGCCCCTCCAGTTTACTATTCCATTGGGGAGGCAGGAAGCCATAGTAGATGTGGATGTTATGGCCCATATTATGGGAATAGAGCGTGGTGTGGTTCATGCTAGTGAAACTCATCTCGTTAGTGGACGAGAGAAAGATCGCCACACATGTTTCCTTTGCAGCCAACTTATAAATTGGAGGCGAGGAAATAACCTCTCATTGACTTGTATGACGACAGATGATTTCCACCTGCTCCACCATATATGCACGTACAACGTGTATCCTTGGTGGAGTAACCGCACAGAATGTACTCGACTCATGGTGGATTTCTTGTACAGAGTTGGACAGGGAAAAAAAAGTGTTCCTGCCTACTCTCGCCCTGTCTCAGATAAACAACACTGCACGTGAGGATCGCCATGACCAGGCCAGCCTAGAAGCCCGCATGAACAAGATTGAAGATAACCAGGACCTTGGGAATGAGGATTATACAAACCACAATGACTATCAAATGTTGAGACATTTAGAGTTTTGGACCGAGAATTGGTACTCCTAGATTTCAAGAAAATCTGGCAGTTTAGGAAATCCAATAAATTAATAACATGAACCCTAGGACCTCCTTAGTTGGTATGGTCATATGTGAAGTGCTCGAGCGTAGTTAAATTCAAATTCGGGCAACTCATTCTAATCAGACAACTTTTGACCCTAAGCGATAAAATGATTTCTTGTATTAGAAATGGTATGAAATCATCTAGCGTATGAGCGTAGACTTTGGATTACAACTATTGGATTATCGTTATTCCTAAATTAAGACTAGGCTACTGGTTATACTAAGGAACGTAAAAGACTAAGTATTCTAAGATAATTGAAAGATAGACTTAGTTAGATGCTTGATTAGGTTGGATTGAGATCTCATTCCTTCGTTGGATCCCCTCGATACTTATAGGCTTCTTTAATAACTCTTAGGAAAGTTGTTTTGACTTAGAAACTAGTCACACTCAGAGAAAACTTATATATCTCTCGGATTGAATGTTAGGTCAAGTCAACACACCCCTTAGAATTGCCTTCCAAGGACTTATTACAATCGGGAACACGGAGTAGAAAAACTATATATAAGCGAAGTATTCGTGGTTTGAATCGAATTCTTAATCCTGGTAGTTACCAATGAACTCAATACTCTGATCAAGCAGAAGATCAGGATCAAATAGGATTAAGAACTCATATGACAAAACTTTCTATCATAGCTAGGTAGAAGGTCTACGTATCCGGCTCAGACTTACTACACAACCTTCCTTCTGTGTTGGTCCGACCACTCACAACCAAAAGTTTATTTCTTCTCCTTTGAGAAGTGTTAAGAATATATAGCCAATAGGGATTTTTTCTTTTAGGCCCAAGAAATTTCTCAAATAGGCAACAGATAGTTAGGAATTAGGTCCCGAACCACAGACCATTCTGGCATACATATTATGCATATGAACTTAGAAAGATAGTCTGCCCGTTAACTTATTTTGTCCAAATTCCTTATGCATTAATAATGTATAGATTATCTTACAGTATTAACTGAACATGATTAAAAAGGGTAAGTCGGGACCATGGCCAAAGTCCTTCTTTGGTAGAATTAGGCATCTTGCCACAAACTCACACCCATCCCTGGAATCAACCACAACACCCATCATTTTTTAGCTCCTTTCTATGACCCTAGGTACCAAGGCCATAGTACACATCATCGATAAAAGGAAGACCAATGTATTGAGAGATCATTTCCCATTTCATGTTAAGGATAAGTCCTAAATTGCATCTTGTTACGACATACAGATCGAGACAGATTCTTGAGCCTTGAGAGTAGAAATAATTTTAAGTGGGGTAGAACATTATGAGCCCAATCTAGTTAGGTCGGTTTATACATCCATTTGACCAGAGGGGCGCAGCAGAGCATGGTGAGCCCATGTCTCACTGGCCCAAGATCGTCAATTCAGGTAACACATATGGTTAGATTACTAAGTAAGATCATATTTGTCCTTGAAACGTTAGTAATAGACTCATCTAAGGGAAACAATCAGGACTCTATAACTAGACAAAGTCACGTAAGTAGATCGGATCACTAAAGAATAATAGGCCCAACAATGGGTACGAGCTGAATTGCAATAGCCGAGGTCAGTGTATCCACAAATGTGCTCGTTGAATACGAACTTAATAGAAGCCTTAGCCAATTTCGGGGACGAAATTATTTTTTAAGGGGGGTAGATTGTAACGTCCCGGATTTTTGCCAACTTGGAGTTAGACGTCCTTGGGAAATGGGTCTATCATAACACCTTATCGACTTCTCAAAACTCAATCCCAAAGTTTTAAACCCCCCTTTCAACCCATCTCTTTCGAAAAATTTCACCTTCCACCACCCTATTCATCAAATATTTCTAGGTACTTTCATATTAGACATAAATCCTAAAGTTTAAATGATGAAGAACAATAATTAAACTAAAATTTACTATAAATAGTAAAAATATAAATAAAATGGACTTTATACCATTAACCTGATGGAATATTGGGAAATAACTAGGTTATTTGGATAGCTTAGCTTCTCCTACCCCAAAATCATATATTGCACATCGAATAACTCATTCCAATTTTCAAGCTACGATCGTTTCAAGAATCAAGTGACAGAATCACCACCAGGACCACCAGAGGGGCATGACGCCACCGCCCAGTCGGCGGCGCGCCACCGGTGCACTGAATTTCGGTAGACCCTCACTGAAATTTTTTACATTTTTAGGTCGACTTAAAAAAGTCATATCTCCCTCAATATAACTCCGATTTAAGTGATTCAAAAGCCAGATTCAAGCTTGATAAGTCTAGTTTTATATAAAAATAAGTGAAAAATAAAATAAAATTTTAATATAAGTAAATCTAGGATGATGTGACAACTATCCAAAAATTATTAGTTCAGATAGCTACTACTTCCAGAATTTTTAAAATTTTTTTAGAATACGAAATTTAATGAAATTTGGTGGAGATAAAGTAGATTTGATGATGAACTACTGAAAAAATAATTAAAATAATATACTAACTGAAAGTGCCAAAAAAATATAGAACTACCCGAGGACCACATCCTATAGTATAATTTATGCAAAATTTAGTTAAGTACTAAACTAAATAATCGTGGATTTAGCTTGGACCACCATCTTCATAAATAAGAAGACCTAAAATCATGAGTATCATTGACTCAATGTCCTCTTAAGACCTAGGAGAAATCCCAAGAGCCTGTCGCTCTCGGGAGTACATTGAAACCCCGTATTAGACCTAGACCGCACGTCGAAAAGCCGAGTATCGCGAAACTATAAGGTTATGTCCGTCCTACTGGGTTTGACAACCATCGCAGGAATCGAGCCCAGATAGTATCCAGAAACGCACAACTTAAGCCCTGAGTGAAGTGTGTGAGAAACACAAATATCTTTAGAAAATGTAATGAAACTTAAGTGAATTGGGTCATTCACTCACGCACAAAATCGAGGATTTCAGACTGTCAGTTTGTGACCAAACTTCACCCATAGGAAAAGGAAATTTTCCTACACATCCATATACTTATGACCCCGATCGAGTAAGCATGACCGTTGATCTGACACGGGTCTCCCACGGTCGATCTGCTTATCAGATCGTACCAAAATCACATCCTGGCATAGATCCATTGTCAGGGAACTTACCCTATGATGTAGGTGAGTAATGGACCTCCCAATGAGCCCCGTTCGTTAGAAACAGTCGCCCTTTGGATATAAATTAAGTATACCATGGCCCTGGGGCCATTTGCATCACTTCTGGGCCTATTTATAGCCCTTAAACCACCCCATTTCTATTCCATACGAATTTCTCTAAGCCTAGGAGAGAGAAGAGAGAAAAGAAGAGAAAAGAGGAAGGAGAGGAGAGAGACTTTGGGAGATTGTTGCTGGGATTCTCTCCCACTACTCCACGCACCGAATCACCTTTCCACTTCACTACACAATCGTTTTCGGCTTCGATTTGGGTAAGAAAACCTAACCCTAATCTTGATTTAGAGATCTAAATAGAGTAATCGATAAAATAGCTAACCTATTTCATTGTTTAAGTGCCCGACGTTCCATTTTCGGGAACGTAGGATTCGAACTGCGTCCAAATCGAATATTCCGACGAAAGGTGCGGACTATAAACGTTTAGGTTATGGTTTTCAATGCTTTCAATGTCAGTTAATGATTTATGTCTGACTAAATTGCTGCTCTATTGTTTTAGATACGACGTATCCGATATATTATGCGTGTATGAACTATGTTGAATACAAGATGCATCCCATGTGTTTGTTGAAATGTTTGAATGAACATGAAATTGTGATTTGTGCTTGCCATGACTGTTAATCTAGGATACATGTTTGTCGTATGCATAATGATCTCTTGGTGTAAGGAATTGTCATAATATATGTCGTAACTAATCTAGTCTATGTATTTGGTGAAGTGAAACTTAAGTGTTTGATAAAATGTCTAAATGAGAAAATGTTGATGATTTGTATTTATTAAGTATATTAAGATAGGATTCTCAATTACCTTAATCATATATATAGTTTCTTTCATGTAATCATATTTGTCGGTATGCAATTTATGGATAAAATGCAAGTGCTTGGTGACATGTTCAATATGTTTGATGAAATGTTCAAATGAGGGATTTATTTGGATTGTTTGTTAAATGCTGATATGATTATCACATGTGTCTACCTATTGCTTCTAAGTAAGATTGGGGCTACAACGTGGCCCAGGCAATTGGTAATAATCCTTGTACAGGTGGTTGAATTAGTCTTGCCACATTGGGTAACTCAATGAATCCGTGTCGCACGACGATTATCGACAGTAGTTAGGCCACAAGGGGTGCTTATGTGCTCCATGTCGATTAAGTCCACGTGTGCTCGTACCAATCGAACTTACCAAACAAACCGATTGGCCTATTGTGTGTTTACCATGTATTGACATCACTGCTTGAATCTAAGGTACCACTTACCGATGTAAAAGCCTGTTTCAACCATGGTACCACGATCCGTTAAGACTCATGAGACAGGCATGGTGGTATGGGACACGTGGTCTAGCTATCGGCCTACGCTGGGGTAACGAGCCTCCCTGTAGTGACCAGTGAGTAACCCAAACTCGTGAGTCGGGCATGGTGGTATGGGACACTGTGTTCGAGCTGTCGACCTACGTTAAGGTGACGAGCCTTTCCGTAGTGACCACGAGTATAAAATTTTGAATTTGCCTATCGACTGCTTTTCATTAGGGATGATGCCCTACAACTTACCTATCGTATATGGTTAACTAAGATTGACGACCCTAGATGGATCCTTCGTTTGGGTTAATGATATAAAGGGTGGTACCTTTGCTTCCCGAACCAGCTGTATGAATAAGCTTAATTAAGTACTCGGCTAACACAACCATGTACCGCATTGCATGTGCTTTAGCGAGGAAGGTGCACTTTAGGGAGGTTGTCATGCTCGAACTTGGTTGTTGGAGTTACTTGTGAGGGTGCTTTGTACGAGGGCATGCATCATTACTGCACTTCATTCCTGCATTAACAAGAGTAGTTAGGAAGTGATTGTTGTATTGCTTTATCATTATTGCTTGATTGACTTGATAGCATGTTAACCTTTACCTTATGGTACCACTGAGTTGGCCCCTCATTCCCACTCTGGGATGGTATTTTAAAACATCAGCCAGACTCTGGTTCAGATGCAGGTGACGATGAAGTCTATGCAACGGAGCAGGACTTTATGGATGAGGAGGAAGTGTTCTCATACTTTCAGCTCTCGGGTGGGTCTATGTAGACCTCGTGCCGATGCGCAGGGAGTACATGGATATTTGGCTTAGTTGGACACATCTACTTTCCCGTATTTTGTTATTTTGAAACAATACTTGTATATATTAAACATGGTTACGTAATCATACTCTAGAGGTTTGTGAAACTCCCACATGCTTAAATATATATGGTTCAGACTTCTGCTTGCTTAATTTAATTATATCTGGAGTACGATATGCTATTTTAGTATAATCTCACTCATGCTTAACTCTTTAATATGGATGAAATCTAAACATCATCTTCCATACTGCATAAGTGATGTTCTAGATCTTGGGAGTAGAGCTTTGCTCGACCCTCAAAATTCAGGGCGTTACAAGATATTTATGATAAGACGACTTGTAAATCTCAAGTTCAAAGATGGTGGTTCTGTGGCTGATCACATGAATGCAGTCATCAATATATTGAACCAGCTCTCCGCTATGAAGATGATCCTGGACGATGAATTACAGGCTTTGCTATTGCTTAGCTCATTGCCTGATAGTTGGGAGACATTGGTGGTGTCTCTGAGTAACTCCGCGCCAGATGGAAAGGTGTTCATAAAATAGGTAACTAGTTGTATCTTTAATGAAGAGACAAGGAGGAAGTCTCAGGGGTCTACTAAGCAAAAGGCCCTTGTGATACAAGATCGAGGGAGAGGAAAGAACAAAAAGGGCGGAAAGCCTGAGATAAATCAAGAGGTAAGTCGAGTACCAGGAAGGATGTTGAATGCTGAAATTGTGGCAAGAGCTGTAAGACCCGTATCCTAGTCTGTACTGTTCCGAAGGCTTCCGAGATCCTTCCGGTAGAATTTCGGCAATCCTCAACCTGAAGCCAACGTTTGCGCGCGATCCTAAGCCGAGACCTGCATGTTAAAGTTGCTCAACCCGAGACTTGTATCTTAGCGACTGTGCCGTCGCCGCGGTTCCAATGCCGCGACTCGCGCACCGACCTAATACCCAGGTCATAAGATGTGGGCCCACGTTCATTTCGAGGAAAACACCGCACATTGTGAACTCCAAGAGAATCTCTACGACATGTCCCATCAATCAAATCAATCAATTATTTCATGTCAAGTACAAGCAACCCATGCTTTCTTTCTCCACAAGTCAAGCAACATCACAAGTCAACTCTTTCTCACCCT
Organism: Magnolia officinalis; assembly: GCA_021015155.1. Lineage (NCBI taxonomy): Eukaryota > Viridiplantae > Streptophyta > Magnoliopsida > Magnoliales > Magnoliaceae > Magnolia > Magnolia officinalis. The sequence goes on from JAJHSJ010000012.1 coordinate 52,222,976, forward strand.
CTCTCTTACACACCCATACATGTCAAGTACACTTCACATCTATCACCCATCACTTCTCTCAACCATCACACCTCTCTCTTTCTCAAATTAAAAAAATCTCAAGCAACCAACAAGCTTCACACGCCCACAATTTTCCAAGAAGAGAAAAAAGAGAAAGTGAGTTGCGTGGCCCACTTTCCATCCCAAAAACCTATCATCCAAGCCATTCATCTCTCATCTCCCTCCATCAAACTTGAAGGCAAGGAGCTGAGGAAGCTAGGGGAGCAAGAAGGAAGCCTAAAGGTGGGTGATCCACCGTTGATTCTTATTTTAGGGCCCACTTGTTCGTGGGACCCATTTTGATGTATGTGATTTAATCAAGAGGGGCCCATAATGGCGGGGTCCCTCTATCTCACCGGTTTTCTCTCTCTCTATCTCTCTATCTCTCTCTTTCTTTGGTGTAATGTCTTGTGGCCACCATGTGCAAGAGGATCTTAACCGTCCGATCGTGAGGCCCACCTTGCAATGGGTCAATTGGACGACCAAGATGAAAGGAAAACACAAGTATCCTGTTGATCCAAAGGGTGGGCCATGTTCTTGTGGGACCCACCTTGATGTGTGGGCCAAGAACAGTGGGGCCCACCATGATGTCTATGTTTATCCACACCATCCAGCGTCCCTGGACGCTGGACGTGCGGCAGCAAGGGAGCGGCTAACGTGGAGTGTTGTGTACTGACATGGGTGTGTACTAACAAGCTAACAAAAAAAAAATTACTTTTGGGGTGGGCTGCTCATGCAGGCCCCACCTTGATGTATGGGGCTGATCCACGCTGTCCATTCCGTTCTCCAGCTCATTTTAGGCGTTGAGCCGAAAAATGAAGCTGATCCCATTTTCTGGCGAGCCGTGGCATTGAGAATGCTAGTTTTTTTTCGTTAAAACTTGGAAAAATGATTGTCGGGGTCCACAAGAAGCTTGGAACCACCTGAAACTTGGTTTGGACCCCTAATATTGTGGGACACATGCAATGGACGGAGTAGATCTGGTTAATGTGGGTCCCACCTAGGATAAAAAATAAAAAAGAAGCAACAGCAGCATTGCTGCTGCTACTGACAGAAGGCGCAGGCAGCGCCCGCGGCCGCCTGGGCGGGTGGACGGACAGCTGGGCCTCACGGCTCTAGCTATGGGCCCTCACCGTGATGCGTTTCGATCATCAACACCGTGCATTGGGTGGGCCCTTAGGTAGTGGCCCCCCTGCCAAAAATCAGCTATATACGAAACTCAGGTGGGCCATACCATCTAAAATAATATGAAGACATGCCTAAAACATATAAAAGCACTTGGTGGGGCCTACCTGAAATTTGCATGCGACTGAAACTTGGTTTGAACCCTCAGCCAGGTGGGACGCACATAATGGGAGGGCTGGATTTGTGAACCCCATCACGGTGGACCCTGGTCCACGTGACCTCATGAATAGATTGGATGACAATAAACATTACCGTGGGCCCATGGTCCAAGTGACCCGTAAACAGTTTGGATGGCAACAAACATCACCATGGGCCCCTCCTGGCCCACGTGACCTTACAAATAGGTTGTATGGCAGATAAACATTCCAGTGGGCCCCCTGGTCCACAGGACCTTATGAACAGATTGGATGAAAATAAACATTATGGTGGGCCCCGGTCCATGTGACCTTATCAACTGGTTGAATGGAAATAAACATTACAGTGGCCCAGGGTCTGTGTGACCTTATCCACATTTTGGATGGAAAATAAACGTTTATGGTGGGCCCACATGGGACCCACTAATGTATGTTTTGTATCCACACTGTTCATTTATTTTGTGGGGTCCACCCTATTTATGTGCCCTAAATATGGGCCACCTTAGGCAAGCCCACCATAATGAATATGTGGACCCACTGTCCTTCTAATTTTGCCATTCATGTGCTGCCATATGAGGCCCATGCGATTAGGCCCATTTTGATTTATTTGTGGCCCGATGTTGAGGCCCACTTTGATATATGTGAGGCCCATGTTACTAGGCCTATCTTGATGTACTTATGGCCCGTTGTTGAGGCCCACTTTAATATACATAAGCCCCATGATTATGTGGCCCATTTGATGTAATGAAGGCCCATGGGTCGAGGCCTAATAGGACGTACATAAGGCCCATTGTAGTGTGATTTCACCATGGTATATGTGTTGACCTTTATAGTGGGCTATGCCTTGGGAGCAATGATGGTTTGACGTCCACATTGAAGAATGATGTTGGTTAGATGTCCGCATTATCACTCTCCCTAAGGCCCACTGATAGGCCCATACTTGTATTGGGTAGGCCGTCTAGGCCCATCTTCGCTTTGCTCAGAGCCCATAGTATACAACATGTTTAGTATAGATACATGATTCATGATCATACGCATCATATGTATGCTTGTTATGAGGAGTGACTGATCATAGCATATGCCTTTGGGCAGATTGTCTATGGGCTCCCTGATAGACGGAGTTGCCCTACATGAGCGCGCGGTACGCGCATGATTATTTCATGTTTGGTAGGGTGATTCATGCACTTGCATTTGTGTGATCATGATTATTATATGCCCTAGCGACATCAGGGTCATAGCCTCCACAGACACATCGTGGGTGACTGGATTGGATACCGAAAATGTTTGGTTCTAGCATACGGGCGTCATAGATGTCCCTGGGTGAAAATTCCTAAACCCGATGGTACTAGAGGATGACTTGAACGTCGAGACCGAGTGTATATATGAGCGCATGAGGGCCAAATATCAGAAGGCCGCGTCTCCCACTATGTCGTGGTCGGTTGGAAAGGGGTGTGGCCTTACTCGCCCGAGGGTAGGGGGCAATACTAGGCTGAGTTTGACCAGCTCGTGAATGGATCCGCTATCGACGTGCCGATAGGTATTAACAGACTATTGGCCAGGCGGATAGTGTGGTTTCTTACGCTCACTTGGACTGCGCGGCTTGGAGAGTGACAGTGTCATTTGGAGTGTATTAAACCCCGGTGATTATCCTGAATGAGAACTATACTGATATATGATGAGGTTTGGCATACTTGAGTTGTATCTTGCATTGCATGGTCTTGACATCGCCGATAGCATTCATATCTCGCACCGCATAGCCTTGGTACGGCTGACTGCATTCATGTACTCATCAGCATGATTCCGCATTACTCTGATATTTGCATTCTGAGCACGCTCATATTACACACACACTTACACCACCCTCTAAGCTTTCTATAAGCTTATGCATGATTGATACGTGCATGTGATGCCAGGACGTAGCCGTAGTCTCGCCGCAGTTGGAGCGTGCAGCTGAGCTTCTGGAGTTTTTGTTATTATCACTATCTTGTATTTCCCTTCATACGCCTTGTACTAAAAGTTTTTTATCATAGTGGATTTTGTGATGGTGTTCTTGTGGTTATTGTTCTTGGGTTATACTTGTGGTTATGCTCATTACGAATCAAATTGATTATTAGAAATCCTCCTTGTAGCATCCCAGGATCGGAACCTGGTATATGGGTACCGGGAGTCGAGAATGGGGTACTACGGAGGCTGTCGGCGCCGGATTCGGCGATCGGGATTTTTGTGAGCCCGGTCTCCGAGTTCGGGGCGTGATAAGAGGGGCCACTATAAGCATTAATGTCGTAATAAGAAGAACGACAAGAAAGGAAAAGGAAAGGAGAAGGAAGATGAATCAGACTCCACTGCGGTCACTTCAGATGGCGATGTTGTAGTTATTCTTTTAGCGGATCATGATGTTTGTCTCACAGCTATGAGTCAGGACACCGACTAGGTGATAGACTCGGGAGCCTCGTTTCATGTGACTCCATGTAGGAACTGCTTCACAAGATACAAGTCAGGTGACTTTGGGACCGTGAAGATGGAAAATTCTGGCATATTGAAGTTCGTAGGAGTCGGTAATATTTATGTGAAGACCGATGTGGGTTGCACATTGATTCTCGGGGATGTGAGGCATATTCCAGACCTTCGCCTCAACTTAATGTCGATGGAAAGGTTGGATGATGATTGTTATGAAAGTCGATTTGTTGATGGGCGTTGGAAGCTCATCAACGGTTCATTGATCGCAGCCAGAGGAAAGAAGTGTTGCACCCTTTACAAGGTAAGTCTCAGTGTGTGCAAGGGTGGGTTGAACGCAACAGAAGATTCAACTATTGACATGTGACACAAGCGTCTAGGCCACATAAGTGAAAAATGACTTCATCTACTAGCAAAGAAGCGGCTCCTCCCAGACGTGACAGGTATACCTCTCAAAACCTGTATTGATTGTTTATTAGGGAAACACCATAGAGTTTCATTTGTTAAATTTGCTTCTCATGTTAATAAAGTGCATGCATTAGATTTGGTTTATTTTGATGTTTGTGGTCCTATGAGGACAAAAACCTTGGGTGGGGCATTGTATTTTATCACTTTTATAGATGATGCATTAGGAGGGTTTGAGTTTATACTTTGAAATCCAAGGACGAGGTCTTTGGTCTGTTTAAAATGTTTCATGCTATGGTCGAGAGAGAGATAGGTAGATCATTAAAGTACATCTGCACTGACAATGGTGGTGAATACATCGGTGACTTTCATGAGTATTGCAAGTCTCTAGGTATACGACATGAATGGACGACTCGTAAGACTCCCCAGTAAAATGGTGTAGCTGAGCAAATGAATCGCACCATTGTAGAGAGAATCAAATGTATGTTATCCCATGTGAAGTTGCCTAAGACGTTCTGGGGAGAAGCAATGCACACGAAAGCGTATTTGATAAACAGGTCTCCATTAGCCCCGTTGAATGGAGAAGTACCCGAGAAGGTGTGGACTGGACAAGATCCATCATAAAGTCATCTCAGGGTGTTTGGATGCATGGCATCTGTTCACGTACCAAAGGACGAGAGGTCCAAGCTCGATATGAAGATCAGACCATGTGTGTTCTTGGGGTATGGTGATGAAAAGTTCAGCTACAGATTGTGGGATCCGACTGAGAATAAGCTCATCAGGAGCAGAGATGTGGTTTTCTTTGAAAACTAAAGTATTGAAGACATTTGTAAGTCAGAAAAGATGCAACCTAGTTCAGGAGAGCTAGAGGATATGGATCTGGTTATTCCTCCCATAGTGCCTGATGACGGGGGAGTACAGCAAGCTGCAAAGGACGAGGGAGTTCCAACAAAAGATGGACCTGGGGAGCAGCCCCCACCTGATCCACCTGTTGAGCCACAGTGAGGAGGTCATCTACGGACAGGCAGCCGTCTAAGAGGTATTCGCCGCCTGAGTACATTATGCTCACTGATGGGGAGAGCCAGAAGATAATTCTGAGGCCCTAGTTGACGAGCATAAGGGGCCGTGGTTGAAAGCTATGCAAGAGGAGATGGGATCCTTGCATAAGAACCACACCTATGATATGGTGAAATGGATACTGCGGTATCTAAGAGGTTCATCTAGGTTGAGCCTATGATATGGTGATGGAAAACCTGTGTTAAAGGGTTATACAGATGCAGATATGACAGATGACATAGACTCCAGGAAGTTTATAATGGGGTTCATATTCACGTTTGTAGGAGGAACGGTCTCTTGGCAGAGTAAGCTGCAGAAGGTTGTAGCATTGTCGACGACAGAGGCCGAGTACATTGCAGTCACAGAGGCATGTAAAGAGATGTTTTAGATAAAGAGGTTCCTATAGGAACTTAACCTGAAGCAGGAGCAGCACGTGGTCTATTGCGATAGTCAAGGTACTATACACTTGAGCAAGAATCTAAGGCAACACTCCAAGTTGAAGCACATAGAGATTCGGTATCACTAGATCAGGGATACTTTGGAACAGAAGGTGTTACAGCTTGAGAAGGTTCACATGGACGATAATGGGTCAGACATGATGACCAAGGCTTTGCTCAATGGCAAGTTTGAGGTTTGTAGAAATTGGGCAGGCTTGAAGAAGGTGGATTCCTCCTAAGTCGAAAAGGGGGAGATTTGATGGGGATTTTCTCTGGATCAACCAATCAAGTGCCTCGCATGACCGGTCGAGGGTGGTGCTCGACCAGTCGAGTGGCTCTTGACTCAAAGTCTAGTGAGCAATTGTGTTAAATCTTTCGTGCTGCTCGATCAGTCGAGGAGTCTGCTCGACTGGTCGAGGGTTCGCTCGACCAGTCGAGGTTATGTAGATTCATGTCTGAATTTTGTGCGGGCTACGTAAATTTGAGGCGGTTTTCACAGAGGTGCGGAAAAGAGTTTCCTAAACTATAAATAAGGGTCCCTAGGGCTTTTCTAGGGCATGCAAGAGAGTTTTCTAAAGCTTTGCAAGGGTTTGCTAAAGGGTTTAGGGCTATCAAAAGTGTGCGAGAGAGAGAGAGAGAGAGAGAGAGAGAGAGAGAGAGAGAGAGAGAGAGAGAGAGAGGAAGCTTGTGGAAGGGAGGTTCTGCTCGTAAAGGTGATCTACTTCGTAGTCGACGTCTCAACGCTTCTACGTCCTCGTGATCGGTGAGATCTCTCCGTTTTTCTTTATTCTCTTATTGTTTATCCACTCCTGCATGAGTGGAAAAGGTTTGATCCAAGCGGTGTGTGCTTGTGATTGGTTGTAACGTTCTACTTCATAGTGAATTGTTGCTCTGGACTAGGTCCCGTGGTTTTTACCTCTTTGAGGGTTTTCAATGTAAAAAATTCTTGTGTCATGTGATTTGTTCTTTGATTTATTTCATTGCTTTATTATCCCATGATTTTGATGTTTTTGGGAGGCTAGATCCTAAGGTTTTGTGCAACGGCCCCAACATGTCTCTTTGGATCTCTCCAGATCCCTTATAAATCACCCATCTTCTCTCTATATTCAGTTGTTATTAGATAAATAATACAATAAGATTTTTCATAATGTAATCCATGTGGTTTAACAATTTCTATTCTAGAATTACTTATATTTATAATTATAACTTAAAAAATTATACAAAAACTCGTGCTCTAATATAGCCTTAAATATAGGCTTTAACTTAAAATTTAGCCCACTATTCTAAATCTTAATTTGTGCTTGAAATTAGACACAAGAGGGCTTGATGGTATATACAAATTCAATTAGATTTGGATGAGCAAAATCCTATTTCCTTAGTCGGGCCTAAAAATAAGAACGAGAATTTCAGCTACCATTGTTTCGGTTTGGATTTTATGCTAGTATACCCATATTCAATAGGGTGATTTGTAACATTTGGAGACACATTTTCATGTATGAATTACTTAATTGCTATCCTATAAGGCTTTACAACCATAGTGTTTTTTCTTCACATTTATTTTAACTTCCTTTACTTTGTTGTCCTTTTTTTTAAAAAAAATAAAAAAATAAAATGGGATCATATGAAGGTCTCCCAGGCTCAATATCCACATCATGTAAGTCCCCTGTACTAGCTTTACTTCTTTCAACAACTAAAGGAGCATATGAAAGATGTTATCAGCTAAAGAAACCCTATAAACTATTGAACATACCATGACTCCCACCCCTACCATACTCCTTGTATCAATCTTAGCCCCACTTTCACTACCACTCTTACTGTCCCTCTTATGGCATGAACATCTGCCGACGTTCTTCATTTTCACAAGTCGTGCATAGACTCTCTCTCCTCACCATTGTCACCTCACTATCAAAGCCCTTGCCGAACTCAACATTATCATCATCACTCATATCCATATAATCATACCTAGAGTTGTACACGAACCAAGTTAGCTCGGTTAACTCACTCGACTCAACTTGAAAAATCTTGATTCGACTTAGTTCGAAATTGAGTTCGAGCTGGGGTTGAGCTGATTTTTTGAGCTCGAAAAAATTTCGAGCCAAGTTCGAGCTTGTTCGAGCTTGAATTGACTCGAATTGAACCTCAACTCCAATTGAACTCGGATCGAACTAGTTTGGTGACTCAATTATTTTGATATTGATGTTGCTCACCAAGTATTTAATGAAATGACTCAACGAAGTGTTGTTTCAGGTGCATACATTCTCCGTGGGATCGGTTGGTAGTGAGGAAAGTATGTATATGAAACAAATCACTATAAAAAATAAAAATAAAAAAAATTACATGATAAAACTACCATTGTATCTTGATTTTTATGCTACCTACTGAGTGTTTGATGAATTATCTATAAATTACTATTGTTGTTTTGCATATTGTGAGAAATTACAGGTGCACTCCATGTGTTTGAGAAAATGCCGCACAGGCCCAAACTCGGCTCGAACTGGCCCGAGCTGCTGACTGAACCGAACCGAGCTGGCCAGTCAAGCTCGAGGGCCGAGCCAAGTTCAAGCCGAGGTCATCTGGTGGCCGAGCTGAGTTGAGCTGTGCCAAGCTCGACTCGGTTCGACTCGTGTACATCTCTAATCATACCCCAAAATCTCTATTCGAACAGTATTAAGTGCATTTTGTTTCTTCTTATGTGTAATAGCTTTTTCCCTTAATATATTTCAATTTATGTCATGTCATTTATATTATTTCTTTTAGGATACTTGAGCACCCCGAGATTTGCCTCTTTTGATATATTAAATCCTACTTCATATATGTAATTCTTTTGTTAGTAATATGCTATTGTAATTGCATTTTATGGCATGTCTATTCCCACCCACTCTCTCACAATTATACCATCTAATGTATTCATTTCCTGCTTGGTTGCCATTTTTTTCTATCCACAAGTCACACATTGTAACCCAAGTCTCCAACCGACCAAGTATTAGATTATCAATGAACTCTCTACACTCTTGCTCCCCTCCAAATCATCAAGTGACTCAAATCATCAACTTGAAATTAGTCCAAAAGCCTTCAAGCTCCTACCATAATATAAATATATAATATTAAAATAATACTATCTTAGCAAATAGAAACCAAAAATTTAAATTTAAATTCATGACTTGTGCTAGACCGATTTGGGACCATTAAAGTGCCCTTAAAACGGCTCAAAGTTCATGCAACATATGGAACTCATCCTAATAATGGATACCTCTAATAATTTGATACCAATTTTTCTTTATGAAATTTGAGAAAAAAGATTAAAATTAAAATAGTGTCGAGCTGATTTAAGATCACTAGCGTGCCCCTAAAACAATATGAAATTCATACAATTTCTGGAACTTATCTCACCTATGTATATTTATAACCATTTGACACTGTTTCCCACTAGAAACTAGAGAAAAATTATATTAAATTTAGATGAA
>JAJHSJ010000012.1:52832249-52996293 GCA_021015155.1 Magnolia officinalis
GTGATCCTAGCCATCCATCTGAATACTAACCTGCGCTGATCCTAGCCATCCATCTGAATACTAACCTAAAAGTGATCCTAGCCATCCATCTGAATACTAACCTGCGTTCCCAGCGCAGGAACTTCCTGCGAAAGGCTATCGCAGGAAATCCGCGTCCTAGAAGTGATCCTAGCCATCCATCTGAATACTAACCTAAAAGTGACGACAGAGAAGAGAAAAACTTTTAATGGTTAAAATTAATTGGCAGAAAGTGAAGAAAAGTGATGGCTATGACTGTTTGATTACTATGAGTTTCGAGACATAGGCCATCCATAACGAGGCCCACGGAATGGACAGTCCCGATTGATAAAGCATCATGCTAAAAAAAAAAACAAAAAGAAAAACAAAAAACAAAAAAAAAAAAACAAAACAAAACAAAACAAAAGAAAAATACAAAAGAAAGATAAAAGGATAATATTTTTTATTATACCAACCATTTATTAATCATCCAATTCTTGTCCAGGAAAATGAATGGCAATGAAAGGAAATGCCGACTTTTGGACGGACCGACTATCCAATGAATGTGCTGTTTGCAAGGTAGCCCACAAAAAGTTTCACGGACCTAATGGACGGTCCACATGCAACCAGAAACATTATAAATTATAATTCTCCGTTTGGAAGTACCTTAAGAAACGGGAATTGTGATGGGTGGACCCATTTCTGTAAATTCATCACCTGTTGAAATCAAATTGGGTTTGGTTTCCGTGACGTCACCAAGTTATGTAGGCCCACCATGATGTATGTTTGTATCCATACCGTCCATCCGTTTGGAGAGATCGTATTAAGGCATGAACCAAAGAATGAGTCGGGTCCAAAGCTCGAGTGGACCTCAGAACAGAAAACAGAAGGGAGAGTTACACCCGCAGTTAAAATCTTCTGAAGTCCACAAAAGTTTTCGATCAAGCTGATATTTGTGTTTTACCTCATGTGTGCGTCAACACATGAACAGGTTGGATTTCAAATCAACATCGTGGTGGACTTTAGAAAGGTTTCAACAGCAGGCATCACTTGATGGGATTTTTCTTTCTCAGTCCGAGCTGCTCGACCGGTCGAGTGGTGCTCGACTCAAAGTCCATCGAGTTTTTGATTTTGGAATCCCATGGTGCTTGACCAGTCGAGGGTCAGACTCGACCGGTTAAGGGCCTTGCTCGACTAGTCCAGGTTACGCAGATTCAGTCCGGATTTGGTGCGAACTGCATAAATTTGAGGCGGTTTTGCAAGAGGTGCGGAAGGAAGTTACCTAAACTATAAATAGGGGTTCTAGAGTTATTCTAGGGCAATGCAAGAGAGTTTCCCAAAGCTTTATAAGAGTTTGCTAAAGGGTTTAGGGCTATCAAAGGTGAGAGAGAGAGAGAAAAAAAAAAAAAAAAAGAGAAAGGAAGCTTGTGGAAGGGAGATTTTGCTATTAGAGGTGATCTACTTCGCAGTCGACGTCTCAGTGTTTCTATGTCCTCGTGATCAGTGAGATCTCTCATGTTTTCTGTATTCTCTTATTATTTATCCACTCCTGCGTGAGTGAAGAAGGATTGATCCAAGCGGTGCGTGCTTGTAATTGGTTGTAATGTTCTACTTCATAGTGAATTGTTGCTCTGGACGAGGTCCCTTGGTTTTTACCTCTTTGAGGGTTTTTCACGTAAAATCTCTTGTGTCGTGTGATTTGTGCTTTGATTTATTTCATTGCTTTATTATCCCATAATTTTGGAGTTTTTTGGGAGGCTATATCCTAAGGTTTTTTGTGTAACGGCCCCCAACAAAGTGGTATCAGAGCGTTCAGGTTGGTTGAACAGGAGTGAGATCGGTTTTGAATTATGGAAGGTGGCTCATCAAGGATGATCAGTCTCAATGGTTCCAACTGGACTATATGGAAGGCTAAGATGGAGGACTTGCTTTATTACAAGGACTTGTATTCTCCAATTCAAGGCATATCAGCAAAGTAAAATGATATATCAGATGATGATTGGAAAAAGTTGGACCGGAAGGCAGTGGGGTTTATTAGACAATGATTGGACGATTCCGTATTCCACCATGTGTCTAAAGAGACCTCACCCACTAGCCTGTAACAGCCCACGCCCACACTGTATGATATTGTCCGCTCTGGGCACAGCCCGCACGGTTTTGTTCTTGGGAGACTCCCCCAAAAGGCCTCATACAGTATAGGGTGATAACTCTACATATAACCACCACAACTTCAGACGGCACTTCCGATGTGGGATAAAGCTTCACCTTTCACTGTGTGCACAGTAGCCTGCCAGCCACAGTAGCCTGCCAGCCATCTGGGGCCCGCCCACATGTGTGCCCGCCCACGTGTGCCCACAGTGACGGGGCGTCATAATGCCTATGACTGAAACTGCAAGGGCTGTATGAGAGGAAGACAACCGGCAATAAAAAATTTATGATAAGACGACTTGTGAATCTCAAGTTCAAAGATGGTGGTTCTATGGCTGAGCACATGAATGAAGTCAACAATATATTGAACCAGCTCTCCGATATGAAGATGGTCCTGGATAATGAATTACAGGTTTTGCTATTGCTTAGCTCATTGCCTGATAGTTGGGAGACATTGGTAGTGTCTCTGAGCAACTCTGCGCCAGACGGAAAGGTGTCCATAGAACAGGTAACTAGTTGTCTCTTCAATAAGGAGACAAGGAGGAAGTCTCAGGGGTTTACTCAGCAAGAGGCCCGTGTGACACAAGAACGGGGGAGAGGAAAGAACAAAAAGGGCGGGAAGGCCCGAGATAAATCAAGAGGTAAGTCAAATACCAGGAAGGATGTCGAATGCTGGAATTGTGGCAAGAAGGGCCACTACAAGCATGAATGTCATAAGAAAAAGAATGACAAGAAAGGAAAAGGAAAGGAGAAAGAAGATGAATCAGACTCCACTGCGGTCGCTCAGATGGCGACATTGTAGTTATTCTTTTAGCAGATCATGATGTTTGTCTCACTGCTACGAGTTAGGACACCGACTGGGTGATAAACTCGGGAGCCTCGTTTCATGTGACTCCATGTAGGGATTTCTTCACAAGCTACAAGTCAAGTGACTATGAGACCGTGAAGATGGGAAATTCTGGCGTATCGAAGATCGTAGGGGTCAGTGATATTTATGTGAAGACCGATGTAGGTTGCATATTTGTTCTCAGGCACATTCCAGACCTTCGCCTCAACTTGATGTCGACGAGAAGGTTGGATGATGATGGCTATAAAAGCCGATTTGTTGGTGGGCATTGGAAGCTCATCAAGGGTTCATTGATCGTAGCCAGAGGGAAGAAGTGTTACACCATTTACAAGGCAAGTGTCAGTGTGTACAAGGGTGGGTTGAACGCAACGGAAGATTCAGCTATTGACATGTGGCACAGGCGTCTAGGCCACATGAGTGGAAAAAGGGCTTCAGCTACTAGCAAAGAAGCGGCTCCTTCTAGACGTGACATGTATACCTCTCAAAACTTGTGTTGATTGTTCATCATAGAAACAACATAAAGTTTCATTTGTTAAATCTGCTTCTCATGTTAATAAATTGCATGCAGTAGATTTGGTTTATTCTGATGTTTGTGGTCCTATGAGGACAAAAACCTTGGGTGGGGCATTATATTTTGTCACTTTTATAGATGATGCATCTAGGAGGGTTTGAGTTTATGCTTTGGAATCCAAGGATGAGGTCTTTGATGTGTTTAAAATGTTTCATGCTATGATCAAGAGAGAGAGAGAGAGAAAGGTAGATCATTAAAATGCATCTGCACTGACAATGATGGTGAATACATTGGTGACTTCCATGAGTATTGTAAGTCCCGGGTATACGGCATGAACAGACGGTTCCCAAGGCCCCCCAGCATAATGGTGTGGCTGAGCAAATGAATCGCACCATTGTAGAGAGAATTAGATGCATGTTATCCCATGTAAAGTTGCCCAAGATGTTCTGGGGAGAAGCAATGCACACAACAGTGTATTTAATAAACAGGTCTCCATCAGCCCCGTTGAATGGAGAAGTATCCGAGAAGGTGTGGACTGGACAAGATCCATCGTACAGTCATCTCAGGGTGTTTGGATGCAGGGCATCCGTTCACGTACCTAAGGACGAGAGGTCCAAGCTCGATATGAAGATCAGGCAATGTGTGTTCTTGGAGTACGGTGATGAAAATTTCAACTACAGATTATGGGATTCGACTGAGAAGAAGCTCGTCAGGAGCAAAGATGTGGTTTTCTTTGAAGACCAATGTATTGAAGACATTTGCAAGCCAAAAAAGGCGTAACTTAGTTCAGGAGAGCTAGAGGATATGGATCCAGTTATTCCTCCCGTGGTGCCTGATGACGGGGGAGTACAGCAAGGTGCAGAGGACGAGGGAGTTCCTACAGAAGATGGACCGGGGGGAACAGCCCCCACCTGATTCACCTGTTGAGCCATAGGTGAGGAGGTCATCTAGAGGGACAGACAACCATCTAAGAGGTACTCGCCGCATGAGTACATTATGCTCACTTATGGGGGAGAGCCAAATAATTATTCTGAGGCCCTAGCAGACGAGCATAAGGGGGAGTGGTTGAAAGCTATGAAAGAGGAGATGAAATCCTTGCATAAGAACCATACCTATGATATGGTGAAATTGCCTAAGGGCAAGAGAGCTCTGAGAAATAAGTGAGTGTTTAGAAAGAAGATTGAGCAAAAGAATTTACAAATGAGGTTCAAAGTCAGACTTGTAGTGAAAGGGTTCGATTAGAGGAAAGGTATAGACTTCGAGGAGACATTCTCACTAGTGGTGAAGATGACATCCATACGAGTATTGCTTGGGTTAACGACTAGCATGGATTTGAATTAGATAGAGCAGTTAGATGTTAAAACTGCTTTTCTCCATGGTGACCTGGACGAAGAGATCTACATGCACCAACCAGAGGGGTTCGAAGTCAAGGGCAAAGAGCATATGGTATGTAGGCTAAGGAAGAGCTTATATGGGCTGAAACAAGCTCCAAGGCAATGGTACAAGAAGTTCGACTCGTTCATGTTAAAGCATGGATATGACAGAACAGAGCCGGACCACTGTGTGTTCACGCGCAAGTTCTCATATGGTGATTTCTTAGTTATGCTATTATATGTTGATGACATGCTCATCATGGGGAAAGACATCAAGAAGATTGACAGGCTGAAACAGGAGTTGGGCAAGTCGTTTGTTATAAAAGACTTAGGCCCGGCTAAATAGATCCTAAAATGAAGATAACTCGTGACAGAAACAACAGAAAGCTTTGGCTGTCATAAGAGCGGTATATTGAGAAAGTCCTAGAGCGGTTTAATATGAATACAGTAAAGCTGGTCAATACTCCACTGGATGGTCACTTCAGATTGAGTGACAGGTAGTGTCCCAAGACGAAGGCAGAGGTGGATGAGATGTAGAAGATACCCTACGCGTCAGTAGTAGGAAGTTTGATGTATGCTACGGTGTGTACGCGCCCAGACTTAGCATATGCAGTTGGTGTTGTCAGCCGGTATTTTGCCAATCTTGGCAAATAACATTGGGTAGCGGTGAAATAAATACTGCGATATCTAAGAGACTCATCCAGGTTGAGCCTATGCTATGGTGATGAAAAACCTTTGTTAGAGGGCTACATAGATGCAGATATGTCAGGTGATATAGACTCCAGGAAGTCTACATCGGGGTTCATGTTCACATTTGCAAGGGAAGCGGTCTCTTGGCAGAGCAAGCTACAGAAGGTCGAAGCATTGTTGATGACAGAGGCCTAGTACATTGCAGTCACAGAGGCATGTAAAGAGATGCTTTGAATGAAGAGGTTGGTAAAGGAACTTAACCTGAAGAAGGAGCAGCACGTGGTCTATTGCGATAGTCAAAGTGCTATACATTTGAGTAAGAATCCAAGTCAGCACTCTAAGTCGAAGCACATAGAGATTCGGTATCACTGGATCATGGATACTTTAGAACAGAAGGTGTTACAGCTTGAGAAGGTCCACACAGACAATAATGGGTCAGACATAATGACCAAGGCATTGCTCAAGGGTAAGTTTGAGGTTTGTAGAAATCTGGCTGACTTGAAGAAGGTGAATTCCTTCTGAGTCGAAAAGGGGGAGATTTTATGGAATTTTTTCTCCTCAGTCAGAGCTACTCGACCGGTTGAGTGAGCTGCTCGACTGGTCGAGTGATGCTCGACTCAAAGTTTAGCGATTTTTTGGTTTTGGAATCCCATGGTGCTTGACCAGTTGAGGTTCAGGCTCGACCGGTCGAGGGCCCTGCTTGACTAGTCGAGATTACGCAGATTCAGTCCAGATTTGGTGTGGACTGCGTAAATTTGAGGTGATTTCGCAAGAGGTGCGGAAGGGAGTTGCCTAAACTATAAATAGGGGTCCTAGGGTTATTCTAGGGCAATGCAAGAGAGTTTTCTAAAGCTTTACAAGGGTTTGCTAAAGGGTTTAAGGCTATCAAAGGTGAGAGAGAGAGAGAGAAAAGAGAGGGAGGAAGCTTGTGGAAGGGAGATTCTGCTCTTAGAGGTGATCTACTTCGCAGTCGACATCTCAGCGCTTCTATGTCCTCGTGATCAGTGAGATCTCTCTGTTTTCTTTATTCTCTTATTGTTTATCTACTCCTGCGTGAGTGAAGAAGGATTGATCCAAGCGGTGTGTGCTTGTGATTGGTTGTAATGTTCTACTTCATAGTGAATTGTTCCTCTCGACGAGGTCCTGTGGTTTTTACTTCTTTGAGGGTTTTTCATGTAAAATCTCTTGTGTTGTGTGGTTTGTGCTTTGATTTATTTCATTACTTTATTATCCCATAATTCTAGTATTTTTTGGGAGGCTAGATCCTAAGGTTTTTGTGTAACGCCCCCAACATCACTCTCCCACTGTTTTCTGGGGTGGGGTCCTCTTCAGCTTTTTATCTTTCTCATTCTTTGGATCATGCCATAAAATGATCTCTCCAAATGGATGGGCGGTGTGAATGTAACACATACATCATGGTGGGGCCACAAAACTTGGTGACATCACTTTTGTCAGTACCTAATCCACGTCCAACGGTTGAAAGTTTCAACCAACTGTTGATTTGAGTACTACTAAAATGCACCCTAAGTACGTGTTGGCACGCTCCCTCAAGAGGGACGATTGGTACACGAATAGCGTTTTGAGTCGAGTTTCAGCTTGCTTTGTGCAGCTTGGCAACATATGGACATTGGACAGTGGTAGTCCCTTTTAGATGGTGTCCCATGTGGCGATGCGCCGCTGCGAAAGGAAAGAGAGGGGGCTC
This sequence comes from Magnolia officinalis, assembly GCA_021015155.1. NCBI lineage: Eukaryota > Viridiplantae > Streptophyta > Magnoliopsida > Magnoliales > Magnoliaceae > Magnolia > Magnolia officinalis. The sequence continues at coordinate 52,839,518 of JAJHSJ010000012.1, forward strand.
ACATCACCTCCTCTCTCTTTCTCTCTTATAATAATTAAAACTTTTTAATAATTTTTATTTAAAAATTCTCAATCTTCTATATTAAATAGTAGTAAAAATAGATGCATGGGATATTCAGATTTGGAAATTCTTCAATCTAAAAATTATTAAAATTAATATACCCTTGTATCTCATCCAATCATATATGTACATTTGTGTTTATATGTTCGAAGGCCAGTTTAAGTGGCTCACTTTATTAGACGTCTACATGTGTGGGATATGTAGGGTGTAGCCATGACGTAGGGGAGGACGTGAGTTCGAGCACTATCTTCCTCAAGAGGATAACTGTTCCGAATCCACAGAACTTCTCTAGACTCCTCATAAAGACCCCTCGAATCCACAAGGAAAAGAAAAAGAAAATAGAAAATAAATTCTATAAAATTTGAAATTAATTGATGAATGAAATAAACGTGTTCACAACCCTTTAAATAGGGATACCAAGCAATGTGAGAGAAATTAGAAGCAAACTACAACTAAAATTCCTACAATTCGCAACTTACTATAAATAGTAAACTTACTATTTATAGATGGTCGTGATGTCTATTAGTGCACAAGGTTTTCGGCTAAAAATAGTAAGCGTCCTATTTGGCTTCACCAAGTTGTTCTCCTAATTATTCTAAGCACTTGTCGCGTTAGGCGCAACTCCTAAAGCCTAACGGATGAAGAGTTATAATCAAACTAAAACTTACTATTTATAGTAAAAACGGAATTAAAATAGGGAAACGACCGTCAATCTGGTGGTATTTCGCAAATCCATCTTCGCAACTCGACAAAGCGAGGTTGGGTGGCTAAAGTAGTTTTTCTACCCCGAAATCATATATTTTACGCTCGATAACTCATCTCGGATTACGAGATATGTCCGGTTTAAGGTTTGACGGTCCGAATCACTTTTGTCATCGACTGGGCCTTTTTTGATCCATCTTGGCCAGGAAACTGTCCGCGACCTGCTCTACATCAGTCTCCTCTACTTCAAACAAACTCGTCCTACTCTGGGTCATGATACTCAGTTAGGTCCGCAACGTTGAAAGTTTGCAAAATCGTCATGTCATCTGGAAGATCAACAACGTAAGCGTTATCATTGATCTTTCGAATGATTGGGCGCTATCATTGATCTTTCGAATGATTGGTGTCGGCCCAATCTTCTTATTCTTCAATTTGTTGTACGTCCCGGTCGGAAATCTTTCTTTAGGTAGATAGACCATGATATGATTGCCCACCTCGAACACTTTTTGTCACCAATGCTTGTCCGCTTGCTTATTGTACTTCTCATTCGAGGCTTGTAACTTGGTTTGCACCTCCACATGAATGCCCATGATCCTGTCTGTCATATGTTCTAATATAATGCTCATGCCTGAGAGCTTAGGCAGAGGGACCAAGTCAAGTGTGTGGCGAGACACTCGTCCGTAAAGAATCTAGAAGAGGGATTATGTAACCTCCGCTTGAGACAAGGCTAAATCCCACTGCTTCGATTTTTCTCCTGAAATGCATCGAAGGAGGTTTCCCAATGTACGATTCACAACCTTGGTCTGTCTGTCAATTTGTGGGTGGTAGGCACTGTTGAACTGAAGTTCTATATCGAACCGAGTCCACAAGGTCCGCCAAAAGTGGCTAATGAACTTCGTGTCACGGTCAGAAGTAATAGTTTTGGGAACCCCGTGTAGCCGCACAACCTCTATGAAGAATAAATTCACCACATGTGTTGCATCGAGAGTCTTCTTACATGGGATAAAGTGCGCCATCTTGGAGAAACGATCTACCACCACAAATACCGAATCTATGCAGCGTTGTGTTCGTGGGAGACCAAGCATGATGTCCATAGATAGATCCTCCCAAGGGTCGTCAGGCACAAGTAACGGGGTGTAGAGGCCCATATTCTAATATTGCCCCTTGGAGGTCTGACAAACATAACAACGTTGAACTGCTTTTCCTACATCACGTACCAATTGTGGCTAATAATACCACTCTTTCACAAGAGCTCGCGTCTTGTCTCGCCCAAAGTGTCCGCTAAGGTTACCTCCATGTAGCTCTTGGATGATCTATTCCCTTAATGAACTTTTGGGGATGTACAGTCTATTCCCCTTGAAAAGGAACCCGTCTTGCATATGTTTGTCACCGGGGTGACCTTCTTGGTATCTAACTCATGCGTCCTTGAAGTCATTGTCGTCCACATATATATCCTTGAGGCGCTCAAACCCGACAACCTCATTGCTCATAGTGACTAACAAAGTTGCACTATGGCTTAGTACATCGGCTACTTTGTTCTGTTGTACAGACTTATGTTTCAGCATGAACGTGAATTCCTGCATAAATGAGATACACCTAGCATGCACATGGTTAATGTTAGCTTGGTTTTTAATGAATTTAAGAGCTTGATGGTCCGTGTAAAGTATGAATTCCCTTTAAATTAAATAATGTCGTCAGTGTCATAATGCCTGGACCACTGCGTACAATTCGATCTCATATGTAGACTACTTCTTGCGTGCTTCGTTAAGTTTCTCATTGCAGAAGGCTATTGGCCTGCCTTCTTAAGACAAAACTCCCACAATTCTGACATATGAGGCATCACGTTCGACTTCAAATATTTTGTCAAAGTTGGGAAGCACAAGAACTGGGGTTGTGGACAACCTGTGCTTAATTTAAGCAAAGATCCTGTCGACTTCGTCAGTCCATTGAAATTGCCCATTCTTCATGCAATCTATGATTGGTGACACAATGGTACTGAAATTCTTCACGAACCGATGATAGAATGTTGTCAGTCCATGAAAGCTTCACACTTTGTGAATATTTGTGGGAACCGACCATTCTCTGATTGCCTTCACCTTTTCCTCATCCACCCGAATGCCCATGGATGTTACGACAAAGCCCAAAAACAACAGGCTATCAGTCATGAAGCTGCACTTTTTTAAATTGAGATACAATTTATTTTCAGTGAGCACTTGAAGGACCTTCTTGAGGTGTGCCATATGGGTAGTTTCGTCTTAACTGTATATCAAATTATCATTGAAATAAACAACAATGAACTGCCCAATGAAAGGTTTCAAAACGTGGTTCATCAACCTCATGAATGTGCTAGGTGCGTTCGAAAGACCGAAGGGCATGACCATCCATTCGTACAATCCTTCTTTAGTCTTAAAGGTTGTCTTCCACTCATCACCCGACCATATTCGAATCTGATGGTAACCGCTCCTTAGATCCAATTTAGAGAATAATTTCACACCCTCAAGCCCTCAAGCATGTCCAAAATATCGTCCAACCATGGTATGGGAAACTTGTATTTTATAGTGATTTTGTTTATGGTCCGGCTGTTGACACACATGCGCCCATCTTTCTTAGGAGTTAATAAAGCAGGTATGACACATGGGCTCATGCTTTCTCGGATAAGACCTTTACGGATCAGTTCCTCCACTTGCCCTTATAGAATTTCGCACTCCTTTGGACTCATCCGATGGTGATGACGATTGGGTAGGCTGGACCCGGGGATAAGGTCAATATGGTGTAGGATATCTCGCATGGGAAGTAATCCATAGGGAAGGTCATCAGGCCAAAAATTTTTAAACTCATGCAGTAAGGGTTTTAGTTCATCAAGGATGTTAGTGGGATCGAGTTCTTTCCCTTTTACAATTAGTGCATAGGCTCACGAAGTCCCGTATGGTTAAGAGGAAACGACCATCCACTTTAGAAGTTTTAGGTGGTCCCTCTGGATCCATAAGGGCCAATATGATTTTCCGCCCATCCTTAACAAAAGTATACACATTATCTCGCCTTTTATGAGCAGCATTATGGTCAGATTTCCAGGGTCAATCGAGTAGTATGTGACATGCTTCCATATCAAACACATCGCATACTACTTCATCTTTATAATGATTGCCTATTGAAAAGGATATGGTGCACTGTTCAGTTACCTTTGTTTCACTGACTTTCTTGATCCAACCGATCATATATGGAGAGGGATGACGCTCCATTTTCAACTATAATTTTTCTACCATTAACATGGAGATGATGTTCTTGCTGCTCCCACTGTCGATGATCACATCACAGACTTTTTGATTCACAATACACCTAGTTCGGAAGGTGTTATTTCTTGTGGGTGTACTTCTTTTCTTGGCGCATCACGATGAGCATAGGGGTTTGGGATCCTGCTTATACCGGCAGCAGTCGATACGCCCCTTTGGGGCCTAATTTGTTTGTTTCCCTAATCTCGGTTCACGAGTGCAGGAGGTTGAGTGTGTGCTCCTACGGGCTCCTTCCCTTGGAGAGGGCCCTATCACAACAACCCTAGCAGTAGGATAAGTCCGTGTGTTGGGACATTCAAGTTGTACTTTCACTTGGGTAGCTAACTTGATTGCATCGTTCATCGTCCAAATGGACTGCATCTGGATTCGATCCTGAATCGCCATATGCAATCCACCGTTGAATCGGGTGACTTGTTGTGATCCAGTTTCGGCCAAATTGTTAGCACGCTAAGTGGTAGACTTCTTTTGTGTAATCTCTCATTGTTCGACTACCCTGCCAAAAATTTTGGTATTGATGGAATAATACCTGATCGTAGTCGCCAGGGAGGAATCGTGCACGTAACAATTGCTTTATCCGTCACCATGTGTGGATGGGTGCTTTCGTCTGTCTTGCCCATGTGAGTTGTAGTTGCTCCCACCAAGCTGAAGCTCCATCTTTCAACTTGTAGGACACAAGCTTCACCTTTTTTGCTTCAGGAATATCCATATAATCGAAGAATCGTTCAACCTCAGAAAGCTAATCAAGGAAATCCTCAATGTGTAGTTGGCCATTGAAGATAGGAATATCAATCATCATCTTGAACTCTCGATTTGTTCGATCGCCACCTTGTTTGGGATATTGGAGGACTATGTCATCGACCTCCTCATCACTGGATCCTCCTTCCTTAGGAATTACTCTTTGGTTCGTTGTTGGCACTATTATGTGATCAAGGTGACCACGAGTTCCAGCAATAGGTGGTGGTGGATTACCACCATGAACACAGATCTGCCTTAGGGCCTCCACCAAGCAATCCGTCATGCGATCAATAGAAGCCTGCAGCCCTTGCATGGTTTGTCGATTCTCTCACTGCGCTGCTTCGAAAGCTACCAAAGGTAAATTCCCTGGAGCACCGTCCATGGTATCGTTGCCCGACCCGTCGTTAGAAACATATATCCGAGGAAAAGCCTCGCACTGATACCAAACTGATTCTGGGGAGGACGTGAGGTCGAGCTCCGTCTTCCTCAAGAGGATAACTGTTCTGAATCCACGGAACTTCTCTGGACTCCTCACAGAGACTCCTCGAATCCATGAGGAAAAGAAGAAAAAATAAAAAATAAATTTTATAAAATTCAAAATTGATTGATGAATGAAATAAACGAGTTCACAACCCTTTAAATAGGGATACCAAGCAATGGGAGAGAAATCAGAAGCAAACTATAACTAAAACTCCTAGAATTCGCAACTTACTATAAATAGTAAACTTAGTATTTATAGATGGTCATAATGTCTACTAGTGCGCAAGGTTTTCGGCCAAAAAAAGTAAGTGTCCTATTTGGCTGCACCAAGCTGTTCTCTTAATTATTTTAAGCACTTCTCACGTTGGGTGCAACTCCTAAAGCCCAATGGATGAAGAGTTATAATCAAACTAAAACTTACTATTTATAGTAAAAATGGAATTAAAATAGGGAAACGACCGTCGATTTGGTGGTATTTCACAAATCCAGCTTATGCAACCTGGCATAGAAGGGTTGGGTGGCTATAGTATCTCCTTCTACCCTGAACTCATACATGTTACGCTCAACAACTCATACTGGATTGTGAGATACTCCCAATTTAAGGTCTGACGGTTCGGATCACTTCTGTCGTCGACCAAGCCTTTTCTGATCCATCTTGGCCATGAAACCGTTCGCGACCTGCTCTACATTAACCCACACATGGTGAATGGTGGCACACATGTCCAACCAAAGTGATTGTGTAGGGCCTTAATCTTGATGAATATGCCCACACAATCATGTGATCCTGATTGTTGAGTTATATTTCTCTTTAATCATTGGTCACACGCTTAGCCACACCACACAATCTAACTTTAGACACTATATGGGATAAATACCAAATGAATTATTTTTCATAAATATTATATGATTTGGGAAAGTTGCGATATTTTGAGCTTGGTCAAGTTAGATCTGTAATACCCCAAATTTTTCAATGCCTAAGTATTAAAAGTTCTCGAGTGTTACCATGAAATTTAACTTGTTACGTACATGTGTATGATACCAATCTAGCTATCCTAACCTTACATCCATTCTCCAACACGAATCTGACAGTTGAGAATAATCTCCATTCATAAATCAAGCCATTTGACTGTTGATTTTGAGATAGGATCATCATATACCCAAGTATTCTCACTTGTCCATCATAACCAACCATTTAGTCAACTAATCACCGCTAGGTAAAGATATCTGACTGTCCAATCTGAGTTTGGACCACTTAATCATAGTAAACTAGCTACTTGATCTCAACATCCACTCGTACACATATCAAATTGAGATTCTGATCCATTCATCTTATTCGCCACCTATGAATATGCTTAACCCACCATCAAAACTATAATATGAGAAACTTATACATGTGAAAAAGTCACTTAAATCTAACGGTATACATATTCTACCTCTTGATCACTCTAAAAACTCACTTGTGATCATCCGTTTACAAAACTGACCATACGCCCACTTACATACACGATCTGAGTACTAACCATCAAGTTTTTCTATTTTTAACATGTCATTTGACCATCCATTATATTGTTTTTTTTTTTGGGGGGGGGGTTAGCTTGTTAGTACACACCAATGTCAGTACACACACTCCATGTTAGCCACACCCACTAGGGATCGATACCAAGACCTCGAGTGTTGAAACGGGGTATCTCCAATCAGTCTGCCAGTTGAGCTATGGATATGGGTGTCATCCATTATGTTGGTTGATATATGTACATTCTCTTAATTAGTTTGATGAATAATTCCTTGTTCATAATGATGTAGATATAAGTTCTTAGTTCTTTCGTAGGAATTACTTAGAAACGTGCTTACAACCATGTAGAACCATTAGATTTCCGAAAACTCTCATATCAGCAATAATTACGAAAATACCATTAACCTAGACCCCTGAATTCTACATCACATGGTTACCACGATCCATTTGATGTGAAATCTTATTCCATGCCTATGTATCATAAATTAACCATACATGTCAAATTTTGGCCCTTAAATCATTGTAAAAGTAACCCAATTGATAAATCAGCCCCTTAACCGTTGATTTTGGTGTCCATTGATTGAAGAAACCTCATGGATAGTCGTACTAGGATATTTCCCTTCATATGAACAACTTAGATTTCTTATCATATTGACCAAGTGTGAAATATGAAGACTCCACTTTGGTAGGCTTTTCATTAAGCACGAAGTTATTTGGTCAAGGCCTACAAATTCCTTATAAATCTGGATCTTCCGATTTAACTACTTCCTTTCGTTCATCACAACTTAAATTTGGACAACACTCTGGTCTCATATGACTACAAGGTTATACAAAATTTAGGCCCCGATCTATGATCCTACATCATTGAAGGTTGAAGCCAGTTCCTTCCTTTTGGTACAAAAGGTGAAATTTTAGATTTGGTCTTTTTCCACCATCGATCAACCACTAAAATTTGTCCAACCATTTGCCTACATTGACTACACATTTGTCTCAAAATTGGGCCCTGATCATTAAGTGTGGACCGTTAATTGAGATCAAGTTCATTTTGGCACCTGTTAAGAGAATTTTCAAGATAGGCCAATCTAAATTTTGGATCACCAAGAAAATTATAGACCCCAGGCTCTATTCAACGACCTTGACATAATGGACGAATTAGATTTAAAGAAAGATCGTCAGAAAATGAAAAATTGGAGAAACTCAATCCACGTGGGATGTGAAACACACCCCTCTCACACGCCCACTCCTTTTTAAAAGGAGTGTGCATTCCCCTCTCCACTCACATACCCAAACTCCGAACTCCCAAGTAGAGAGAGAGAAAGAAAGAGAAAGAGAAAGAGAGAAATAAACAAAAGAGAGAGAAAGAAAGAGAAAGAGAAAGAGAAGCCTAGACGCCCTCTTCCTTGTCCATATGCATAGTGTCTTTCTCTTGCTCAAGCGATGTCGTGATTCATGTGGAAGTTTTTCATGTAGAAGTTTTCCTACATGGATATCTTACCTAGGGTTTAGATCTAAGGCTAAAGTGAGGGATTCATTTAATCTTGCATTAATTTGACTTGATATGATTTATCTTGACTTTTACATGCTTTCATATTACTATGATTCTCTCCCTGTAAATGTTTAATTTACCACCAATAATTATTTATCCTTTAGAAATTATGGTATAATGTTAATTACGTGTGATCTTTATTAATTTATGTGAGGCGATGGATACAAGTCTTGCCCTTGCCTTTATCAATTTTGTTGAGTTAGCCCTCGCAACTCTCCTCTTTTGTTGAGTTAGCCATTGTTACTCTTCTCTTTTGTTGAGTTAGTGTATTGCTACTCTTCTCTTTTATTATGTTAGCCGTGTGCTACCTCCCTTTATGGCTTAGGCATGTGTCTTGGAATTCCAAAACTCCCATGATTCAACTTATTTCTCTATCAATGCAAGTGATATGGTAAATGTATCACAGCTAGTGATTCAAATATTTATCGTGGACGTAATGTGTTTCGGATAGCGGCCATCTTGGTTGGCACATAATTTCGTGAGTTGGTTGGCATGGTGCACAATCAATGTAAGTAAATTGTTATGCATGTTACATCACTTATCGGGATTGGATGTCACAAATAGTCGTTCCATGAACACATCGTGTTACATAAATCCCCCAATTACGTTGTTGTATCATCTTGAGATGTTCGCATAAATCTACGTTAACGTTGGACACACCAATGAATCTCTATATTTATGGGATGTAGGGCGAGTTGGGTTTTCTATAAATTATATTTTACTTTGTGATGATCACTATGTATGATGAGCCACACACACTTTGCTAGACAAACATTCATAATGTAACGTCCTGGATTTTCGTTATTTTGGATTTCCAAAAACCCTTAAAAAATTTCATTATAATTAACTTATATTGTCACTTACTGACCATTAACACTTGATTTTAGCCTATATGCGAGTGGTACCAATAAAGAACCATACCAATCTGATTAATCAACCGTAGGAAGACAACGAATTCAGCCGATCACTTAAACACCGAGTTTAGCCACATGATTTCTTCACATAGAGCCCACATCTAGCTGACCTATCACTGAATAATCAAGACAACCGTAACTAAATAAAGATCTACCCAAAGTCGAGACAAGTAGGGGTCAAATCTTAATTAACAAACCAAATCAATCCAGTTACTCCTTTAGCCTAAAAGCTAACAGTTTAGGGTTATTAAGACCGAATCGCCGTTTTCGTTAATTATAAATAGGCCACACTATGAACGTAGTTAATCTAAACCCTAATACTTGCGCCTAAGAAATCTTGATACCAAATTCATTCCAGAAATGCCCTGATTATCCAAACAAGCTCTATACCGTTCGTTAGTAGCCCACTAAACCTGAAACTATAGAATAATGTCCGTCTCACTGGGCTTGACGTCCATTGCGGGTGGTAAACCAAGATAGTGCCTAGAATTACTCAACTTGGGCTAGAATTTAAGTGCTTCAAATGCGCGAATCCCCTAGGTTGAAATCTGGAACTTAAGTGAATCTAGTCACTTTGTTCTTTCACAAAGTTATGACTTTCAGACCATCGATTCATGGCCAAAGTCGGGGTACCGACTAAAGATATTTCTCCAAACATATCCATATAGCCATAGCCCCGATCGACTATCGGTGACCGTTGAACAGACTTCTAATCATATCTGTCGATCGGTGCATCCAAATGGTGGGACGATCATATCCATACGTAGATCATCATTAGGGCTAACTATCCTACGTTGTATATCAATATGTACATCCCATAATGGGCCCTAGAGGTTAGAAAAACCCTCCCATAGGGCTAGTATAGCAAAAACTCAGCCCTTTGGCCCATTTACACCAAATCTGGCACTATATAAGGGCTTCATTTGAGCACCCCATCTCTCCATACGAATTTACATTTTCTAAAGGAGAGAAAGAGAGAAAAAGAAAGAGAAAGAAGAAGAAGAAGAAGAGCGAGAGTAGGAGTTGGAGGTTTTGGTGCTTCCTTTCATCAGTCTCCTCCAACCAAGGTCCTAGCCTCGATCATTTTCCTCCACCGAATCCACCCTACTTGCGATTGGGAGGTAAGAAACAAATCCTACTTCCTAACCTAGGTTTTTCTAAAATGAATTACATGAATCTCATATAGTTTTTGGTGTTTGTATAGGAATTTGTGATTTTTCCCAAATCCATAACCCTAGGAGCTCAAAATCGAAGATTCCCTCTTAAAGGTGCAGACCATTATGGCTAAGTTTCCATTTATCAACCTTCGAGGGTCTCGATTAATGATTAGATGCTTGTAGATGAATTTATGCATGCTAGTATTTTAACATTTTAATTTTTACTATAATATATGTTTTTGCTTAGATATGGATACTCATATGTTTGATGAAATGTTTGAGTGGTGGAATATCTTGCTTTGTCGATGTTCACATGCTTGATTTAGTGCTTAGATGGTTGTATTACTTTATACGTGTTCGTATGCTTGATTTAATACTTTAGTGAACGTAGTACACTATGGATGCTCACATGTTCGATAAAATGCCTAAGTGATTGTGTAGTGAAACTTATGCTATAATTATGTGATATAGTGTTAGTCCATAACGATACTTAGGATTGTTACGATGTTGGGTTAGTTGGCTAACCGCCTGAACAAAAAGGGAGGCCCAAGTTAGGGCAGCCACCCTAGGCTTGTTTGATCGACCCGGGTTGAACACGGACAACCAACAGTAGCTAGACTACACAGGCTGCTTGCACCCAATGCTGGTTGTGTCGTGGTTCTCCTAGGTCAATCAAATTAGTCCACTAACCGACTGATCAGGTATGTTCACAATGTATGACACGACTAAATGGAATCTAGGATACCCCGTTCTCAATGGATGTGTCCATTCATAGCCGGTAGTGCGATACGATCCCATTAAGACTCATGAGCTGGGCATGGTGGTATGGGACACCGTGTCCGAGCTGTCAGCCTATGCTCGGGTGACGAGCTTCCCCGTAGTGACCAGTGAGCAATTAAGACTCATGAGTCGGGCATGGTAGTATGACACACCATGTCCAAGCTGTCAACCTATGCTGGGGTAACGAGCTTCCCTATAGTAACTAATGAGCACTGATGGAGGTGATAGACCATTGTTCGAATGGCCCCCGTCAAATTACCCGACCGATGGTTCTGTGCCACAGTACCATTCGAACGACTCGAGCATGAATGGAATTAGGTGACGAGCACTTTCCTTTATGTGCTTTTGGTTTTATGTAACAAGCTCGCACCTCGGAATTGAGTGATCATACTCGGTTTGGGTGACGATCCATACCGGGTTGATCCTCATCCATTTAGGTATCATACCGTACCTTTAGAATAGTTAATTTGTGAGATAAACAGGTGACACTTAAATTTGGATCAAGGGACGCTGGTAAGGAATCGTTATGTGCGGCAACAAGCCACGTGATTCGGATAATGACTAGTGATATAACGTCGGTATCCTAGCTTTGCCAATATGCTAGATGAATAGAACTTAATAATTACTCGGCTAACATACGTATCATTTGCATTGCATTAGATAGGAAGTGGCGAAATAGGCGTTGAAGTCGCATGTTGAGGAAGTGTTGTCATTTGTGAACCAGGTGGTCGGAGTCGCATGTGAGGGAGTGTTGTTTAGAAAGGGCATGCATCATATCATATCTTCATATGAACATTTAACAAGAGTATTTAGGAATTGTTTGATTTCTTGTTTATCGTTAACTATGCTGGTTGTGTCAATAGCATGTGTAACTTAGAACTAATGGAACCACTGACTTAGCTAGTCACTCCCATCTAGGACAATATTTTAAAACACCAACCAGGCATATCATTGATGCAGGTACTAGTGAGACCTCAAACAGATAGGCTTATATCAGGTTGTGCCAACGCTGTTATGTTTTGGAAAATTGGGTGTAAACTGAAGGTTTTACACTTTAACCATCTTGGGTATGTATATTGTGGCTTGTATTATCCTCATTTTGGATGGTCATCACCATTAAAATTGTATTTTTGAGTGTTAGCTCTACTATTTTGAATCCTTCGTTATCTCTACCGTGCTTTGGATCCGCTAAGTAAATTGCGTTACTTTGATTATCCATGTGCGGAATGTATGTGAATTTGAATGAGGTCACATGTGCATTCTCATTGGTTTAACACCCGGGAACTCGGGATCGAGGTCTTTGTACTCAGGTGCCAATTTTCAGGGCGCTACACATATACATATTGGTTGCACATATTGATATCTCTCGTAGTGGTGGAGTGCGAAATGTATCAGAACCCTTACATTACTTTTATCAATCTCTTGAATTATTGTTAATCTTAAAGATAACCATCACTATGAGTAGGGCATTGGCCCTCTCCAATCGTATAGATGATGCAGGTGATGTACAGACTGAAGACCTAGAGGACCATCTCCCTATGAAAGATTATACTAAATGAATAAGAAGATAGTTTTATATTTCCGTTGCAAACTCGATGATGTAATAAGCTCCCATTGAGAGGGCATTTGATAATTTGTTGAATTCTTTTACTTTAATGAAATAATAAATACAGTCGCTTTTATTCTCGTGAATGGTTACCTTCATGAATGTAACTGGATGTGATATAAATGAATATATATATATATATAGTGCAATTTTTAAAGCATCCAATTTATACATTATTAACACCCGAAATTCTAGGGTACAGTATGTACTCGGGCCATAGAAATTTCGGGATGTTACAAGATCTCACCCCATTTAGGCCTTTTTTTTTTCTTCTTACACACGCATTCACACCCCCACACACACCCATGCACTCACGCCACAGCGGAATTTCACCACAATGGGTACCTGAACCTGTGACCCCTCCTGTAGAAACTCTTGTGAGTCTACCACCGAGGCATGAATAAGGACCCATATTTAGGTCTATTTGACCCCAAGTTTAATGTAAAAGCTTTATTCCACATGTTCAACCATTTCAGTGGTATGGATCTGGTGTGTAATGATCAAATTTGTCCTAAATTTGATATGAACTATCAAATCCATTTTTGGATAGATATCACTTGTTAGGGAATGATTTGGGCTAAAATTTTACATGTAGCATAATAACGATGCACAGAACACATTCAATTGTTTAGATTTAGAAGTTGGAGGCCCATTGTGAGTTTTTATAGGCCGACCCATATTATGCATATTATGTATATGGTGATGTTCACATGGTCTTTATGACCTTGGCATGTTTAACCACATGGATGTCATTTTAATGGTATCCCAAGACCTTATAATGTCAAAGGTACCCTAGTTATTGTTCGAGTGCATATAAACATTAAAACATTGAGAATGCTTATTATTGTCATTTAAATGATACGTCAATCGAAATAGGAATGAACAATGATAGTTTAAGCTAAAAACATATTATACCAAAATTCAACAATTTTAAAGCTTAAACTATCGGAATAAATGAGGCTATAATCCTCGAATTTAACAATTAAGCATAAAATTAGGCTAAATCCTCGAATTTACCTATGGTGTTCACTAATGATGCTTAATTCTCTAATTCAACAATTCAGCAGAAAGGGACCTTTTAAGGTCATGTACCTAAGGTGTTATTATCTCACAAGTATCTAGGAAGGGATATTATGGTGTATGTCGTTAAGACACGTAAGAGACTAAGGTCTTCAACATTAGAGGCATCTTCTGAAGTGGATTCAAACTCCCCATATCATCTCATGTTGTCGCCATAGCCTTGTCTTTAAATCTTACTTTACTATAGGGCAATCATTAGTAATGTATACATAACCCCCACAGTTATAACATTGGACCTGTTAGGTTTTTTAACAGATTTACCTTTACAATTCTCAACAATTTTGTCCTTCCTCGATTTGAGAAATTTCTTGAATTTTATTTTGAAATTCTCATCATCATCCCCATCCTCATCATCACTATCACTTTTAGATTTAACAATCTTAAGCCTATGTGAATTTTTATGAGATGTTTTAAGGACGTGTAGTTTCTTTGCTCCAGATGGGGCCTTGAAGTGTAGTTCACATGTTTGTAGGGAACCTAAGAGTTCTTTTACTTTCATCTTATGTATGTTTCTATACTCTTTTATCAAGGTTATCTTGGGAGTGAACCTTTCCGATAAGGGTCTAAGTTTTTTTTTTTAACATACACGCCCCTCCAGAATCCAAGGAGTTACAAATATTATTTAACTTTAAATAAAATTCCAAAAAATATTTAGACTATTCTATTTTTAAACTTTCGAATTAGGTCATTAAGAGTTTAAGCTTTGATATTTTTACTATACTAGTTCTCATGAAAGACTTCCAATATGTCCCACACTTTTTTTCCAGTTTCACATGTGCAAATGCATTTAAATTCATTGGAGGAAACCACACAGTAAATAGCATTGAGAGCTTTAGCATCATAGGTATACTGTGCTCTCTCATCGGTATTGTATTTGGATTTATCCTTAGAAACGCTAATGGTTCTACCATAAGCCACAACCTATTCCATGGGCATCATCCATCCTTGTTCAACAATTGCCCAAACCATAGGGTCAGGAGATCTTAGAAAGACCCTTATTTTAGGCTTCTAACAGGCGTACTTAGAACTGTTAAAATATGATGGTCGTGTGATGGCACACCCCTCTTAGGTAGACATCATTCTTAAGCCCCTTTAGATCTCATTCCGGGTGGTTAAGCTTTTTAGAAGGAACCCTCTTTGATACCAATTGAAATTACGTGGAATACGATACCATGATTATGGGTGCGAAAGCATATAAGAGTTATGTTCACAACCCCAAGTATAGAGTCGTGATGTAGTAATAATCTCAGTGAGGTCGAATCCACGGGGACTGAACTTGTGTCTTCTAAATTTAACTAGAACTAT
Source organism: Magnolia officinalis (assembly GCA_021015155.1). Classification (NCBI taxonomy): domain Eukaryota; kingdom Viridiplantae; phylum Streptophyta; class Magnoliopsida; order Magnoliales; family Magnoliaceae; genus Magnolia; species Magnolia officinalis. The sequence goes on from JAJHSJ010000012.1 coordinate 52,854,686, forward strand.
AACTAGATGAAGAACTAAAGCAGAAATTTGAATTTAAAGGAGTAATTATGAATAAGGTTTAAATTATTAATTAAAAGGAACTAGGGTGCCTAGGATCCACTTGTAGCTTCTCGGGATGCTACCTTGCTTAATTTAGGAAATCTAACTGGAATTGGAGTCCTATCCTATCCAATTGGAAAAGAGAGATAATTAAAACCTAGTCTCAATGCATGAGAGTTGTGAGGATTGGAAGTGATTCCATCATCCAACCATGCCCATGGGACGATGGCAAACAACAAGATATACCAACACCACAACTAATCGTAGGAGAATTGTGAATATTAGGAAGGATTCCATCACCCTATCATGCTCAAGGACGATAGTGAACAATGAGACTAACTAATTTCACAATCTCAAATCAACAAACCATTAAAAACTAAAAATATTCCTTAATAAAGAACTAGAATCCATGAGGTTCAATAAAAACATGAATCAAAGCAAAGTAAACATCTCAATCACGCTACAAGCTTCACCTCTTAGCCCTAGCTAAGAGGTTTAGCCAACCATAGACATAACTGAACTAAAGTCTCTCAAACAAAGCATAAAAAACCAACTAAGAAAGAAGAAGAAAGCTCTTAGATGGTGGCTCCACCCTTTTGCTCCACTCCTTGAACCCTAGCAGATCCTAACAACGTCCTAGGGACTCCTATTTATAGTTGTGAATCCCCCTCTTACGCACCGACTTGAAATTTTTGCAAACCGCCTCAAATTACGCAATCCGCATCGGCCCTGCGTTACAACTTTATGCGATTTCGGTAGCATCGAAGTTGGTTCAGTAGCACTGAAATCGTATCTGAAATTGTATGTGCATAGTACTTAGGTAGCACCGAAATAGTAGTAGGTAGTACTGAAATGGCAGTAGGTAGCACCAAAATTGCAGTCGGTGGTACCAAATTAAGCTTAGGTAGTACCGAATTAAGTTGTTTTCTTGTTGGACTATTTTGTGCATTTTCAGTGGTACCGAAGTTGGCTTGGGTAGTACCGAATTTTCTTATTTTTCTGTTGTTTAACTTTGCTTTTGCCAATCTTTTCTCCATCCTTTGTACTTGGTTTCCTAGGATATTTGGCATGAGAATTCTCCATTCTTGGTTTCCTAAGATCCATCCTTTGCCTTGGTGATTCTTGAGCATTAAATCCATGATTTTAGCATTCTTTTCAATCTAAGCTCTCAGATTCACTTTGCAACACAAACATGCATAAAATACAACATTGAACAATATCATGTTCATAAAATTAAGATAGGAATGGGGGAAAATATGCAATATTTGACACTCAACAAGTTACAGAATGAAGGTTATGTCCTAGAGGAGGGGGGAGGGGGGGATTAGGGCTAAATAAAAATTATACCTTTTAAACACTAAGGCTTCCAAGCCATTAGTGAGTTGAATCACATAGAGTACAAAAGATGTGGAAATTAAGCAACTAGTCTATAAACATAATAGTGTACATGTGTATGTAGAATTTTTTACCTATCTGATTCTAACATTCATTTAATCATGTTGTTGGTGCACAAAAAAATGTCTTCTCCAGACCCTCCAGCCTTATTTCCATTAGAATATAAAAATAGTAGAAAGGAAACTATGGAAGAAAGGAGGAGAAGAAGAAGAGTGAAGAGAGAGGAGTTGCGCGTGACCGCGCAACACAAAAATATGGGAAGACATGTTGCGCACCGCGTAACAAAGTGTTGAGAAAGGTGGGTCCCATGGCACAAGATTCAAGGCTTCACACATGTGGAGGCCTATAAATACCCCACTACCTCTTCATTTGAGGGAGGCGAGAGATCAGAGCCCCCAAAGGAAGACCTCTGAGTACCCTTGTCAGGTACTTAGAGAAGAGGAAGGAAGGACCAAAGAGAAGATGGTTTGAGGCCTACTGCACTAGACTGCGCAACACAGTCGTGTTGCACAGGTCGACGCAACAGACTTGTATTACGCACAAGTAATGTATGTTGTTGGATTTTCTAAGCTTTTTATGATCTTTTCTGGAATACAATTGTCATTTCACAAATGTTGTTATTCTAAACAATTTAGAAGAGAGAACAAAAGATGTTCAAATCTACACAACACTTCTCTCATTGAGATGAACGCATTGCCAGCTGAAATGTTGTCGAAATTGCTATTAAATCAATTATCCTTTCTTTCATTGTATCAATTTAATGTATTTTGTTTCAGAATGAAGGGAAACACGATGATGTAATTGAAACTCAGAATGAATGAAATACTTTGTGATGATTTTTCTCTCATTCTTTCTTTGTTATTATTGAATAATAATTCCCCTATCGAAATACTTTCATTTCTTGTCGAAACAAAATGGTGACTCTGCTGGGGATCGAAACTAGAATCACTGGTTCAATAGGGGAATTATTATGCAATAATCATAAAGAAAGAATGAGAGAACAATCATCACAAAGTATTTCATTCATTATGAGTTTCAATTACATCCTCGTGTTTCCCTTGATTCTGAAACAAAGTACATTGAATCGATACAACGAAAGAAAGGATAATTGATTCAATAGAAATTTCGGCAGCACTTCGGCTTGCAATGCATTCATCTCAACGAGAGAAGTGTTGTGCGGATCTGAACATCTTTTGTTCTCTCTTCTAACTTGTTTAGAATAGTAGCCTTTGTGAAATGACAACTATATTCCAAAAAAGATCATAGGAAGCTCAAAAAATCCAACAGCATGTATGCCATATACATTACTTACGCCCAACACAGTCTTGTTGTGTGGGTCGGCGCAACAGACTTGTGTTGCGCGGTCCAATGCAGCAAGCTTCAAACCATCTTCTCTTTGGTCCTTCCTTCCTCTTCTCTAAGTACCTGACAAGGGTACTTAAAGGTCTTCCTTCGGGGCCTTTGATCTCTTGCCTCCCTTAAATGAGGATGTACTGGGGTATTTATAGGCCTCCACACATGTGAAGCCTTGGATCTTGTGCCATGGGACCCACCTTGCTCAACACTTTGTTGCGCGGTGTGCAACATGACTTCCCATATTTTCTGTGTTGCACAGATTCGCGCAACAACTCTCTGTTGCTCGGTCACGCGCAACTCATCTCTCTTCACTCTTCTTCTTCTTTTGTTCCTTTCTTCCATAGTTTCCTTTCTACTATTTTTATATTCTAATGGCAACAAGGCTGGAGGGTCTGGAGAAGACATTTTTTAAGGCACCAACAGATGACCCCTCAATCCTTCTTTGATTTGTTCCACGAAATCAAATGGAGGATCGATCTTCTTCTGCACAAAATTCTTTCTCGACAGAGAAGAACTCTTCATGAAGGTAAAGTTTTTTGCTCAATGGAGAAATATTGCTCGAACGCAGAACTGAAGAGAATAGCTTAAACAGAAGACCGAATGATCGCACTTGAATGGGAAGGAATCGCGCTTGAACGATGACTGAGTGATCATTTCTGAATAGGGAATCATGCTCTATAGAATTATGCTTGAATAGAAGACTGAATGATCATTCTCGAATGGAAGATTGAATGATCTCGCTCAAATGAAAGACTGAATGATCTCACTCGAATGGAAAACTGAATTATCATAGTCGAACGGAAGACTGAATGCCCCCAGTCAAAAGCACCGAGTGAATGCTTCAATAGGGAGGATAATGGTAGCAACAAAAGCACTCTGTCTTCATAGCGGTCAATCAGTAGAACGTCTTTCTATAAATAGGGCCACAATTGCACCCTCCACAGTTTTAATTCCCTTATTCACACAATTCTCTTTTCATCCAAACTTACCGCTTTAACAACTATGGCGACTCCATCTTTGAGTAACTTGATCAGAGAATTGTCCTTTAATGTTGCTCCTGCTGCAACAATCTCTTTGGTCAGATTTAGTAACTCTTTCTTTGAGGTCCGTGGCCATGGAATTATTTTTTCAATGTTGTTTCTTCTGTAACAATCTTTGAGAATGTCTCATTTATTTATGGCCTGCCATAATCCAGGATTTTGAATGATAATCTTTCCTACCAGATTAAGCAAAATTAGTGTCTTAGAATATTTGTAATTTCATAATTCAGTTTCATGATGTATTGGTAAATTCAAAATATATTGAAGGCTTTAGAATGATTGTAATATATTGACAATTCTGAAATAATCACAATGTATTGATGACTTTGGAGGAATTAAAATGTGTAACGATTTGAACTACATGTACCTTTTATTTGCAATGTTCTTTTTTATTTGCAATGTGTACTATGACAATGATTTGGTCATTTCATTTTCTGTGTTTGTCAGCTTGCTTTGCATTGCATTTATTGCATTCTTTGTTTTAGAATTTAGTTATGTCAACTTCGGGCCACAGTTTAAGCTCTTAAGGTGTTGGAGCAAATAAAACTTTGATTGGACTTGATTTCGACTAGACTTGACTTCAACTTGACTTGACTGGACTTGACTTGATTGGACTAGGCTTAAGGAGCAATTATAGTTTACCGCTGATTTCAGGCATTCACAGTTTAGGCTTTTAAGTTACTGGAGCATTCACAGTTTCTCTTAAGTTTTTGGGGCATTCACAGTTTAGGCTCTTAAGTTATTAGAGCATAAGATATAGGTCTCATGCATGGTTGGCCTACTTGGTCCCTCACTGTTGCCATATAAAATGAATTGCCATCACTAATAATATAGGGCTTATGTGTCATTGACCTTCTTAGGCTCTCACTACTGCAATATATAAATGAATCGCCATCATTGATAATATAGAGCTTATGTGTAATTGGCCTTCTTGGGCGCTTACTGCTACCGTATATAAATGATAAATGGTAATGTTTTCATAGTATTTGTAATTGGAGAAATACATCAGCTTGACGATAATATCAAAATGGCTTTGCTCTCGTGGATTTTCCTAGCGATAATATCAAGATGGTGGCTTTGCTCTCGTGGCTTTGCCTGGCGATAATATCAAGATGGCGGCTTTACTCTTGTGGCTTTGCCGATGATAATATCAAGATAGCTTTGTTCTTGTGGCTTTGCCTAGCGATAATATATTATCTTAATATTTCTCTAATCACGATGTTACTTTTATCAGCGATCAAATATTTTGGAGCTTTATATGGAGCTTTCTAACTTTTGAAACTTTATGGAGCTTTGTTGTTATTGCTTGTAATAATATTTCATAATCAGTGCTCATTGGCGATGTATATGAGGCAATAATTCTTTGACAATGATTTTGTCAGTTGACTGATATAATATTCTGTCATAAGAATGATATAAGGTGGCTATCGCCTTGTTCTTGTTGCTAATAATCGTCGCTTGCTGAAGATATTAAATGGACTCACGACTTTGATAGAGCTTCCGACGATAGTATGCTTATTTCAGATATTGTATAATTGTTGCCTCATCTGCCCCCTTTTTATTAGTGTTGTGGCCCACCATCGGGGCCCCATATTAATGATCAGAGTCGTCCATTGTGACCCTGAGGTAGGGACGACCCTATCCATGATGAGTTTTTGAACCAATGAAAATGTACACACGTGGATTGCCAGAAAACACAGGATGAACGGTGAGTTGGTTTGATATAGTGGACGGCACCAAAACTCAAAAAAAAAAACACCACTGTGGGGCCACCAAATACGTCAGTGCTTTTGCACGTACCAGGAAAACCGGATCTTTCGGGGAGTTGTGTGGCCTAGACCGTGATCAGATCAGCGATCCGAACCGTCCAAGTGGAGCCCAAGTCAGGCACGACCCCAACCATGGAGCCAAACCCAAGTTTTGATATGATCAATGCTCTAAAAATAGGCTCCAAACGTAACTCGGCTTGCGTAAAGAGCTGCATAAACGATGCCTTCTCCACTGCCTTTAAGCTCTCAACTGACCGACTCTCTTATGCATATAAAAGAGAGAGAGAGAGAGAGCGAGAGAGAGAGAGAGAGAGAGAGAGAGAGAGAGAGAGAGAGAGAGAGAGTGTGTGTGTGTGAAAGCCATCTAAGGAGCTGGCACATGTGAAGAAAGGGAGAGGACAAGAGAGAAAGAAGTGGGCCGGAGTTTTTCTTCTTCTTAATCCTTGTTTCTTTATTTTCGTTCTTTTTCTATGACTTTTTTTTAGAGATTTTCGCTTGATCTTGTCAAGCTAAACATCTTAGCTAGGGCTAATAGGTGAAGCTTGTAGTGAGATGAGAGACTTTCCTTTATGCCTTTTGATTTAATTTTGATTTTTAAACTAATTTTGATCCTAGTTTGTGTAACTGCTATGTTTTCTAGCTCCTATGATTGTTAATTTTTGTAGTGCCAAAACCTCTTGGAAGCTGTATCTTGTTTAGTTCATCTTTTTATTCAAGATCATGCAATTCAAGTACAAGTTCAAGATGTTCCAATTCAAGATTCAAGCATCACAAGTATAAGAGATATACAAGGTTAAGTACAACATCAACTGATAGTTCAAGGTTTCAAAGCTTCAACTATGTCAAGGCAAAGTGCTTTACTTTGGAACTCAAAGCTTAAGGTGAAAATACAAGTCACAAGTACTTCAAGTTCAAGCGTCAAAGAACATCAAGTTCAAGCTTCAAAGAACTTCAAGTTCAAGCTTCAAAGTACTTCAAGTTCAAGATTCAAAGTAAGCCAAGATATCAAGCTTCGTGTACTTCAAGATCAACTATCAACCGAAGAAAATGATGATTCAATGTTCATATTTCACTTATTAGGTATGTAAGACCCTAGATTGACCATAGGTTAGGTCATATTGATTGCATACTTAAATTGGGTCACTATATACTACTATAGGCTTTTTCTCGACTAGTCTTAGCCTATGTTTGACTAGTCCTAGTACTGGCTCGACCAGTCTAAGAATTTCCTCGACCAGTCTAAGGTTTGTTACTAATTTTTGGAATTTTTTGTTGGACCCTCGACCAGTCTTGGAGACTTCTCGACCAGTCAAGTGAACAATGCTCGACCAATCGAGCAGGCTCGATTCAAAATCCAGCAACTAAATTGGGTCCCACACGACCAGTTGAGTGCAGGGCTCGATCGGTCGTGCAGGCCACTCGACCAGTCGTGGAACGATTTTATCTTATCGTTCCCGAAATTTTAAGAATTTGTTGGTCCTTCGACTCGTCGAGCTGTCCTCTGGGCTAGTCGAGTGAACAGTTTCTGCACTTATAAATAGAGCACGATTTTCAGAGTTTTTCATTGAATTCAAGCAAAATTAAGGCACCACTCTGAGAGATAAGTTAGTGATATTCCTAAGCTATTTAGTGCTCATTTAATATTCTCTTTAATTAGCTTTTTGTATTTGATTTTGAGTTCTATATTCCAATCTTATTTGAAGAAGGGATTGAAGTTTTCCCCTTTCTTGGAATCAAAATCAAATTAAGCAAGCCCAAGGTGATTTAATCTAAAAATTCAATTAGAACTTAGAACATTTTCATAAGTGAGTGTGGACATTGAACATCTACGTTGAACATCTACTAGGCTTCATCAAAAGAGAATATCCAAATAAGTATTTTACATTTCCGTAAATCTATTTTTGGTTTTTTTTTTTTTTAGATTGTGCCAGGAAAAATCTCTTTCTTTTTGGTTTGTCTGAGGTGATCTAGAAAACTCAGAGTGTGGGGTTTTTGAATTGTGTAAGCCCACTTGAAAGACACAATTGTGAAGGTTTTAAGTGAACCTTGAAAAACCTATTGCATAGTGACCTTTAATATCCATTGTGTGAGAATATTGGGAGTGGAGTAGTTGTGTGACTGTTTTTTTAAACAGTTGGTGTACACACAAGCGAACCACTATAATTTCTGGTCTTGTGGTGGATGATTGATTGTGGCATTGTGAGAATGTTGTAATCTCTTTTATGCAAGTGTAGGAATGTTGTAATAGCTTAGTTATTTTCTTTGCTATTTTTATTCTTTATTCCTCTATATCTGTTTGAGATTTTGATACACAGACCGTTCTAGGAATCAGGTTGTCCTACCATAAGCCATTGGTTTTTAGTGTAAGGTTGTCCTTAAAACAAAATTTGTATCAACCTCTCAATACTTGTACATTTGAGGTTGTTATTCATTTATGCTTTGTGGGATTATTTAATGCTATCTTTATTTATATTTGTTTATTTCTACGTTTAATTTTTAATTTGGCATAGTCTTATTCACCCCCCCTAGGACTCTTAGCTTGGCCTTTTCAAGTGGTATTAGAGCCTAATAGTTCACTTTATTTTTTTGGATTAATTTCCTGATCTAATTGATCTGAGCTTTTTAAGATGTCATATTTTGATAGCTTTTCAGTCACTACGCCTCCACCTTTTGATGGCTCCAATTATGCCTATTGGAAAGCCAGAATGGGAATTTTTAAAAAATCTATGGATGAGAGCGTGTGGCAAGCCACAGTGACCAATTGGACCCCTCCTACCACTGAAGTAACTGGTACTGATGGATCTAAAATCGTAAAAGTCTCACCTTATTTTTCTTGGTCCGCTCTTCAGAAAAGTGAGAGTAGTGCCAATGCAAAGGCTTTAAATGCACACTATCATCGGATGAATTCAAGAGAATTATATCCTGTGATATTGCAAAGCAAGCCTGGGATATTTTAGAAATGACACACGAGGGAACAACAATTGTCAAGAAATCTATAGTCCAAATCCTCACAACAAAATTTGAGGAAATACATATGGAAGAAAGTGAAACTTTCATGGACTTCTACACAAGATTGAATGACATTGTCAACTCTATGTGGGCTCTTGGTGATAGAATGCCAGAAAGTAAAGTCTGTGCAAAGATACTGCGCTCATTGCCTGAACGGTTCAATTCAAAGGTGACCGTAATCCAGGAACTTCGAGATACGGATAATATGAGGGTAGAAGAATTGGTTGGTTCTTTACAAACCTATGAGTTAAACTTTAAAGCTCCCAAAGGTAAATCCATCACCCTTAAGTCTTCTAAGAATATTTCTCAAGAAAATAACAGTTCTGATTTAGAAAATTCTAAAGATGATATGGCCCTTTTAGCTAAAAAGTTTTACAAGATTTTTAAAAGTAAAAAGAGGTAGATTTGCAAAAACCTATTGAAAAGAAAAGATCTGGATCTAAAACTTGGAAATCTTTAAAAGACAGTCAATGCTACAACTGCCATGAATATGGGCATCTAGCAAATAAATGTCCTAAGAAGGACAAGTCTAAAAAGAAAAGTATGTTGGCTACATGGGATGATTCTTCTTGCTCTGAAGTCTCTTCTGAGTCAGAAGATTCTGACACTGAGTCGGCTAATGATGTTAAAGCCCTAATGACTCTAGCCAAGTTCACTTTTTCAGATAATGATGATTCAACCAGTGAAGAAAATCTAAATAGTGATCATGAAAATGAAGAAGATCTTCAAGATGCTTATGATGCCCTATACAAGGAAAGTTGCAAAATTGCTATAAAACTAAAACTTCAGAAAGAAAAGTTTTCAAAATTAAAAGAAAATTTTAATAATATAGTCTTAGAAAAATCACATATTTCACATTGCTTTGAAAAAACTAAGTGCGACTTATATTTCAAAACCTCCCTAGTTGAAAACCTAAAATCTTAAAATGAAAAGCTAAAACTAGAAGTCTCTTCACTTTTGAGTTTAAAAGGCATATGGAGGTATGCCCAAGGTGATCCTAAGTTAGAAAAACTCTTATCCAGATCCAGAAAATGTGGTTTATAAAATGAAGATATCAAGTAACGATAGAAATTAAAATAAACTATCACTTAAGCTAATGGGAAAATGGAAAGTTCAAGGAAAAGAAATCATCACCTTCTACTTGAATCGCCAACTAATGTTGCTAGGAAGCGTATGTACCCTTAGAATTGAATCCTACCACAATCATGAACTTATACAATTACATCCAAGTTCTATGCGCTACCTAGGTTTAAGATCGTAGCCTAGGGTTTAATCCTAAACTTAAATTCTAGGATTTGAATCCTACATTATTATTACTATAATTATTATTATTATTGTACTATGAATCAAATAATATTCATAATGGGAGTATTAATCAATCAATATTAATAATGATGACTCACAAGTTCATATTTAAATATACCAACATTCTCCAATATTCCTATAATGACTAATAATCTATTAAATAATACAAGTAGTAATACTAAAATTTTTAACAATAATATGATAAGGACCAATACTAACAAGGTAATAAGAATTATACTAATCCCATAAGGAAAATGATAATGTTTCCTAATGGTAATAGCCCTAACTATCCATAATGAATCTAGTCATGATAATAAATACTATGGTCTACTATGAATTATGAGTTTCTACAATTAGATCCAAATCTCACACACTATCTAGGTTTAGGTTATTAACCTAGAGTTTGTGTTACTTAGGTCTAGGGTTTTATCCTAGAGTTTAGGTTTAGGCTAGATTTTTAAGGTTGAACCCTAGTGGTGTGTAATTAATTATAATGTTAATTTAATAGTTATAAAATATTTACTAACATCAATGTTACAATTAATGCTAGTTATCGCAGCAATGATAATCATTATGATGATATCAAATTGTATAATCTACTATCAATGATAATATTTAAGCATGATAAATAAAATGCTAATATTTAATAACTGTAAAAAAAATTATTCATTTATAATAACTAATATAAGAATGGATAATCTCCTAATAGTTAATCATGCTATTTAATTGTAAATATCATAGTAATACTAATGATAATAAATAAATACTAAGATCCACTATTAATGATGATCTTTAAGAGTAAATACATTCTTTATTTATAATAGCTAGTTATAGCAAAAATAATTTATGAATGTTCTAATTAGAATTCCAATGCAATGTTTGAGAGAAAGCGCACCTATAGTTGATTCGACTTGAATCAACTCAACTCGGCATCTGAGTTGACTCGGCTCAACTCTTCTCTCCTCTTCTTTCTTTCTCTTTCCGTCCTTTTTCCTTTTCTTTCTCTTTTCTTCCCTCTTCTTCTACTACTGGAAAACTCCAGCAAGAAGACTGACCAGTTCAAGCTGTGACTCAAACCGAGTCAAGTCCAGTTGACTTGGCAACAACCAAACCCGACTCAACTCCCTTTCTCCCTCTTTCTTCTTTCCTTCTCTACTCTCTTCCTCGCTATTTCTCTCTCTTTACTCCCCTTCCCTTCCTTCTTTCTCTGCTGGCTGTCCAGCAGTGCCTGGACCAGGCCTAACCCTGGCTCGATCCAGCTAGGCTCGGGTCCAGTTGAGTTGAGGGTCAGCGACTAACCGAGTTAACTTGGTTAGGTGAACTCGGGGGCAAGCAACAGCCCCCACCACTCTCTCTCTCTCTCTCTCTCTCATTTCCTCCTTCTCTCTTCTTTTTTTCAAGAAGATTTGTTAGACCGACCAGCAAACTTGCAACAAATGAGTCAATGAGTTGTACTCGATAACAGACCAGCTCGGTGCGGCAGCTTGCCGACAATAAGAAAGAAGAAAACGGTCTTCTCTTTCTTTCTCGCTTTAGCTCTCTATTTCTCCTTCTCAAGCCCAACTCAACCTGAACTCGTCACGAACTCGGACCGAGTCCGGGTGTGGCACAACAGCGGCGGACCAGCTTGGTGCAGTCGCACCACTCAAACTCGCTCCCTCTCTCTATCCTATCTTCTTCTTTCTTTCTGTTTCTTTCTTCTCTTTTCTCCTTATCTTCTTTATTCCCATCACCCCAGCGGCATCTGAACGTGGCCAGCAGCAAATCAGGAACTGTGGTTTGCCGAGGAAGCCGACCAGCTCCAATGGTGGAAATCATCCTAATGCTTCTTCCTCCAATCTACTCCTTACAAACGGTCCTAATGGACCCTAGGAAGCTTGTAGATAAGCTTCATCGAAGCTTTGAGGAGATGGGTTGGTGGGTTCAAACGGATAGGAAAAACGGTCGTTTTCTCGGATCTTTATAAGAGATAGGAGAGAGTTATTTTCTCTCCCTTCTTATGGAAAAACCTAGCTCTTCTAGGCCGTTGGATGAAGAATGGGTGGCCCAGATTGCATTGGCTTGAAGTCGTTTCAAGATACAGGTTATAAGGCCAAAACCGGCCACGGTTTTGGTTTCCTATGGGCGAAAACCACATCGCACGTGGACGATTTGGATTCGTCTAAGGAGAAGGGTTGTGATTGGAGGAGAGATCCTCACATGGATCGCTCGTCTGGCAGCAGCAAGAGAAACGAAAGTTTTTATTTTTAGAAATGGGTGTTTATAAGGCCTATTTATGTCAAGAACCATGTGCATGCACACGTATTTCCACGTGCGGAAGAAGTTGGGTTTTGGTCAGAACCTTGTTGCGCACAAGATAGAAGTTTGGATCAAAAGTGAGAGCTGTGATGGTGGGCCTAAATTCAAATCTCAGATGCAGCTCGGTCGACGGCGAGAAAACGAGAGAGAGAGAGAGAGAGAGAGAGAGTTCTCTCCTTTTTTTAGGGAAGTTGCGGGTCGGCCCGCTTTAATTGGGCTGGCACGTCCGGTGCACAGTGGGTGTGCACCAGCTGTGCACACGCACCCCATTAAGTGGGGTACACCGTAATGTTTGTGATAAATTCACTCTGTTCATAAGTCTCTATGGGTCCCAGCCAGGGCCTCTGACCAAAAATTAGGCGAATCCAAATCTCAAGTGGACATACTAATTGAATTAAGGTCTTTTACTGTCGATCGTGTCAATTCAATGGTCGAATTAGTTCCAATTCGACCATCAATGGTCAAAATGTCCTAAGGGATCATTTGTATGTCTAAGCACACCATTGTATGCTACTATTCAAATAATATATTAATTTTAATATTAATATACTATTATATTCATGTTATTGATCACATATTTATTAATATATAATTCATAATGTATAATATTATATTATACATATAAATGAGTTGAAGATTATACAATATCATATTTAATTAAAATCATATTTGTATTCAATAATATTGTTAAATAATATACAATTTTTATTAAAATATCTAATAATTTTTTTATATACATACTTATAAAAGATATTTAATACTACATTAATATTTATAATTCAATTATATATTGTAAAATTATTATTTATTATGTTCATATAATATTATATTATTTTCATAATATTTTATATACATTAAATACATGCATATCACTCTATTACAATACATTTTCATACATTATTTTTTCGATAAATAAATTATCAAAATACATCCATAATTTTTTTGATCTATGTTTGTGTAAATTTTATAATATAATAAATAAAAAATAATAATATACTTATTATATATTATTTGACTACTGGGTGGTTTGATTCACCTATCGAGTGATCGAAGTCTTAGCAACGGGTTGTGCTGATGATGTGATGGTTCGTCTCGAACGTCAATGGATGGATGGGTTAACACATGGATGGGGACTATTTTAAACCATCGAATTTGAACCGTAATGAACATGAATATTTAAGTAGGTTAGGTTTGTATTTATACTAAATTAGATTACATGGTAACACCCGATTACTGGAAGGTAGGTGTTACACCATCGTACATCACGTACGTAAATCAATAGTTGGTGGTCTGGCAGCTAGCGAAACGATACCCTAATAACCCCGGAGGCACGTGCTACAGCATCCAAAAATATCCACCCGTCATCGCCAATATGCCATGTATGCATGATTAGCCAAGTCATTATTAGTCCAATTACAATTAGTCATTTTAATAAATCTCAAGGTCACTACGGGGGGCTCATCACCTAGCGTAGGCCGATAGCTCGGGCATAGGTCTCATACCACCATCCCCAGCTCATGAGGCTACCACCTTAGGATGTTTAATGAAAACCCATCGACTAGTGGTCAATCATATTTCAATATATGGGGCTTATCATCGCATGGTTGCACAAAATAACACATCGAACCCAGGTAGAGCAAATACCAAAACAAAGCCACATAGGGCAAATATCAAGACTAAGCCACATAGGGCAAATGTCAAAACTAAGCCACATAGGGCAAAATGTCAAAACTAAGCCACGTAAGGCAAATATCAAAACCGTGGGATAAAAGACCATCCTAAAAAGAAAATACTTAGACACAACAACTCCTGGATGGTAGGCCCACATCAATATTCAATTTAAACCACCATTCAATAACCTTTAAGTCGAAGGCTTATTACAATCACATTCAATCGAATTACATCCGAAGTATGGGTGTACATTTATAAGTGGGGGTTTCCTACTGATGTACCAGTCTAAGTTCCAGAAATAATCCACAAGTAATCCACAAGCATAAGAACATATGCAGGATAAATATTAAGCATGTAATCTAGCAATTCAATTCCAACAATTAACACATGTGATTATAAGATAAAGATATCAATTATCAATCTACATAAAAATAAAACTATCACTTAAGCTAATGGGAAAATGGAAAGCTCAAGGGGAAAAAATCATCACCTTATGTTTTGAACAGTCTACGTCATCGCTAGGAGGTGCGTGCGTCCTTAGGGTAGAACCCTACCACGAATTATGAAATTGTACGATTAGATCCAAGTTCTACGCACTATTTAGGGTTAAGATCATGGCCTAGGGTTTAAATTAATTATTCTTAGGGTTTGATGTATAATTAGGGTTTCATCCTTGAGTTTAGTCCTAAATTTAGATTCTAGGACTAGAGCTCTAGTTGGTGTACCATTAATTATAGTATAACTTAATAATTACAAGAGAACTATTAGTATTAGTGTTATAATTTATATTAGCTAACGTGACACTAATAATCATTATGGTTAAAATACATAGTATGCTCTAACAGCAATGATAGTATTTAATAATGACAAAATGAAACACTAATATTTAATAATGCTAATTCTTATATGTAATAACTAATATCAGTATAGATAATTTACTAACGGCTATTCATTTCTAATATTAACAATCCTAATAATCTAATATTAACAATCCTAATAAGGACAGAAATGGTAACAATGTTAATTGATGTATGATTTATTTCAATGTTAATCACGAAATCGCCATTAACATTAACAATGAAATTGATATTAGCAATCATGATAATAATAGTCACTATGATGGTAATAAATAGCATGATCTATTATCAATGATAATATTAAGAATAGTAAATAAATACTAATATCTAATATCTATCAGTTGTAGTTTTGTTTATAATAATTAATACTTGTATAAATAACATGTTAATGGCTAATCACAATAAATCAAATACTTTGGGGAGCAAGGATGACTTACATTAGTTGACTCGAATGCAAGTCAGGCCTCCAATCCCGATCTGTTTCCAGCAGCCTCATCATGGCCACCACTTCACTGCGCAAGTTCAGCGCCAACTGGACTTGGCCTAAACACATCAGCCCATGCCAGTGACTCAGAGAGTCGAGTCGAGTTTGTGTGGCAAACAACCCTCTCTCTCTCTCTCTCTCCTCTCTCTCCCTCTCTTTCTTTATTTCTTCTCCCACTCTTTCTCTCTTCTTCTTATTTAGAGAGGTCCAGCAGCCCCTAGACTCGACCCAGCCAATGGGCCAGCAGGCTGACTCGGTCCCAAACCGAGTTGAGTCTATTTCCTCTCCCTAGCTTCTCTCCTTCTCTCTCTTCTTCCTCTTCTTCCTCTATTCTTTTTTCTCTCTTTCCCCCTGCCCTATCCAACAAGGTTGCTGGACTAAAATGACCCACAGCTTCAACTTATGACTCAGCCGAGTCAACTCGGCCCTGAGTTGACTCACTCAAAGGCTCTCTGTCTAGTTTCTCTTCTTCCTTCCTCTCTTTCTTCTGTCTGCCCTCTTTCACTCTCTACTTCTCTCTCTCTCGTTTCCTTCCTCTCTTCTTTCTCTTTCTTTCATCTGCTTCTTCTTCCTCTTCTCTTCCAGCTGGGAATGTCCAACAATGGACGTCCAGGCCTGACTCAAGCTCGGTCGAGCAAAGTCGTGTTGGTGCAGTGTAACAACCGCACCTTCATCTTCCTTTCTCCTTTCTTTCTTTCTTCTCCCTGGATCTCTCTCTCTCTCTCTCTCTCTCTCTCTCTCTCTCTCTCTCTCTCTCTCTCTCTCTCTCTGTTTCTCTCTACCGAGTCCACCCAACTCAGCCTCCACTTGAGCAATTGACTCGGTTCGAACTGCGTTAATACGACATGACAGCAGCTGTTGGTTTCCCTCTCGAACGCTCTCACTCTCCTTTTCTTCTTCCTTTCTTCTTTTCTTCCTGGCCTTTCATAAGGTTTATAGTGGACCGAACCCATGCGACAGCAGGGTTGCTGGCCTGGACCGGACCAAACTCGGTTCGGCTTCAAACAAGGAAGATGATCCGCCATCAATGGCAGAACATGAGCTGGGCCTTCGTCTTTATCTTCTCCCTTCTAGATGATTTAGCTCAGTCCCTAGGAGCTTGGGGAAGCTTTGAATTGAAGCTCCAATTAGGTTTCTTCAATGGGTTTGGAAGGAGAAACTTGTGGCCAATTTCCTCAGGCTGCTGCGTTAAATGGAAGGAACCCTAATGCATCCGATTTCAACCCCTTATATGGAGTTTCTCTAGCAATCCTACACCATAGGATTCGAAATGGGTGGCTCAGACGGTGTTATTTTTGCAACGGTTCCAAATACCGTTGGTAATATGAAACTGAGAGTTGTTTCGATTGCCTATTTTCTATGAAAACCCTAATCGGCATGAAGGGTCTTTGAGTGGTTGAGATAATACCATGTGGATGTCCGAGATTAGAGGAGAACAGAGTTTCATGCGGATTGCCTAGCTGGCATCACAGCAGGTTTCCGTTTTCAAAAATTACCACACACACCTCTATTTGGGCCCTCGTTTGTGCGCATACACGTATGCATGAACTCACATGAGTGGCATGGTTTTGGTCGTGATTGAGGGCTCTACAAGGTGGATGGTTTGGATTGGTTCAGGTAACCCATATAGAGCTTCATGGTCTGGTTTAGACGTGGCTGAAAACACAATCTAATGTACGTCAGTCTTCTTACGACCGTGTTTGTGGTCACACGTGTATGACCCAACGGGTGAAACTGGGCAGGGATTGGTTGTCCACGTGTGCTATACAAGATGCACGGATCAGATCTCCTTGGTCACTGATCATGGTGGGCCACAACTCGCCCCAAACGAACGTTGTCCGTCCGTCAGGGTGCGGCAGAAGACAGAAGAGAGAGAGAGAGAGAAAAAAAATTCTCTGTTTTTATAGAAGTTGCAGGTCAACCCGCTTTGACCAAACTCCTCAGACTAGTTCACAGAGAGTGCACCTCCTTTGGTGCACATGCAGCGCATGTGTGGGGTCCACCATGACGTTTAAGTGAAATCTACTCCGTCCATCAGTTTCCGTGGGCTTAACTGGGCCATCCTGACTGGAGGTGTGGCAAATCAAATGCTTAGGTGGTCCATAACAACCGAAACACGGTCTTTAGGTGTTGATTACATCGATCCGATGGTTGAATCGATTTCAATCTGACCATCAACGGTCGGAAGGTCCTTATGGATCACTCGTATGCTCCAAACTTGTTGCTACCAAAATAATAATATTAATTTTAATTATATTTTATATTATTATCATTATATCCATTTACATATATATATATATATATATATATATATATATATATATATATATATATATCATGTTGTGGGCCACTTTGTAGGTCATGATTTTATATTATTAAATATTTAATTATTGTTATTATTATTATTATTATTATTATCTTATTTTTAAGGCCTTATTTTATTTTATTTTATTTTATTTTCTGTCAGAGACATCTGTTAAGTCTATAAGTTCTTACTAAGCCTCGGACCCAAATTTAAGGTGGATTACATGCATTAGTGGACCACACGGAATAATTTTTATTATAGTTTTTTTTAATGATAAGTTATAGATTTTTGAAAAACAAAAATTAAATTGATTTTAATTTGTTCCATGGGCGGATAGCTTCTAACTTGACCTAGAGTGGTTTTAGGGGTCACAAACTAGTATAGGTGCATCTGAATAGTCGTCTTCACATGATTCTTAAGCTATTAAACTCACAGGCTATAATGCATCTCTCTATCCAACCATTTGATTAAGTTATCTTGAGCAAATATGCATCTTCGTATTATACATCGACTGCAACGCTTACTCTATAATTCAATAGTTAGTTTGCCTCAAAATCATTTATCAATGGTCCTAGGATCTTAACGGGTGTTTAGGCATGATATGGGGATTGAATATGGAGTAGAATAATCTGATTGCAATTTTGAATGATGGGCCTTACAATGGTAACCCTGATGGTCAGTTAGATTTATGTATCAATGAAATTAAAATCCTAAGAATAGGTCTTTCTAATGATGTGACGGTCCATCTAAAAGAATAACAGATGGATAGCCTGATGTATGGATGGGAACCGCTTTCAACGGTCAGATTTTGACTAGAATGCACGTGAACGTTCGCTTGAGCTAGGTTTGTACTTATACTAAGTAGGGTTACTCAGTAGCACCCGAGTACCGAAAGTACGGGGTGTTACAAGATGATGGTGAACAATAGGATTTACCAATCCCACAATCTCAAAGAGGAAAAGAAGATATTCAAAGCTATCGTAGATCTATTGTAATTGGAATCACAACAAACCATTAAAAACTGAAAATATTCCTTAAAATCAACTAGAAATCAATGAAGTTCAACATGAATCAAAGAAAAGTAAACATCTCAATCACGCTACAAGCTTCACCTCTTAGCCCTAGCTAAGAGGTTTAGCCAACCATAAACATGACTAAACTAAGAACTCTTAAACAAAACAAAAGGACCAACTAAGGAAGAAGAAGAAAAACTCCCGAGCGGTGGCTCCACCCTTTTGCTCCACTCCTTAAACCCTAGAAGATGCCTAAGAACGTCCTAGGGACTCCTATTTATAGTTGTGAAGCTCCAGCTTACGCACCGACCTGAAATTTTCCAATCCGTTGCGAAACCGCCTCAATTTAAGCAGTCCGCAGCTTTCCGCGTTACGCTTCGGTTGGACCGAATTAAAATTGAAAATCGTACTTTCTCGCTAGATAAACTTACGTGATTTCGGTCAAACTGAAGTTACCTTCGGTCGCCATGAAATCGCATTTGAAGTTTATGTACAGAGTACTTAGGTGGGACCGAAATTGGCTTAGGTGGGATCGAAGTTGCCTTTGGTCGCACTGAAGTTGGCTCAGTGGGACCGAATTAAGCCTAAAAATCTTCATTTCTTGCTGGACTATTTTGTATGATTTCGTCGGACCGAAGTTGGCTTAGGTAGGACCGAATTGTCTGATTTTTCTTCTGTTTAACTTGTGCTTTTGCTAGTCTTTTCTCCATCCTTTGTACTTGGTTTCCTTGGATCTTTGGCATGAGAATTCTCCATTCTTGGTGTCATAAGATCCATCCTTGACTTTGGTGATTCTTGAGCATTAAATTCATACTTTTAGCATTCTTTTTAATCCAAGCTCTTGAATTCACCCTGAAACAAAAACATGTATAAAATATAACATTAAGCAGCATCATGTTCATAAAACCAAGATATAAATGGGGAAAATTATGCAATATTTGACACTCAACATCCACCGAGGACCAATCAACCACTCGTGACTCATGGGATGCCTAAAAATCCCTGTCGCTCATCATCATCCATGGTGACGGTGGGTTTGACATGAGTCGAAGAACATCTAGCCCACCATCATGTCCCCCCCCCCCCCCCGGAGCCGATGGGCTCGTCATCCCTCGTTCACCATCATGGGCTGAAATGAAGCTGCACCAGTAAGAAAGAAGGAGACCAGAGCTTGCGAGATTGCTAGAATTCACGCCGAGGATCGTCTAAGTACAGGAAGATGGGCAAACAGGCAGAGTGATAGTGTAAGTAAGCCCTGCTCGATTAGGGTTTTTCCCCTTTTATAAGCGAAAGAAACTACCTAGCATTGAATGTCATCATTCAATGCACCCTCGATATCCATGCTCCGACACATGGAGCTTCCCCACTCATCGACCATCCACTCTCTCCAAAAAGCGTCACGCGTCAATGTTCTATAAGGCATAACCTGAGCAGGTGTGCCACCAGCACACTTGATCTTGAACGACATGTAAAGCCTCGGGCCTAACGTGTCATAATTATAGATACGCCCTAATCTCTGTGCATGTCATCTTACCGAGCAATAATAACAAGCCAATCTGACGACCCAAGTACGACATGATCCGTGTTGAGTGTCAAATATTGCATATTCTCCCCTATTTATATCTTAGTTTTATGAACATGATACTGCTTAAAGGTATATTTTATGAATGTTTATGTTGCAAGGTGAATCTGAGAGCTTAGATTGAAAAGAATGCTAAAAGCATGGATTTAATGCTCAAGAATCACCAAGGTAAAAGATGGATCTTAAGAGACAAAGAATGAAGAATTCACATACTAAATATCCAAGGAAACTAAGAACAAAAGCTTAAGAAAGGACTCAAACGATCGCAAAATATGTAGCAGAAAACAGACAGGTTCAGTCCAACCGAACCTATGTTCGGTCCGACCGAACTTGCACAAAACAATCCAGCGACAAAAGGAAGAATTCAGAAGCTAATTCAGTTCAGCCGATAGTTAATAAAAGGGAAGATTCGGTGCGACCGAAAGTGTACAAAAAGCTCTAGCAAAGAACGATGAATTTTGGAGTTAATTCGGTTCGACTGAAGATTAATTTAGTTCGATCGAATGACTTAAGTTCGGTCCAACATAACACATCTCGGTCCGACCGAAATCGACCAATGGTTGAAACAGACTCCTTTCCAAATTCGGACTCGACTGCATATTCAACTTCGATCCGAACGAAGGTGACTTTAGTCTGACCGAAGCGTAATGCGGAAAAGCTATAGACTGCGTAAATTGGGGTGGTTTCACAACGAATTGGGGAAATTCCAAGTCGGTGCATAAGGTGGAGCTTCACAACTATAAATAGGAGTCCCTAAGACGTTCATAGGCATCTTCTAGTGTGTAATGAGTGGAGCAAAAGGGTGGAGAGCTGCCGCCAAGAGTTTTTCTTCTTCTTCCTTTGTTTTTATGCTTTGTTTAAGAGTTCTTAGTTCAATCATGTCTATGGTTGGCTAAACCTCTTTGCTAAGGCTAAGAGGGAAAGCTTGTAATGTGATTGGGATGTTTACTTTGCTTTGATTCATGTTTATGTTGAACTTCATTGATTTCTAGTTGATTTCATGGAATATTTTCGGTTTTCAATGGTTTGTTGTGACTCAAATTACAGTAGACATTGCGATAGCTTTAAGTATCTTCTTTTCTTATTTAAGATTATGGGATTGGTAAATCCTGTTGTTTACCATCATCTCATGGGCATGGTTGGGTGATGGAATCCCTTCCAAATCTTCACAATCCTCTTCCGTTGAGGCTAGATCAATGAGAAGTTCAAAGATTTGATCATCTCTCTTTCCAATAGGATAAGATAGGACTCTGACTCCAATTGGATCTCTTGAATCAAGTAAGTTACCATCCCAATTACTACAAGTGGATCCTTGACACCCTAGTTCCCACCTTTAAATTCACAAGTTTCAATTACAAAACTCACAATTACTCTCTCTATTATTTCATATTTAGATATAGATCTTCTTCTAGTTCTAGTTCTAGTTCTTTTCAGAATACGTACGAATTTAGTCCCTGTGGATTCGACCTCGGTCTCACCGAGATTATTACTACATCGCGACCCTACACTTGGGGTTGTGAACAAGTTTTTGGCACTGTTGCTGGGGACTACGGTTGTGTTTTTTTGAATTTAATTAGTTTTAGAATTGGGTTAAGATTCAGATTAACTTTCTATTTTGTTTTTAGGTTAGGAATTTTTCTGCTTTATTTTAGAAACTGACTTTATTCTCTCTTTTGTAGGATCCTAATCTAGCATCTCCTATCTAGTAACTTTGTTCTAACTCTCTCTCTCTCTCTCTCTCTCTACTTCTTATTTGTTGTAACTTTCAATTCTTAGATTTTAGGTTAGATTCTGAACTTGAAGGCTGTAAGTGTTTCATGCCCAAGTGAGTTCATGACAACACTCTACGTCTTTTGAGTAAAGGAGGATTAGTCGAAGGGTTACCTATCCATCATAAGACTAGACACCACTTGAGATCCTCAGAGTCAATAGAAGTGATGGCTGCTAATCAACCTACAAACCATCCTCAACCTCTAGTTGAGGAAGCCCAAGATGAGAATGAGGTGCATCATGCACCCCTGCCTCCAACCTCACGAGACTATTTATAACCCGCGGGCGAGCACACCTTCTTGTATGATTTTATCAGAAAATACAGGAAACATAAATATTAAGCTAGGATTGATCTAACTCCTTCCAAAGTTCCATGGACTTGAATCTGAAAGTCTATATCTACACATGAAAGAATTTGACGAGATCATAGACACTTTATACTTTCCTAATGTGTCCGAAGACACAATCAGGTTGAAACTCTTTCCTTTCTCCTTAAAAGGAAAAGCTAAGACATGATTGCATTCACTACGTCCATGATCTATTGGTAGATGGAACGACATAATAAGGGAGTTCATAAAAAAATTCTTCCCATATCCTAAGACGAAACCATTAGAAAGTCGATCATGAACTTCACCCAAAAGGAAGATGAAACATTCTTCCAATGTTGGGAGCGGTTTAAGGATCTTCCCAGTTCATGCCCACAACACGGTTTTGAAATGTGGCGCATAACAAGTTTCTTCCATGAAGGACTAACATCTCCCATGCGTCAATTCGTCGAGACAATGTGCAATGGGGAATTCGTGAACAAAGATGTCAATGATGTGTGGGATTACTTTGACAAACTCGTTGAAACTACACAATCATGGGACATCTCCCCAAGACCTAGCACCACTTCTAAACCCACTCAATCAAAGGATAAGGGCGGAATATATCTTTTGAAAGAGGAAGACGATCTAAATGCTAAAGTGGCCAGTCTTACAAGGAAACTCAAGGTCATGGAACTTAAGAAGGATAAGGCTAAGGATGTTGTCTACGGTATTTGTGCTTGTAATGTTCATATAACTAAGAATTTTCCAACAATACCTGCTTTTCAAGAAATATTGAACGAGCAATGTCGTAAACAACTACCAAAGGCCCTTCAAAGGACTCACTTCAAACACATACAATTCAAGTTAGAGAAATCATCCAAACTTGAGTTGGAGGAATGGACAAACTGCTACTCCTCAAGGAATCCCTAACCAATTCCTGAATCAATGGAAACCTCAAGAGGAATCGATTTAAAATCTCACACACACTTAAGAGCTCATCCAGCAAAGTACTCTCCAAGCCTTACAAGAACTTATTGAGGATATACAAAAGATAGACTCACGTGTTACGATTATGGAGAAAGGGATCCTTCCAGCTCAACCTATCCCCAATCCTAAACCGCAATACGGAGTTAGTGACCCAAGCTCTTCAAATTCAATGGAGAGAGCCAAGTCTATCACCACTCTTAGGAGTGAAAAACAATTGACAAATCTATTCTGGTAAGGGCTGAAAAGTCTAAGGAACTGAAGAAGACACGGATGATAGACCTAGCACTACTCCACATGGATTAGAACCGAAACCTCTGAGCAAGCCGATTGCTCCATTCCCCAACAGTTGATTGCACCAAAACCTCTAGCTAACTCTCAGGACATTCTAGAGGTGTTGAAACAAGTGAAAGTTAACATCCCTCTGCTCGACGTTGTGAAATAAATTCCTTCATATGTCAAATTTCTGAAAGACCTATGCACTACTAAGAGACGGCAAAGTATCAAAAAGAAATTTTTTCTAATGGAAAAATGGGTGTCATCCTTAAGCAAGATGTGCCACAGAAATATAAAGACCCTGGTAGCCCAACTATCACTTGTATAATTGGGAATCTCCAAATTGAGAATGCACTCTTCGACTTGGGGGCGAGTGTAAATCTGATCTCCTACTCAATCTACAAACAACTGGGTCTAATTAAAACTCACCCGGACTACATTACAACTTGATGATCACTCAGTTCCTGTGCCGAGGGGGATGATTGAGGATATGTTGGTCCAGGTTGACAAATTCTACTATCCAGTAGATTTTATCATCCTGGATACTTAGCTCATTGTAGATATGAGCACTAAAATTTCTGTCATACTTGGCCGCCCGTTCCTTGCTACGCCCAACGCTATCATCAATTACAGGAATGGGGTCATGAATTTTTCTTTTGGAAATATGACGTTGGAGCTCAATATCTTTTTCAACATGAGCAGACAGGAAAAGGATGATAATGAGGCCCACGAATTAATATGATAGACTCGTTCATGGAAGATAGAGCTCTGATGACCTTATCCTCTAACCCTCCAGAGACGTGCTTGGCACACTTCCCCAATTTAGATGATGACATAATTAGGGAGATGGATGTCATGCTGGATACTACATTGGTACTTGAAGTGAACTGGTGGAGGCCATAATTTGAAGAATTACCCCAAACTGATGTAGTGCCTCTACCGTCTAGCCTCAAAGCATCGAAGCTTGACCTAAAACCTTTGCCTACTGATCTCAAATATGTCTACTTAGGTCAAGATAAAACATATCCGGTGGTGATCTCATCCCACCTTAAGAAAGAACAGGAGAGTATGCTTATTTCTACTCTCATTAAACACAAAGGAGCCCTTGGACGGTCGATTGCGGACCTTAAGGGAATTGACCCTTTGATTTGTACTCATCGCATTCATCTTGAGGATAATGCGAAGACCTCTCGGCAACCATAACGTAGATTAAATCAAAACATGAAGTGGTTAAGGCCGAGGTACTTAAGTTGTTGGATGTGAGTATTGTATACCCCATATCTGATAGCCAATGGGTGAGTCCAATTCAGGTGGTTCCTGAGAAATCCAGAATCACCATCGTATCTAAGGAAAACAACGAACTCGTGCCAACTAGAGTTACTACTAGTTGGAGAGTATGCATTGACTACAGGAAATTGAATACCGTCACGAGGAATGACCACTTTCCTTTACCCTTCATTGATCAAAGTTTGGAAAGGCTAGTTGGTCACTCTTATTATTTCTTCCTTGACGGATATTCGGGATACAACCAGATAGAGATAGGCCTTGAAGATCAGGAAAAGACAACATTCATATGTCCCTATGGCACCTTCGCTTACCGAAGGATGCCATTTGGATTGTGTAATGCCCCAACCACTTTTCAGCAATGCATGTTAAGTATTTTCTCTGACATGGTGGGGCAATATTTAGAGGTCTTCATGGATGACTTCTTTGTCTTTGGACCATCCTTCAGGGAAGTTTGAAAAATCTGAAAATTGTGCTAAAGCGATGTGAGGAAAAGAATTTGGTACTAAATTGGAAAAAGTGTCACTTCATGGTTTGTAAGGGAATTGTTCTTGGACATTTCATCTCGTCCAAGGGAATTGAGGTAGATAAGGCTAAAATTGATCTTATCTCTAACCTACCTCCACCCAAGAGCATACGAGATGTGCGATCCTTCTTAGGACATGCCAGATTTTACAGACGATTCATAAAGGACTTTAGTCACCTCTCTCATCATTTATGCAATCTACTTCAAAAGGATGTACCATACGAGTGGACTAAGTAGTGTCAGGAAACTTTCACTAAGCTCAAAGGCATGTTGACTACTGCACCAATCATGCAGCCACCCGACTGGAACATTCCCTTTGAGATTATGTGTAATGCGTCTAATTATGCTATTGGGGCGGTGTTAGGCCAGAGAAAAGAAAAGAAGCCCTATGTTATTCACAATGCAAGTAAAACTTTAAATCCTGCCCAAGCAAATACTCTACTACGGAGAAGGAACTCCTAGCCGTAGTATTTGCTTTGGACAAATTTAGGTCCTACTTGATCGGATCCAAGATCATCATTTACACTGATCATGCGGCGCTCAAGTACCTTCTTTCTATGAATGATGTTAAGCGTCGCCTGATAAGATGGATCCTCCTACTCCAGAAATTTAATTTGGAAATACGAGACAAAAAAATGAGTAGAAAACATAATGGTTGACCATCTTTCCAAACTCGATCTCCCTGATTTCCTTGAGACGACACCTATAAATGACATGTTCCCTGATGAACAACTGTTTAAACTCTCCAAGTGTAGGGTCGCGATGTAGTAAGAATCTCGGTGAGACCGAGGTCGAATCCACAAGGACTAATCTTGTGTGTGTTCTGAAAGCAACTTGAAGTAGAACTAGAAGAAGATGTAAATCTAAATCTGGAATTAAAGGGAGTAATTATAAAGTGGGTAATTAAATACTTAAGAAATTCAAAGGTGGGAACTAGGGTTTCTAAGGATCCACTTGTAGCAATCAGGGAAATCTATTACTTGATTCAAGGACACAACTGGAATCGGAGTCCTATCCCATCCAATTAGAAGATATCTCAATAAAAACAAATTTAAACTTCCCTTGACCTAATTCTCAATGGATGAGAGTCATGAGGATTGGAAGTGATTCCATCACCTAGCCATGCCCTGGAGACAATGGCAAACAACAGGATATACCAATTCCCACAATCAATCATAAGAGAATTATGAAGATTAAAAGGGATTCCATCATCCAACCATGCCCAAGGGATGATGGTGAACAACAGGATTTCCTAATTTCACAATCTCAAAGCTTGGAAAGAGGATACTCAAAGCTATTGCAGATCTCTTGTAATTTGAGTCACAACAAACCATTAAAAACTGAAAGTATTCCTTATAATCAAACTAGAATCAAAGAGAGTTCACAACATAAATATGAATTAAAGTAATAGAAACATCCCATCACGCTATAAGCTTCACCTCTTAGCCCTAGCTACGAGGTGTAGCCAACCATAGACATGAATGAACTAAAGTCTCTTAAATAAAACATGAAAACAACTAAGGAAGAAGAAAAAAAACTCTTGGCGACGGCTTCTCCACCCTTTTGCTCCACTTCTTAAATCCTAGAAGATGCTTAGGAACATCCTAGGGATTCCTATTTATAGTTGTGCAACTCCAACTTTCACACTGAGTTGGAAAAATTCAAAAACCGCCTTAAATTTACGTAATCCGCGCAAAATTTGCATAACCTTAGACTGGTCGAGGAAAGCCTTCGAGTGGTCGAAGGTCACCTTCGACTGGTCGAGGGTTACGTTCGACTGGTCAAGGATGATGGGATTTTAAAGGATTTTGATCCCTGGAGTTCGAGTCGAAGTTCCTTCGACTAGTCGAGGCAAAGCTTAGACTGGTTAAAGAAGGGCTTTAAACTAGTCAAAGCAGGTGGATTTTTAGGCTCTTTTTCTTTACTTCAAGTCTTCAACTCTCTTCATTCCTCACTTGGTTTTCTTGGATCTTTGGCATGTGAATTCTTCATTCTTGGTCCCATAAGATCCATCCTTGGCTTTGGTAATTCTTGAGCGTTAAATCCATGTTTTTAGCATCATTTTCAATCCAAGCTCTTAAATTCACCTTGTAACACAAACATGATTAAAATAGATCATTGAGCATTATCATGTTCATAAAACCAAGTAATAAATGGGGGATAATATGCAATATTTAACACTCAACCCAATCCCCAACCAACATTTTGCTAGTAACGAGCAAAGTATGCATGAAATAGATCTCAATGCTTAATGTTCAATCCTCTTTGGGAAAACAATCTTTTGTTCACTCAAGTATGAATGGGTAGAAATGAGATTTTGAAAACCTAGAGCCGAATCACAGAAGCAACCAATCAAGTAAATTCATTGTCCATTAAATCCAAGCATAGCTTGCATATTAAGTTTTTAAATGTGCTAAATGAAAATCAACTTACTTCTTATACAAATACTATCAATTCATCATGTTATCCATGCTCATCACTTCAAGACTGGTTTGAAATTCAAGTACTGATTTCAAACTTATCCCCTTCTCCTTCTTTTCCAGTTTTTGATTTTATATCAACAGTCAATTTTTATTCATTCTTTTTATTTTTGCATTCCTTTCCAGATTTTTCATTCTTTTTCATGACCTCTTTGTCGATCTCTTGTTTTTTTTAACTGGCTCTTTTCTTCTTTTAAGGTGAATAAAATTCTCTAGACTTTATTCTCACCATCTATCAATGATTCACATACTAACAATTGAAAATTCTAACATGTCTTACAAAAGACAAATTGAATGTATCTTATGATTTAGATTGACATGATATTCAAACTACCTCTTAATCAATTGAGCGCAAGAACTTAGGTGATAAATTACTTAGATGATCAAACTCCAACAATCTAAAATTCGATCTCTATCTTATCATACTCAAAGCATTCTTAAGTACACAATTCATCGCTTCCCAAACATATTTCAACTTGAAACATTGAAAATTTTTAAAAATTTTACTCAAAACTGAGAAAACACTTATTAGTTTACCTAATCCCCCATCCTCAACCTAAAAATCTACATTGTCCTTAATGTAAAAGAAATAAGCATGCAATGCAAAACAGGCAAAGAAAAGGGAAGTGATGGAAAGGTAACAAGTGAAGAATGAATTTTGAGACTTTTCTAATGATCTCAGTGTGAAGATGGGTTAGCACAAGAATTAAACCAACAGAAAGTAAACTATCCTAAACAGTGAAAAACAAACTACCCTAAACAGCGAAAAGCAAACTATCTTAAACACAACATATATGAAAGCAATAAACCTAGTTATACCTTCGTCAAGCTAGGATGTCAATCCTAGTAAACAAGATCGATCAGAGGTAAGGACATGTCCTCTAAATTAAATTTCTCAACAAATGGCTTTAATCGATATCCATTCACTTTGAAAACATTGTCATTATTTGGATTCTCAATCTCGACGGCCCCATGAGGATAGACATTAGTAACAGTGAAAGGACCGGTCCAACGAGATGGAGTTTATCCGGAAAAAGATGTAACTGAGAATTGTACAAAAGGACTTTTTGACCAACTAAGAATGATTTTCGAAGGATGTGTTGATCATAAAACACCTTCATCCTGTCCTTGTAAATTCTCGAGTTCTAATATACATCATTCCAAATTTCTTCAAGTTCATTCAACCGAAGTTTGCGTAACGAGTCGGCGTTGTCTAAATTGAAGTTTAAATTTTTAATAGCCCAGTAGGCCCTATGTTCCAACTCCATAGGCAAGTGGCAAGCCTTCCCATAGACAAGTCTAAAGGGAAACATTCAAATAGGAGCCTTAAATGCAGTACGTTAAGCCCATAAAGCATCGGTCAAGCGGATTAACCAATGCTTTTGGTCAGGGTTAACCATTTTCTCCAGAAATATATAATCTCTCTGTTGGAAATCTCAGTTTGCCCACTTATTTGTGGGTAGTATGGAGTGTTCACTTTGTGGTAGATGTCGTATTTCTTCATTAAGTTCGATAATTGCCTATTACAAAAATGTGAACCTCCATCACTAATAATGGCTCGAGGCATTCCAAACCGGGAAAGGATGTTCTCTTTTAAGAATTTAATGACCGTTTGATGATCATTGTTCCGGCACAGGATCACTTCAACTCATTTAGTGACATAGTCTACTACTAGTAAAATATATAAATTTTCAAAAGATTGGGGGAATTGTCCCATGAAATCAATGCCCCAACAATCAAATGCTTCAATGATCAGAATGGGGTTCAAAGGCATCACATTTCAACGGGATAATGCTCTCAATTTCTGACAACGCTCACAAGCTTTACAAAACTAATGAGTGTCCTTAAACATAGTGGGCCAGTAAAAGCCGTACTGTAGAATTTTGGCTGTGGTCTTTTTGGCAGAAAAATAACCACCACAAGCCTGAGAATGACAGAAGGAGATGACATTTTGGTGTTCATTGTCTGGCACACATCTCTTTAAGATTTGGTCTGGGTAATATTTAAATAAATATGGATCATCCCAAAAGAATTTGCATACCTCAGTAAATATTTTTTAATTATCTTGCACAGTCCAATGTGTCAGTGTGAAACCTGTAGCAAGAAATTATCAATATCATCAAACCAAGGTGAATGGGAGACTTTGAACAACTGTTCTCATTATCCTCTAGATAAATGCGTTAAGTACAAATCGAAGGGACAATTCTCTTGAGGTCCGCAATTGACCATCCAAGGGCTCCCTTATACTCAATGAGAGTATAGATGAGCATACTCTCCAGTTCCTACTCAATGTGGGAAGAAATCACCACTGGGTATGTCTCATCTTGACCTAAATAGATATATTTCAAATTAGAAGGCAAAGGTTTTAGGTCAAGCTTCAACGCTTTGAGGTTAGACGGTAGAGGCACTACCTCAGTTTGGGGTAATTCTTCAAATTGTGGCCTCCACCAATTAATTTCAAGTATCGGCACTGTATCGAGCATGGCACCCGTCTCCCTAATTGTCTCATCATCCAAATCATGGGAGTGTACCAAGCACATCTCTAGAGGGTCAGAGGATAAGGTCATCAGAGTTCTATCTTCCATGAAAGAATCTATCATGTTAATGTCATGGGAATCATCATCGTCCTCTAACTGTTTGCACATATTGAAGAAGATATTTAGCAAATGTCATATTTCCAAAAGACAAACTCAAAAATACATTCCTACAATTAATGATTGCATTTGATGTAGGAAGGAATGGGCGACCAAGAATGATAGGAATTTGAGCGCTCATGTCCATAATAGGTTGAGTATCTAAGATGATAAAATCTACTAGGTAGTAGAATTTGTCAACCTGGACCAACACATCCTCAATTATCCCTCTCGGTACACAAACTAAACAATCGGCAAGTTGTAATGTGGTCCAGGTGGGTTTAATTCACCTAAACCCAGTTGTTCGTAGACCGAGTAAGGGATCGGATTTACACTCGCTCCTAACTCAAGTAGTGTATGCTCAATCCGGTAATTCCCAATACGCAAGTGATGGTTGGACTACCGGGATCTGTGTACTTTTGTGGCACATCTTGTTTCAGGATGGCACTCACTTTTTCAGTCAAAAAGATTTTCTTTTGAATATTTTGTCATCTTTTGGTCGTACATAAATCTTTCAGAAATTTGGCATATGAAGGTATTTGTTTAACAGCATCTAGTAAAGGAATGTTAACCTTCACTTGTTTCAGCACCTCTAGAATGTCCTGAGAGTTAGGGAGAGGTTTTGGTGCAATCAACCATTGGAGAAATGGAGCAATCGGCTTACCTTGAAGTTCCGGTTCTAATTCTTGTAAAGCAGTGCTATATCTATCATTGTTATCCTCTTCTAAATCCTTAGGCTTTTCAGCCCTGATCGGAATGGTTTTGTCAATGGTCTTCCCACTCCTAAGAGTGGTGATAGATTTAGCTTGCTCCATCTGATTTGAAGAGCTTGGGTCGCTGACTTCATATTGCAGTTTTGGATTGGTAAGAGGTTGAGCTGGAAGGCTTCCCTTATTCCCAATCGCATTCTTTGTCTCAAGCCCTTGTATGGCCTTTGTAAGGTCTTGAAAGGCTTGTAGCATCCCCTAATTGAAAAGCTCTTGATTTTGAAGATGCTTTAGAACTAGATCCTCTTGAGATTTTCCTTAATTTGGAATTTGATTAAAGAATCCTTGAGGAGTAACAGTTTCTCCATTCCTCCAACTGAAGTTTGGATGATTTCTCCAACTAGGATTATATGTATTTGAAGTGGATCCACTGAAAGGTCTTTGGTAATTATTCACGGCATTAGATTGCTCATTCAGCATGTAACATCCCGAAATTTTGCCAACCTGGAATTAGACGTCCTAACCTGGAATTAGACGTCCTTAGGCAATGGGTCGCTCCTAACACCTTATTAACTTGTCAGAACTCAATCCCAAAGTCTAAAACTGATTTTGAACCCATTTTCTTCACAAATCCCACCCTTCACCACCTTGTTCTTCAATTTTTCTACGTACTTTTACCCTAGACACTATCTTAAACTAGCTAAGTATTATAACTTGGATCACTTTATATACAAACTACAAAGGCCCAGGTACCACCTCAGACAGAAATTACTCAGGACTAAATCCTTTAGAAATTAGGCGAGAATTAGCCAGTGTTAAACTAGAGTACCTGTGAAATTAGCACCAATCTCTTTAAATACGATCTGCAAGACCCAAAACTTGTAGAATCATTGACGCTACATTACCCTAAAATTTAGGATCAATCTCATTACCCAGCTGCTCTCGGGAGCATCTCGAAACTCCGTATCAGATCTGGACCGCACGTCGGAAGTTCGATTAACACGAAGTTAAGGAATTAGGACCACCTTGCTTGACTTGGCAACCATCTCGGAAATCAAATCCAGATAGTGTCCCAGTGCAATTCGCTTGAGCCCGGAGTGAAGAGTGTGAGAAATGTGAAATTAATTCAAAATAAAATATGAATTTATGAAATCTGGCACGTCTCGCTTGCGGATCAGTTATAAGGATTTCGACCGTTAGAATCAGGCCAGATTACACCCTCGGATTAGGGGAAATTTCATACACAGGTCAGTGTACTTGAAATCTCTGATCGAGTTTCACTGACCGTTGAACTGAAACTGGTCCGCCATTTGCGATCTGGAATCCCGACTGAAACGAAAACTTAATGGTAACTAGATCCAGTGTTAATGAGCTTAAGTCCGACCGCACACAGAAAAGGGCCGCCAGAAGTCCTCCGTTGAGCTGAAACTAACCCACTTTGGATATAACCTAAGTATACCTTGACCTGAAGTCTATTTCGGTGAGGTTTTAGGCTATATAAGGACCTTAAAACCCTCTCTCATTCAGCCATACGAATTTGAGAAAAACCCTAGAAAAGTGAGAGAAAGTTAGAGAGTTGTGGGAGGATCCTTCCTACCCTTTTTTCCTGCCGCTACACAAGCTTCACCACTCCATTCTAAGCATTTTTCCAGCGATTCCGGCGTCATTTCTAGGTAAGAAACCCTAACCCTAATCTGTTTTGGGGTTGTGATGGTTGTATGTTATGAAATAGCTAACCTATTTCATTCTATAGGTTACCAAACTGCCGAATACGAAAGCTTAGCAAACCTATCAGATTCGTTACGATTCTACGACAAAAGGTGCGGACTTTAGGTGTATAGGTTATAGTTTTCAACGTTTTCAATGTCAGATAATGATAGATTCATGATCTGCATGCAATTGCACATGTACAAAGTGTTGTCTGTTTTCCGTTTCGATTAAATACGAAGAATATAGAATTTTGTGTATTCTAGGTATTTGTAGAAAGTACTGTATACGTATAAATTTTGAAAATGTGTTTGCCATGATTATTTGCTGTATGAACATATTATATATGTGTATAATACTTACTTGGCAAAAGGGTTCGCCCTAATACATGTTTTTGCTAGTATACATTATGTATGTAAAAAGGGTATATTCTAAGTGTTTGTGAAAATGATCGAATGAATATAGAATTCGCATTCGAGCTCGTCATGACTGATTGTCATGGATACATGATTGTTGTATAGGCAACACCCCTTTGACGAAAGGATTTGCCCTAAATCACGCCACGGCAAATATACACTATATATGCTAAAACGTGTAGCCCAAGTGTTTGTGGAAATGACTGAATGAACATGGAACTTGGATTCCTGCTTACCATGACTATCCGTCGTAGGTGCACGCGTGTTATAATTGGGGCAACTCCCTAGTGAAAGGATTTGACCTTATACCTATGTGATCAACGTACGTCATGTATGTTGATGTATGTAGCTTAAAGTGTTTGTTGAAATGTCTGAATGAGTAGTAGTTAGTAAATTGTAATGTATGAGGGTGTTGAGATAGGATTCTCAGCTATCTTAGAGATGTATATGATTTTCCTCCAGGTTGTTTGTTTAAATTAACCGCTTACTTATGAAATATAGGTGTTTGTATTTTCTGTTTATATTGTGCTTTATTACATGTTTTATGACATGCTTGTCAACATACTTGAATTACTTTGTTTATTTTGCTTTACTCTACATGCTTCTGGTCATGGATTGATTGTGTTTGGGGCTATGATTATAGTCCAGGCAATCAGTAATGGGATTGAATTCGTGGCTGAGATTCATTTGCCACGTGAGATGTGTTCGACGAACCCGAGTCGTACTTCGGTTGGCGATAGTGGTTGGCCACACGAAGTGCTTATGCGCTTCATATCGTTCAACTTGTTGTGCGCTCGAGCTAGCCAACCTCATCAAGCAACCCGATATGTCTTATGTATGTTCACCATGTTTGGACGCCTCTGCTTGAACCTAGGGTACCAAACTTACCAGTGAAATCCCTTTAACCATGGTACCTCGATCCGCTAAGACTCATGAGCCGGGCATGGTGGTATGAGACACCGTGGTCGAGCTGTTGGCCTACGCTGGGGCCACATGCCTCCCCGTAGTTTCCATTGAGCAACCAGACTCGTGAGCCGATTATGGTGGTATGGGACACTATATTCGAGCTGTCGGCCTACACTGATTGGTGACGAGCCCTTTGTAGTGACCTTAAACATACTCTGAATTTGCGGTGAGGCGACGAGTTTTGCCGCAGTGAATAGAGTATGAACTAGGCCTGTATCAATTTAGTGATGAACCATTAAAAAGGTGATGGGGGAGTGGTGTAACAATTGCGTGTAACAGCCCTGGCAGCCTTTGCAGCGCCCTAGAACCACACTATCATATGAAATTATCTAGGTTTAACACCCTAGAATGGTTCATGTTTGGGAATGATACAAGGGAGGTACCTTAGTTTTCCAATCCTGCTGTTTGAAATGGACTAATAACAACTCGGTAATCATGCTCATCATCGCACTGCATGTGCCTGGAAGATGTGGAGCACTGAGGAACGAAAGCATGCCGCGAACGTAAGATGGTGTCGCATGAGGGAGTATGTTGGTGAGGGCATGCATCATGACTGCATTCATACTTGCATTAATAAGAGTAGTTAGGAGTGTTTGATTGTACTGCTTTATCATTACTGCTTGACTGAATTGATAACATGTTAACTTATGCTTTATTGTTCTACTGAGTTGATCACTCACTCCCACGTTATGGGACGGTGTTCCGAACACCCACCAGACTTTGTCTGATTGCAGATGGCGACGCTACTCCTGAGGTGGAGCCGAACCTTTATGATGACAATGATGCTTGTTCGTATATGTTGTATGCTGATGGCTTCAAGTGAGCCGTGTCTTGATCGACGGGATTACAGGGATGTTAACTAGATAACACTACACGTTTGGTATAATTTGAAATTGTACTTGTAATTCATTAACCTGGTAACCTTATCGTACTCTGGAGACTTACCACAGTTTATATATTTTATATATCTATCATAGTCTTCCGCTTGCAAATTTAACTGTCTCTGGAGTATGATATGCTGTTTTGGTATAATCTCATTCATGTTTCAATGCTCTCATCATAATCATCATTATCTGTGTTGCATAAGTGATGCGTTGGAACTTGGGAGCTGAGCTTTGCTCGACCCCCGATTTTTAGGGCGTTACACAGCACCTCTTGAAAAGCAGGTATTGTTGGACTCAGTTGTGTGAATGTTGTAAGCACAAATACCGCAAAGAGTTTCTGTAGCCTTATCCTTCTATAGTTCCATGGACTCGAGTTTTCTTATGAGATTACCCACTTTAGCATTTATATTATCATCTTCTTTCAAAAGATATATTCCACCCCTCTCCTTTAATTGACTAGGCCTAGAAGTGGTGCTAGATTTCGGGGAGATGTCCCATGATTTTGCGATTTTAGCAAGTTTATCAAAGTAGTCCCACACATCATCAGTATTTTTGTTCATAAATTCCTCATTGCACATTGTCTCGACGAATTGGCGCATGGAAGATGTCAGTCCTTCATGAAAGAAATTTGTCATGCGCCATGTTTCAAAACCATGTTGTGGGCATGAACTAACAAGATCCTTGAACCGCTACTAACATTAGAAGAATGTTTCGTCTTCCTTTTAGGCGAAGTTCATGATCGACTTCCTGATGGTGTTCGTCTTATGATATGGAAAAATTTTCTTTATGAACTCCCTTATCTTGCCATTCCTTGTGCCAATAGGTTGCGGGCGTGTGAGTGCAACCGCATCTTAGCTTTTTCTTTCAAGGAGAAAGGAAAGAGTTTCAGCCTAATTCCCTTAAGGTCCACAAAACCAAATCTAAACTTCCCTTGACCTAATTCTCAATGGATGAGAGTCATGAGGATTGGATGTGATTCCATCACCTAGCCATGCCCTGGAGACAGTGGCAAACAACAGGATATACCAATTCCCACAATCAATCATAAGAGAATTATGAAGATTAGAAGGGATTTCATCATCCAACCATGCCCAAGGGACGATGGTGAACAATAGGATTTCCTAATTTCACAATCTTAAAGCATGGAAAGAAGATACTCAAAGCTATTACAAATCTATTGTAATTTGAGTCATAACAAACCATTAAAAATTGAAAGTATTACTTATAATCAAACTAGAATCAAAGCAATAGAAACATCCCATCACGCTACAAGCTTCACCTCCTAGCCCAACCTAAGAGATTTAGCCAACCATAGACATGATTGAGCTAAAGTCTCTGAAATAAAACATGAAAACAACTAAGGAAGAAGAAGAAAAACTCTTGGCGATGACTTCTCCACCCTTTTGCTTTACTTCTCAAA
This sequence comes from Magnolia officinalis, assembly GCA_021015155.1. Taxonomy (NCBI): domain Eukaryota; kingdom Viridiplantae; phylum Streptophyta; class Magnoliopsida; order Magnoliales; family Magnoliaceae; genus Magnolia; species Magnolia officinalis. The sequence goes on from JAJHSJ010000012.1 coordinate 52,891,170, forward strand.
CCCTAGAAGATGCCTAGGAACATCCTAGGGACTCCTATTTATAGTTGTGCAACTCCAACTTTCGCACCTAGTTGGAAAATTTCAGAAATCGCCTCAAATTTACGTTGTCCGCGCAGAATTTACGTAACCTTAGACTGGTCGAGGACAGCCTTCGACTGATCGAGGGTTACCTTCGACTGGTCAAGAATGACGGGATTTTAAAGGATTTTGATCGCTGGAGTTCGAGTCAAAGTTCCTTCGACTAGTCGAGGCAAAGCTTAGACTAGTCGAAGGAGGGCTTTAGACTAGTCAAAGCAAGCAGATTTTTAGGCACTTTTTCTTCACTTCAAGTCTTTAACTCTCTTCATTCCTCACTTGGTTTTCTAAGATATATGGCATGTGAATTCTTCATTCTTGGTCTCACAAGATCCATCCTTGGCTTCGGCGATTCTTGAGCGTTAAATTTATGCTTTTAACATCCTTTTCAATCTAAGCTCTTAAATTCACCTTACGACACAAACATGATTAAAATAGATCATTAAGCATTATCATGTTCATAAAACCAAGTAATAAATGGGGGATAATATGCAATATTTGACCCTCAACACAATCCGCTTAACCGATGCTTTATGGACCTACCGTACTGCCTTCATGACCCTAATTGGAATGTCTCCCTTTGTAAGTGTTATGGGTTCCAGCTCCTATAATTGTCAAATTTTGTAGTGCCAAAACCTCTCTTGGAATCTGTGTCTTGTATAGCACCCCTACATAATGAAGACAGTGCATCACTCAAGAACAAAGATCTTTACTTCAAGAAATGCAAGTTTACATGGTCATGTTCAAGTACAACAACAAGTTCAAGATTCATAGATCAAGCTCCAAGTCAAGACCTTAAGCTCAAGTCTAAAGAGGTTTGAAACTCAAGCTTCTTAAAGTTACAAATTCGAGATTCAAATTGAAGCTTCAAAAGGTTTCAAGCTCAAGCTTCATCATGTAATGATCACAAGCTTTGCGAACTTCAAAGATCACACTACCAGAAAAATAGGCAAAGGCTATGGATTTAATCCGTAGCCATAGACCTATAGCTACGGATTAAATCCGTAGCACGACTGTCGTCGTAGGTGCCGAGCCAATAGGTCTATAGCTTATAATAGCTATTATAAGCTATTTGCCGAGGCAAAGGCTACGGATTTAATCCGTAGCCATAGCTTATAATAGCTACGTATCTAATTCGTAGCAAACATTTCTATAGCCAAAAGCACCTACAGCTACGGATATTATTGGTAGCTAAAAGTAGTGTTGGATCCGTAGCAATATGACGAATTTTATAACAGCTACGGTTGTCAGATTACCAGCTACGGTTAATATCTGTAGCTATTGCCTACATTAAAAAAAATTTATAATCATTCATTCATTCAATTACCACCTGCATAATCATTCATTCATTCATTCAATTACCACCTACATAATCATTCATTCAATTACAATCATTCAGTCGATTACAATCATTCATTCGATAATGAATCAATTACAATCCTTCATTTAATCAAAAAAAAAAGTGAGCATAGAGTGTCTTGGTAACCAGCACATTTTCATTTGCCTCCTGGAAAATCAAATCCTCAAATTCCACATGGTAGAGAGGGCTTAACACAAACCTAATTCAAAAGAATGACCAGAAGCAGATAATAGTTGCCCACATTAGAAAAGAACAACAGAAAACGCTTCCACCCTCATTCTTCATAAGGCCATGGGCTATAGTTGGGCGCTATTCCTTATTCTTCATCTTACAGATCTCCGTATTTTGCTGCTCAAGATAGCATGCAAAGTGAACATATGATGCTAAACTTAGGCTACTTTCATATGCAGCACTGATAACAGCCATCTTTTCATGTTGCTATGCCCATTTTGCAATCACTTCTGCATTTTCAACCCCCCCCCCCCCCCCCCCCCCCCCCCCCCCCCCCCCACTTGGTTTAATAACCTGACAGGACCATCATATATAGTAAAATCAGGTCATGTTCACAATACAATATATTGAAGTCATTAGTAACCACTTCTAAGTTGTAACTTCATAAAGATTAGTTTTTACTTACAATAGCAACTATTCCTTGGTGTACAAATGTCATAAGCTTATTGAGAGGATCTCCTTGAATATGGTCAATAGTTTCATCTAATGCCACAGGTAAACCAGTTTCTTCACAAAACTTTATGATATCACCTTCAAAATGCACAGGTTCCTGAAAATTAGAAAGGTAAGAAATTAGCAAACACAATCCCAAAGGTCAACTTTAAGAAGGCATCCATGAATCTTGCTAATATGATTTGACAAATCCAACATATCAAATCCAATAGTTCCAACAATGGGACATAATAAACGTGGCATCTTGTAGTGCAATAGGACAGAGACTCACCTATGGTGAACTTGTGGAAATGCAGCATGTCCATCATGCTGACATGTGCAAGAGCACATGTAGTAGACAAGCTGCACCTTCAAAGAAGGAACTTTAATAGGACTGAACTTCTTGTAGCAGACAAGATACATTGTTTACTAACCTAATCTACTTCACTCCAAATTTAAGCACCATACACAACATTTGGAACCAGGCAACAACATAATTATGAGTAAGAAATGGCATGCAATAAATCATGCTAATAAGATTTTAACATAATCTAGAGAGAGAGTCCACATGAAAATGAAAAAAAAAAAAAAGAGGACTTGTCGAGTACTCAACCACTTGATTGATTTTTCCAAGGATTTCAAAGAATAAAGTTTCACCTTTCAAAAAAAAAAAAAAAAAAAACAAAGTTTTGCCTTTAACTACTCGTTCATATTATTGAGCACTGATATAAGATATAGCAACAAACCTTACATAATAGGATATCACTGGCAATGACCAAGTCCAAATATGGATCAGTTGTTGGAAAGGAGTCGCCCCATGAATTTGGAAAAAAAAAAATTGTCCATTCATTATCATTGCATTAAAAAATAATAATCAAGTACCACATTTTCTCCTCAATTAAGGTTGCCTATGAGTTTATGTAACCACTCCAAAAGGCCACTGCATAGAGCAGCCTCTGTTTTTAGCCACCTTACTAAGGGTAGTTGATTCCAACATACAGATTTTAGCCACCTTACCAAGGAATAGTTCATTTTGATTGATGCATGACTGAATTTTAGTCATGATAGAATTGATTGACTAAAGCATTTGGTGAGAATTTCATTCAAAATGACGCAATACCCAAGCATTGGCACCTGCATTGGAACCACGTAATGTTCATCGTGGGACCTGATTGATGGATGGCTAGCTAGGATCTTAAGAAGGTGCTCCTCAGCTACAAAGTGTCAGCAGAAAATAGGTACTCAGAGGAATCATAACAAACAATCAGAGGAAAGGAAAAATAAAATAAAATACTACAAGAACCCCAAATAAAAAATATACTTATCAGTTTTTATAGTTACCCAGCCTAGTTGTCTTCATCAGCAGATACACACTGCAAGAAAGAAAAAATAAAAACAGGAATTCCAATTTTTCAACAGGAGAAATTTATTAAAGAAACCAAAACCACAAGCTAGCAAGGTCCCAAGGTTTCAAATAAACGATTCCTCCACATCTCTACAATTTGCATTAGCAAATAAGTCCATAAACAAATTAAATTGAACCATGATCCTAGTGGTGGTGGTAGTATAACCAGCTAATCTTTGGGTATCCTCGTCACCTTTTCTAATTGAAGTATCCTTGCCACGTTGAATGCCAACGAGAGACCTTCATGCTCTTTTTCTTTTCTAATTGATGTTTTCACTTTCTTAGGCAATTTGATTGGAAAAAGAAAATGCAATCTAAGAAAAAAGCACATACTAGATTAGATAACCGAATCTGGATTGTTGTCACAGTTTCCAATGCTCACAGGTCTTAAAATTACCTCACAAAGCCAATCAAAGGCAAAATTCTTTAAAGCGGAAAATGATAGCCTGCTAGTTGTATATTGAGTTCTGTGCAACCCCAAATGCTCAGTAGAGATGAATTTGGATGTAAATAAATTCCCAGTGAGTAGAATGCCCACTTGCCTCAATTACCATTTTTCCTGATCCTTTGAATAAAGAAACTAGCTCACTCTGCCATTGCAAGCTGGTTCAACAGAGGAAGTCCATTCCACCCAATGCAGAATGTGATAGCTGCATTTTCCAAACAACACACCCTCGAATATTTGGGTGGAACTGATTGGCTGGGCTTATTGGGTTGGGTGGGTCTACACGAGATATTGATTTTGTATGGCCCAGGCCACCCTAACTACTTGAGATGTTTCCATGAGCAATGGATCTGATACCAACAAATGCATGCAGGGTAAATAATCATCAGATGCTAAGATTTCTTTTCTTTAAGTATCAAATCAGGAAACAAAAGTTACTCCTGATCACTAATAGTTCTGAATTTTGTAGTACATGCAACTGTAGAAATTATTAAAAACAAATTAAAATATGTAAAAGAGGAGAACAAACCACGAGTATGAAGCATTAGAAAAGAACACTCCCACAACAATGTAAGAATGTCAATTAGGATGGCTGAAAGAGAACTACTAATCAAAAAAAAAATACTAATCAGAATTTTCAACAAATTGATTAAATAGAGCTTCTTCAAGAGTGACAAGGTCCTTTGCATACCTTGTAGATCATTATGTAAACTGTGGCCTACTAAAATAGTCTCATGTGACAACAACTTCTTCAAAGATTTCTACAAAATGCAAAGACCAGTCAGTAAAAGAAAATGCAGGAGCCAACAATTAACATGTACAACTTACAATACCTGTATATCTACCAAAGAAGAGGTAACTATAAGTTTGACCCATGCCAGTTTTGAACCTACAGCCTTTGCATTATTAGTACAATGATGATTTTGTTGCAGTTCGTGAGTTGCAGATTACAGTTTGGTTGCAAGTTAATTCTTTAGCAAGAAATAAAGATGTATTGAATTACCTGAATAACTATCTTTGAGCGGACAAATGCCTCGATTTTCTTCCAGTCACGATCAAAGCTGAAAATAATGAGAAGAATTACAATCATGTCATGGTTATATCCTGTCATCTATGCCATAGTTATGACAAATTGGAAAATAATTAAGTGATGCAGTATGTGACAGAGACATGAACCAAAGACCAACCACAAACTTTCCCTTATTAAATTTCCATCTATATACCTGAATCTTCATTACTTCACTAATGCTTTCATGGTAAAACAGAGAATACATGCAAACTCAATCAATTGATAGAAAAACAACCAACACCCAAAAATACCTTCACAGGTAGAACCTTGGGAGAACTCCCAACTCCCCATATAAAGAACTCAAATATAGAAGAGCAACCACCCATCAAATGTGATGAAACAAACGGACCTGATATAGGCCATATACCGTTTCGGCACTAACATTGAAAAGCATGAGAAAGACCTGCAAGAGCTGGTTTGAAAGAGTACTTGAGCCGACATGTGGCTCAAAGAGAATAAACAATAACGATCATCACTAATACATGAGAATAGACAATAACGCTCATCACTAATACACACCATCGAACCTTTTTTTCACATAAAAGTAAATCATTTTCAAAATAAATAAATAAAATTACACCCACCCTGTTAGGCATGCTTCTCCCTTATAATTCATAAATCAGTACAAGTTGCACTATCATATTATCCGAGTAGAATTTAAATAAACTATTTGTGAAATGAACTAAGTACAGCTAGACAAGCGTCTTGTGTGTGAAACTTTCATGAGCTCCAGCCGTCGATCAATCCACTGCCTCGTCTTTCAATATTCATGAGACCAATAATGAAGTAACTAAAATATATTTTGCAGCTTTGCTCCAGTGAAATCTACGGTAAAATCTGCGGTTTCTAGTAAAAGGATCTCCTTTTCCTCCTCTGACCGGAAAAAATGCAAAGCAGATGGACCATAAGAGAAGGTAGCTTTTATGATAAGGTCCAATCACTAAGGGACCAAAAATGAGAACTGAAGAACCAGCATCATTTGAACTAGGTTCCTCTACTAGAACATGTTATGACCAATCTAGAGAAAAGTCCACAAGTTATAAATAAGCAGACGTAAAATGACAAAGAAGTATGGTTCAAATTGTTGATGTGATGCAACCAAAAAAAAAAAAAAAAACCCAAGATTGCCAGATCCTAGTCATTGATATTTGGCCAGTTTTCTATTGAGTTCGAACTATCACTATTTTTTCTTTCTTAAATGTGTACTTCTTGGTTGGGTATTTAAGGGTTGGAATATTTCAATCTTGAGGAACTTTGGTGTGTGGGTCATCAATAGTGAAACCCATCATATTACTGGTTTGGATAACTAAACCTCGCTAGTTTTCTATTTTCACTTCTTGGCCGTTGCAACCCAAGAAGTGACTATTATGAACTATGGACCTGTTCTCTTCCAAGAAACAGAACATGGAACTGTGAACCATGATTTTTTTTAGATGAACTGTATTTTTTATTTTTTATTTTTGAAAAATAAATGAAACAAAGTATGGAACTGCTCCAAAACAGATTCATCGGAGGAAACAAAAAATAGAACTGTAATCTTTTGTAATTTTGAGATGACGTGCTCCCAACAACACATCAGCAATCTATATGGAAAAAAGAATTAATGAATTATGAAGATTTTGTCCCTTTTTGAAAGCTTATGGAGAAAAGTAAAAGAAAAAAAAAGGGATTAGCTCAAATCAACAATCCTGGAGTGTAAATCGATTCATCTAAATCATCATCCTGTTGAACAGAAATGCAATGATTAGTATCCATGAGAACATCTAGAACCAGATAGAATGACTTGATAATGAGTTCTTTAAGGAGCCATCATCAACATGTCTGCAAAACTATGCATGAAACCTGCCATTTTTAAATATTTGTGGTAGCATTTATGTGACTGTGTGCAACAAATGCAAGAAATAGGAGGCATGAAAGTAGGTACTTCCAAGGCAGAGGAGACTGGCTTTCCAGTAGTCCTCTAATCTAACTCGAGAAATGGGATGCAAGAAAGTAATTCTTTTAGGATGTGAAAGAGAAAAACAGAGGCGTTAAAAAAAGAGCTTCCTATAACTAATGAAATTCACTATGATAGTAAAAAAAAAACTAACTCCAATTGCCTACATTCTTTAAGGACACTTCTGGACACTCACCCATAGAACCTGGGGCTTTGAGTATAGACAGCAAATTCTCTTTTGGTTGGGGCTCATCACTCAATGATGACAATGGTGAAGTCATTGATGCATCCCCACCTATTGCAGGAAAAAGAAAAAGTACATAACAGTATCAACAAATAAGCAACTTTAGTAAGAAACAATAGTAAAATCTCCTTGACATGAGTGGTGAAAACAATTGAAAACTTCATAGATTTAACAGGACCACCACAATAATAATTTAAAGAAAAAAATGGTAAGAGTTACATGGCATCTGTGTGATATATAGATGCAATTTCCAGCCCGGTCTCATTTTGCATTTTCCTTGGCCAGGAAAATCTGTCCCTGAGAGAAAAAACAAGCTTGTAGAATCATCGACTTGCAATTGTTCGTATCCACTACATCTATGGCTATTGTGAATGTTCTGAAGACGTCCAATCTCTGTATATATAAGAGCCTGCAATGATGAGGAGCAACAATTACAAGCATAATATTAGATTAAGAACTGGCACAGTATGTACTAATGAAGTGAACTAAAATAATTAGTTCTTGAAGTGGAACTGACAAAATTGCAATTACCTTGGTATTCATATTGAGGAACCAGTCTCCAAATTTCAATTCTATTACCATCATGTCAAATACAAATGGAAGTTAACTGCAACTTGAGGGCTACTCCCTCATATCATAAATACTAGGACAATTTCACCATTTCCTTTCTATTGAACTAACCGTGGTTAATTGGTCACGGTGCATCCAAATGCCCGTGATTCAATGAAAGCCCATGATGTGAAGGTGTGGGACGTGCTAGAATCTATGTAAACGCCAACATGTGCTGGGGATCTATAGAATTAATCCATATTCTGAAAGAGTACGTGACACAATCGAGAATATTGGTTGAAGCATTTCTTCAAACATGTAGGGGGTCATGGACAGTGGCGGACACGGCTGCCACTGCCATGGCTGCTGCCCAATTTTCGGCCATCAAAAGAGAAAAATAGAGAGAAAGAAAGAGTACCTTGAGTGCCTCTGTTTTTTTTTTTTTTTTTTTTTACATGGAGACTATAATTCTTCTTCAAGAGACAATGTTCAACAAGTTCAACTACTGCTACAACAAGGGCAGATACTTCATAACCATGAAGAATGAGTAAATCTTTCTATTTTTATTTTTATTTATTTATTTATTTTTTATAGGAACAGGATTCCTTAAAATTTCACAAACAAAGGGAGAAATCCAAATTATAAAAGAGATTTCAACATCAAAGTTGGAAAAAAAAAAAAAGGAATGTGATACCCAAACACCCAAATCCAGATGGACAAAAAACCATCAAATCCCAAAACAAAACACCCCACTGAAGAAAGTATAAATTACCATAAACCCAGGAACCCAAATCCCCAAAACACAAAACCCATCATACCCCCAAAAGAAAATGTTGAAACGAACAACAAAAAGAACGCACCCTCAAACCCAACACGATCAGACCCCAAAATCATTTAAAAAAAAAATCCCACCCATGAAATGAAAGGAAAAGATGATCCTTTTCCCATTACAGATTCAAAAAAATAAACCATAAAAGTGATTTTTACGAAAGCCCAAATCCTTTTCCCATTACAGATTTTAGGAAAGCCCTAATTCTAATATTGTAAAATATGATAATATGCAGATTTGCAGATCTAGAAATAAAAACCCTAACTCTCCATTTGAGAGAAATGAGTACCTAGTTGGGGAAGAGGTGAAGGGTGGGGGCTACTGGCCGCACCAGATCTGGAGATGATGCTGGAGACGATGCGCCACACCAGATCTGGAGATGATGCTGGAGACAATGCGCCGAGAGAGAGAGAGAGAGAGAGAGAGAGGGAAGGGCGAGGGCGAGCGAAGGCAAGGGAGTGCGAGAGAGGGAAGGTGAGGGCGAGAGGGAGAGGGAAAGGAAAAGTGAGGGCAGGAGTGTGCGGAGGTTTCTTTTACGTGAACGAATGAGCTAAAAATATGGGGACCGCCATCATGGACGGTCCTGTCATGGGCTCGTGGGGCCCACCATGATGTACATGGTTTATCCAATCCATTCATTCATTTTAGAATCTAATTATATGCACGATACAAAAAAGGAGGCAAATCGAAGGACCACGTGGATCACACAAATATAAATGGCGGTGACTTAATATCGACTATTTCCAATGGTGTGGTCCACTTGAGCCTTCGATTTGCCTCCTTTTTTGGTCCCATGCCTTAAAATGAGTTGTCCAAATGGATGGAAGGCTTAGATAAAACACGCATGTTGCGGCAGGCCCATGGAGGCTCTTAGGGTACCGTAAAACTTTCAGCAGTTTGTGGTGGGTGCAATATCCTTTAGCTACGGATTAAAACCGTAGTAAGTTTGCTACGGTTTATATCTGTAGCAGAAAACTCTCATAGTCCGTAGCCTTTGGTCATTTTTTTGGTAGTGTCAACTTTCAACTGAAGGAAAAGAAGTTTCAATGTTCATACTTCATGAATAAAGCTAGCCCAAGGTACTTTGAATATAAAATCAATTTAAAACCTAGAACCATTTCATAAGTGAGTATTGGACATTGAACTTCTACGTTGAACTTCTACTCCGACTTGGTTCTTCCGGGCTGCATCAAGGAGAATATCCAAGTATTTTACAGTTTTTGTAAATTCCTTTCTTTTGGTTTTTGAGATTGTGCCAGAAAAATCTCTGTTTTGGTTTGTCTGAGGTGATCCAGAAAACTCAGAGTGTAGGGGTTTTTGAATTGTGTAAGCCCACTTGAAAGACACAATTGTGAAGGTTTTAGGTGAACCTGGAAAAACCTATTTTCATAGTGAACGCTAATATCCACTGTGAGAGGATATTAGGAGTGGAGTAGTTGTGTGGCTATTTTTTAACAGTTGGTGTACACACAGGCGAACCACTATAATTCTTTGTGTTTTGTGGATGTGTGGTTTATTTTCTATATCTTTTATCATTCAAGATTGTGGGATGTATTTGTGGATGTGAATGTTGTAATCTTTACATTTCAGCATTGTGGGGAATGTTGTAATAACATAGATTTCCTTTCTAGCTATCTCCTTTTTATTCCTCTTCGGTTTGAGTTTTTGATACACAAATTGTTCTAGTAAGGTTGTCCTACCATAAACCCTTCATTTTTATAGTGCAAGGTTGTCCTTAAAACAACATTTGTATCAACCTCTCAATACTAGAATTTTGAGGTTGTTGCTTCCATTGATTATTTGCAATTCATTTGCCTATCTTATTGTTTAATTTCGCTATTATTTTTTAATTTGGCATAGTCCTATTCACCCCCCCCCCCCCCCTCTAGGACATATAGCTCGGCCTTTTCAAGTGGTATCGAAGCCTAATAGCTCATTTTTATTTATTCTATTTGGATTTATTTCCTGAGCTATTTGTAAGATGTCAAATTTTGATAGCCTTTCAGTCATTAGGCCTCCACCATTTGATGGCACCAATTATGCCTATTGAAAAGCCAGAATGAGGATTTTCCTAAAATCCATGGATGAGAGCGTGTGGCAAGTCACAGTGACTTAATGGACCCCTCCTACCACTGAAGTAACTGGTATCGATGGATCCAAATTTATGAAAATCTCACCTTATTTTTCTTGGACCACACTTCAGAAAAGTGAGAGTAGTGCCAATGCAGAAGCATTAAATGCAATCACTTGCGCACTATCACCGGATGAATTCAAAAGAATTATATCTTGTGATTCTACAAAGCAAGCCTGAGATATTTTAGAAATGACACACGAGGGAACATCAATTGTCAAGAAATCTAAAGTCCAAATCCTCACAACCAAATTTGAGGAAATACATATGGAAGAAAATGAAATGTTCATGGACTTCGATACAAGATTAAATGACATTGTGAACTCTATGTGGGGTCTTGGTGATAAATTTCCAGAAAGTAAAGTCTGTGCAAAGATACTATGCTCACTTCCTGAACGGTTCAATTCTAAGGTAACTACAATCCAGGAACTTCGTGATACGGATAATATGAGGGTAGAAGAATTAGTTGGCTCTTTACAGACTTATGAGTTAAACTTTAAAGCTCCTAAAGGTAAATCTATCACCCTAAAATCTTCTAAATGTTTTTTCCAAGAAAATTGTAGTAATTCTGATTTAGAAAATTCTGAAGTTGATATGACCCTTTTAGCTAAAAAGTTTTGCAAAATTTTCAAAAGTAAAAAGAGGGTTTATTTTCAAAAATCTAATGATAAGAAATTATCTAAATCTAAAACTTGGAAATCTTTAAAAGATAGTCAATGTTACGACTGCCATAAATATGAGGCATTTAGAGAACAAGTGTCCCAAAAAAGGACAAACCCAAAAAGAAGGGTATGTTAGCTACTTTGGGATGAATCTTTTGGCATTGAAACCTCTTCTGAATCAGAAGATTCTGAAACCGAGTCGGGCAATGAAGTTAAAGCCCTTATGACTCTAGCCAAGTTCACTTTTTCAGATAATGATGATTCAACTAGTGAAGAAAATCTGAATAGTGATCATGAAAATGAAGATGATCTTCAAAATGCTTATAATGCCCTTTACAAGGAAAGTTGTAAAATTGTTGTTAAACTAAAACTTCAAAAAGAAAAGTTTTTAAAGCTTAAAGAAAATTTTGATGCTCTTGTTTTAGAAAAATCCCACATTTCAGATTGTTTTAAAAAATTGAAATGTGATTTACATTTCAAAACCTCCCTTATCGAAAATCTTAAATCTGAAAATAAAAAACTTAAACTTGAAGTCTCTTCACTTTTGAGTTTAAAGGATACATGGAGGTATGCCCAAGGTGATCCAAAATTAGAAAAGCTTTTATCTGGATCAAGAAAAAGTGGCGACCGATCCGATTTGGGCTACGACAGAAATATTCCTCCTAAACAGAAGAATACTTCTCCTACGTTTGTGAAAGGAGAGTCTTCAAACTCAAAAGGGAATAGATCAAATCAAAAATTTTCTAAAAATACTAAAACTTTTCAATCTTTTAAACCTAAAAGCAACCATATCAATTATAAAAATCAAAACCGAAACCCTTTAGCTGAAAAAATAGTTGATTTACTTAAGGAGCTCTTAAAATCTAACTCAGTAGGTCATTCTTACAACAACTACAAACATAAGAAGACCAACTATACTCCTAAACCCAAAACCGTAATGAAATAGGTTCCTAAGGTTACTAGCTTGGTTGCCCACATGACTTTCAAAGCCTCAAGCCATTCAAAGTGGTACCTAGACAGTGGTTGCTCCACTCATATGACTAGTGACAAAGGTCTATTCACCAATCTTAAAGACATGGCTAATGGATCAGTCACATTTGGTGATGGTAGTAACTGCAAGATTGTTGACCAAGGTACGGTTCAACTCTATAACCTCCCTTTATTTGATAATGTTTTATACGTTGAAGGGTTAAAACACAACTTGTTAAGCATATCTCAAATATGCGATAACAATCATAGCATAAAATTTACTAAACGAGGTTGTGAAATTTTAAATAAAGATGGTTCAGTAATATCAATTGGTCGTAGAACTTCTGAAAACTGCTACATTATAAGTGAGTTAAGCACGTCTAATCTATCGTGCTACATGGTCCATACCGATGAGACCGAGTTATGGCATAAACGCCTTGGACAGGTACACTACCACAACTTATATATATTGAGCAAAAGAGAGTTAGTAAGAGGCTTACCCAAAATACAAAAAATAGATAAAATATGTGGCGAATGCCAGATTGGCAAGCAAACTAGGAGCTCTTACAAAAAGGTGGACTCCAATGCCACATCTAAACCGCTCGAACTCCTCCATATGGATCTGATTGGACCTACTAGAACGGAGAGTCGAGGTGGCAAAAAGTATATTCTGGTTATCGTTGATGACTTTACCTGATATACTTGGGTAGTCTTCTTAAGAGACAAATCAGAAACTCTCGATGAAGTTAAAAGGGTACTTAGACGTATCCAAACTGAAAAAGAGACTCAAGTCTGTAAGATTCGTAGTGATCATGGATCAGAATTTGAGATAGCGGTTTTGAGAAGTTTTGCAGTGATCAAGAAATATCACATGAATTTCCTGCACCCAAAACACCACAACAAAATGGTATAATAGAAAGAAAAAATAGAGTACTTCAAGAAATGGCTAATGTAATGTTAAACAGTATGAAGCTCCCTAAAAATCTTTGGGCCGAAGCCGTAAATACTACATGTTATACAATTAACCGTGTTTATACAAGAAAATTAAATAGTAAAACGGCTTACGAAATATGGTTTGATAAGAAGCCTACTGTCAAATACTTTCAAGTTTTTGGCAGCAAGTGTTATATTTTACGTGATCGTGAAAATCTAGGAAAATTTGACACCAAAAGTGATGAAGGGATAATTTTTAGGGTATGCTCTGAATAGTCGAGCATATCGGGTCCTTAATAAGTGGACCGGTGTAATTCAAGAATCCATTAATGTGGTTATTGACGATCACTTGAATACACCTATCTCAAGTTCAGATAATGATTAAGTACTTCTAATTGATAAACCAAATTCTTCATCAAGTCAAAATTACTCTGAATTGAGGACTGTTAAAGATCATCCAACTAATCAGATTCTTGAAAACCCTCTCACTAGTGTGCGCACTCATAGATAACTTGAAGATATGTGTAATTACATGTGTTTTACATCTCAGATAGAACCGGCTAACATAAAGAAGCTCTTACTGATGAAAACTGGATAGTTGCGATGCAAGAAGAGCTTAATCAATTTGTTAGAAATGATGTTTGGTACTTAGTTCCTAGACCTAAAGATAAACATATTATCAGAACTAAGTGAATTTTCAAAAATAAGTCTGATGAACTTGGTAATATAATTCGAAACAAGGCTAGACTGGTTGTACAAGGGTACACTCAAATTGAAGGCATCGATTATGATGAAACCTTTGCTCCAGTAGCTCGTTTTGAATCAATCAGACTGTTTATATCCATTGCATGCTTTAGAAAGTTTAAAATTTATCAAATGGATGTAAAGAGTGCTTTCTTGAATGGCGATTTGCATGAAGAAGTGTATGTTAAACAACCAACGGGTTTTGAAGACCCTAAGAATACTGATCATGTCTATCGCCTAAAAAAGGCTCTCTACGGTTTAAAATAAACTCCCAGGGCATGGTATGGAAAATTGACTAAGTTTTTACTAAGTCATAACTTTATAATGGGAAGTGTTGATAAGACTCTATTTGTAAAGAAACATAATGATTACATAATGATTACATAATGATAGTGCAAATATATGTTGATGATATTATTTATGGATCTACCTGTACTAACATGACTGTTGAGTTTGTAGATCTTTTGAAATCTAAGTTTGAAATGAGCATGATTGGTGAATTGAACTATTTCCTAGGGTTGTAAGTTAAACAGCAACCTGATGGTTTCTTTATTTTCCAAACCAAATATGATCTGAACTTAGTTAAAAAGTTTGAATTTGAGAATGGCAAGAATTTTGATACTCCTATGAGTACGACTCTAAAACGCGCAAAGGATTCTACAGGAAAGAAAGTGGATCCTAAATTATATCGCAGTATGATAGTTAGTTTGTTGTATTTAACTGCAAGTCGTCCTGATATTGCATTTAGCGTAGGAATTTGCGCTAGATATCAATCTGACCCTAAAGAGTCACATTTAACTACTGTTAAGCGGATTATGTGATATTTTGCAAGTTCAGCTAATCTGGGTCTTTGGTATCCACATTATACTAGTGTTCAATTAGCTAGTTACTCTGATGTTGATTGGGCTGGTAACGTTGATGATAGGAAATCAACCAGTGGTGGTTGTTTCTATGTTGGGAACTGTTTAGTTTCTTGGCAAAGTAAGAAACAAAGTTCCGTATCGCTCTCAACTGCTGAGGCTGAATACATTGCAGCTGGTAATGTATGTACTCACCTCGTATGGATGAAAAGAATGTTAAGCGATTACGGAATTGCACAAGATACTATGGTTTTATATTGTGATAATTTCAGTACAATCAATATATCTAAAAATCTAATCCAGCATTCTAGAACCAAGCACATTGACATTAGATATCACTACATCCGTGAATTAGTTGATGAAAAGACAATTGCTTTGGAATATATTCCGACCGAGACTCAACTTGCTACCATTTTCACTAAACCGCTCGACAAAAGTAGGTTTAATAAATTGAAATTTAATCGTAGTATGTGTAATTTGAATTGATTATTCATGCATTTCTGTATCATATTGTATATATTTGTTATTTTAAATTGTTAGATTTTCAAATTTTAAGTAAAATGCATATTTTTGGCTGTGCACGACCAGTCAAGTACATGCTCAACCAATCATGGCACAACTGGTCGAGAATGTGCTCGACCAGTCGTGGAATCGTAAACTTTAATTTGGGAGAAAAACCCTTTTCTTCCTCATTTGTGCTTCCTCTCCAACGGGTCTAGACACGACCGATCGTACCCATCTTTCTAGATCTTCAAGGTTAGTGTGTTAATTCCATTTTTCTTGTAGATTCAAGTGCATATCACTTCATTTTCATACTTGGAGTGATTCATTTCTTGTTTCCTTAAAGTTTTTGGGGTTTTCTTCTCCAAAATCTGATTTTGAAGAAACCCACTCTTCATCTTTTGCAACCTCTTGATTTCTGGTATTTCTAGTTGCAAATGGATGCTAGAGATAAAAAAAAAAAACTTCCCGTGGTGCTTCAACATCTAGATCGGCACCTATCACACGGTGCCACCTTCGGTCACCGAAGATGATCCCTCCTATGTACGGGATTTACAGTTGCGCAATGTGATAGTTGAACAACTTGTGCATATTGAACATATTGCTCCATTTGGGATCTTTTCTCTTCTCCAATCTGTAGGATGGGATAACATTCTACATTAGGGTGGGCTGGCATACCGGTCTATTGCGCAGGCTATGTTTGCATGTATTTCTGATTTTTCAACTGAAAATTTAACTTTTATTATAGCAACTAGAGAAGGTCCATTCGAAGTTGACCGACATCTAATTTCTGGCTTAATGGACATACCTGTCAATGATGAAGGTATTCTAATTAGCACTGTAGTAGCTAAACCTTCTGATCAGAAAAACGCATGCTTACTAGAGAATTGTGTAATATACATGCGCAATGGAGTCAAAATGGGAATGCGCTCGCTTCAAAGTACTTGTTACCCAGATACAGGGTCCTTCATAGGATATTTATTTCAAATCTCTATCCTCATTCTGATAACAAAACCGAACTCACCTCTTTCATGGTTCGAATTTTGCATTCCATCATCTTGATACAAAAGTTTGTCTTCCTTCTTTAATCTGTCATTCCATTATACAATTCTGTCTCCATCCTGGACACAGTGATATCCCATTTGCATATATTATGACTGTGTTGGCCACTCATATGTTAGTGGTTATGCCTGTTGGAGAGGCACCCATTCATCACCTCATCTTCAACAACTCAAATATAAACAAGATGAATTTGAGGTTAGCCAATAGCCAGGTCAATGTGGGTGGTGGAGGAGCTGAAGCAGTAAATGAAGAAGAAGACGATCTACCTCCTGATGATATTAACATGGATGATATCTTTAATGAGATTGAATCAGATTCTGAGGCTGACCCTGACTATCAGCCTTCTAATTTTGATAAGAGGTTGCATTCTCTTGAGGAACAGGTGGCTCAGATTCATGTAACCCAGGATTCTTAATTTGCTAATATGCGTAAATATATGAGGCGCCTTAACAAGGGTTTACACCAAATTGATTCATCTATTCCTGCTCCCTCTTCTGGATCTGATTAGTATTTTTTAATTTTGGATTGTAATAACTCTTATGATACTTTGCTTCCTTTCGAGTTGTGGGATTGACTTTGATTGAACTTGGATGATGTTGATTGATAATACTTGATCTTTACTTGCTTATGTATTTTTATATCTTGCTCCTTTATTCTTCCTTATTTATCTACATCATATTTCCTGCATAGGGTTCTTCCTTTGTCATATTGTGACAAAAGGGGGGAGAATTTTGACATGCTTGATGCTTATGTTATGTTTATAATTTAAGGCATGTGGATTGTGGATGGAGGGATAGGAGTAAGGGAGAGTAATAGCAAAAAGCTTACTTCTTTCTTTGATAACTGGTGCATGATTCTTTGTGCGTATAATGCTTATGTTTGTTTTGAGTGTGTTTTGTCACAAATTTGACAAAGGGGGAGATTGTAAGTGCTATGGGTTCCAGCTCCAATAATTGTCAAATTTTGTAGTGCCAAAACCTCTCTTGGAATCTGTGTCTTGTATAGCACCCCTACATAATGAAGACAGTGCATCACTCAAGAACAAAGATCTTTACTTCAAGAAATGCAAGTTTACATGGTCATGTTCAAGTACAACAACAAGTTCAAGATTCATAGATCAAGCTCCAAGTCAAGACCTCAAGCTCAAGTCTAAAGAGGTTTCAAACTCAAGCTTCTTAAAGTTATAAACTCAAGATTCAAATTGAAGCTTCAAAAGGTTTCAAGCTCAAGCTTCATCATGTAATGATCACAAGCTTCGTGAACTTCAAAGATCAACTTTCAACCGAAGGAAAAGAAGTTTCAATGTTCATACTTCATGAATAAAGCTAGCCCAAGGTACTTTGAATCTAAAATCAATTTAGAACCTAGAACCATTTCATAAGTGAGTATTAGACATTGAACTTCTACGTTGAACTTCTACTCCGACTTAGTTCTTTCGGGCTGCATCAAGGAGAATATCCAAGTATTTTACAGTTTTTGTAAATTCCTTTGTTTTGGTTTTTGAGATTGTGCCAGAAAAATCTCTGTTTTGGTTTGTCTGAGGTGATCCAGAAAACTCAGAGTGTGGGGTTTTTGAATTGTGTAAGCCCACTTGAAAGACACAATTGTGAGGGTTTTAGGTGAACCTGGAAAAACCTATTTTCATAGTGAACACTAATATCCACTGTGTGAGGATATTAGGAGTGGAGTAGCTGTGTGGATATTGTTTAACAGTTGGTGTACACACAGGCGAACCACTATAACTCTTTGTGTTTTGTGGATGTGTGGTTTTTTTCTATATCTTTTATCATTCAAGATTATGGGTTGTATTTGTGGATGTGAATATTGTAATCTTTACATTTCAGCATTGTGGGGAATGTTGTAATAGCTTAGATTTCCTTTTTATTCCTCTTCAGTTTGAGTTTTTGATACACAAATCATTCTAGTAAGGTTGTCCTGCCATAAACCCTTCGTTTTTTTGGTGTAAGGTTGTCCTTAGAACAACATTTGTATCAACCTCTCAATACTAGAATTTTGAGGTTGTTGTTTCCTTTGATTATTTGCAATTCATTTGGCTATCTTATTGTTTAATTTCGCTGTTATTTTTTAATTTGGCAGTCTTATTCACCCCCTCCCCCTCTAGGACATATAGCTCGGCCTTTTCACCCTTTAGACTCATCTATGGGAAAGCTTGCCACTTGCCTGAGGAACTGGAACATATAGCCTACTGGGCTATCAAAAATTTAAACTTTAACTTAGACAACGCTAGATCGTTGCGTAAACTTCAGTTGAATGAACTCGAAGAAATTTAGAATGATGCATACAAGAACTCGAGAATTTACAAGGACAGGATGAAGGTGTTCCATGACAGGAACATCTTTTGAAAATCATTCTTGAATGGTTAAAAAGTCCTTTTGTATAATTCTCGATTGCACCTTTTTCAGGGTAAACTCCGATCTCGTTGGACCGACACTTTCACCATTGCTAATGTCAATCTGCATGGGGCCGTCGAGATTTAGAATCCAACGAATAGTAATATTTTCAAAGTGAATAGACATCATTTAAAGCCATTTGTTGAGAAATTTGATTCAGAGGACATGTCCATACCTCTGATTAATCCCGTCTACCAGCATTAACCTCCTAGTCTGATGGAGGTGTAGTTAGGTTTATTGTTTTCATAAGATTTAAGACTAGGGTAGTTTGCTTTCAATTATTTAGTCGTTGTGCTAACCCATCTTCACATTGAGAACTTTGGAATAGTTGCAATTCGCCTTCTTCAGATACTACCTTTCCTACACTTCTCTATTCTTTTCGTTGTCTCATCTGTTTTCAATACTTACATCTTTTACATTGAGGACAATGTTGATTTGAGGTTGGGGAGAGTAGATTAGGTAAACGAATCAATATTTTCTTAGTCTTTGAGCAAAAAATTTTAAAAATTTTCAATCTCTCAAATCAAAACCTACTTGAAAGGTTATAGTTTGTGCATTTAAGAATGTTTTAAGTATGATAAGATTGAGATTGAACTTTGAATTGTTGGAGTTGGATCAACTAAGTAATTTATCACTTACAGTTCTTGCACTCAATTGATTAAGAGGTAGTTTTAAATACCATGTTGATTTGAATCACATGACACATTGAATTTGCTTTCTGTGAGTTATGCTAGAATTTCTAATGGTTAGTATGTAAATCATTGATAGATGTTAAGAATTCAGTCTGGAGAATTTTATCCACCTTAAAAGATGAAAAGAACCAGTTAAAAAACAGTGAAATTGACATAAAGGTCATGTATGATAAAAAGACTGGAAAAAGTTTGAAAAAGAATGAAACATTTTGAAAAGAATCTGAAAAGAATGAATAATAAAAAATAAAGGACTGTTGATAAAAAATTAAAAACTGGAAAAGAAGGAGAAGGGGATAAGTTCGGAATCAGCACTTGAGTTTTTAACTACTCTTGATATTATGAACATGGCTAACATTATGAAATGATAGTATTATTGTCACGTCCCAAACTCGAAACCGGGCTCACAAAATTTTCGATCGCCGAATCCGGCGCCGATAGCCTCCGTAGAACCCCATTCTCGGTTCCCGACGCCCATTCGCCAGGTTTCGATCCTAGGATGCTACAAGGAGGATTTCCAATATCAGTTTGATTCGTAACAAGCATAACCAAAGGCATAACCCACAAACAACAACCAAAAACTCCATCACATTTCCACTATGATCAAAAACTTTATAAGTACAATGAGCATAAAGGGAAATACAATGATAATGGATAAAAAGCTCCAAAATGATCTGCTTTGTGCTCCTGCCTCAGCACTGCTGCGTCCCAACGTCACCTGCACGCAACGGTCGTGCATAAGCTTATAAAAAGCTTAGAAGGTGGTGAAAGTGTGTGCGAAAGGTAGTAATGAAGTATCAGACTAATGCGGAACATGCTGATGAACCCATGAATACTGTTAGCCATAGCAAGGCTATGCGATGCAAGGCATGAATGATGTCGGCCGTACCAAGGCCATGCGATGCGAGATGCAACTCAAGCATACAAATCCTCATCTACATCCATATATCAATACGGCTCAAATCTGGGATATCACAGGGGTCTAATACACTCTAAACCAGATTGCCACCCCATCGCGTGCAATAAGGTAAGTGGAAGAGACCTCACTACCCGCCTGTCAATATCGGGCTCGGCTCGTCGATAGCAGACCCATTCCTCGAGCTGGTCAGACTCAGCCTAGCTTTGCCCCCTCCACTCGGGCGGGTAAGGCCGCACCCCCTTTCAACCGACCACGACACAATGGAAAGCGTGGTTGTCTGGTAATCGGCACTCGGCGCTCTTGCACCCACTCGGTCTAGACGTTGGAGCAACCTCTTGGTACCATAAGGGTTTAGGGACTTTCACCCAGGGATATCTGTAGCACCCCATGTAGAACATGATTTCCGGTATCCAATCCTGTCTATGGCGGCTATGGCCCTGATGACGCTAGGGCGTACGGTAACTATGTCACACAATGCGAAATGCATGAATCACGCTATCCTGTCATGCAGCAATCCTGCGCGTATCCTGCGCTCATGTGGGGCAACACCGCCTCACCGGGAGCCCCTGAACAATCTGTCTGAAGGCATATGCTATGATCAGTCACTTCTCATATCAAGCATACATATAATGCGTATGATCATGAATCATGGAACTATACTAAACATGTTATGTGGGATAGATGTTGTTCATAACGAAGATGGGCCTAGACGGCCTACAAGTATGGGCCTAACAATGGGCCCTAGGGAGAATCATAATGCGGACATTTAACCAATATTATTCTACAATGTGGACGTCAAACCAACATTTCTCCCAAGGCATGACTGCCAAAAGAAAACATCAACACATACATCTTGGTGGAATCTCAATCAATGGACCAATTCGAATGGGCCGAATCAATTGACCGAGTCAAATGAGCCGAATCGAATCGAGTGGGCCCATTTAGAGCACAAATGGGCCACATGTAATCAAATAGGCTGCACCGATGGGCCTCTCGTGTGGGCCTTATACACAACAAATTGGGCCGATCGAATGAATCGAATCCAACCCATCAGTCATCTATTACTAAAGATCATTATAGATCTTTACCACAAAGAAACGAATCATAACCAAAGGATCATGTGGACCATACCACACCTAACGGTGGATGTCACGGTTCACTATTTAAATGGTGGGGCCCACTCGCACTTTAGATCTGTTTCGCCCATTTTCCCATGCCATAAAATGTTCTCATAGATGGTGGACGGTATGGATGCAACACATGCATCATGGTGGGCCCCGCCGTTCAAATAGTCAACAGTGTCGATAGAGCACATACATCATTGTGGCCTATGCCGGGGTAAAATGCATACATCTAGGGTGGGTCCCACCATCGGATCACACGTGCATCATGGTGGGACCCACAGGTCGCTGGACGTGAAGAGAGAGATAGAGAGAGAGCTAGAGAGAGGTATAGAGAGAGAGGGTGAGAGAGAGCTAGAGAGAGATAGAGAGAGCGTCAGAGAGAGAGTGAGAGAGAGGGAGAGAGGGAGAGGAGTTAGAGAGAGATAGAGAGAATGAGGTAGAGAGAGATGCAGAGAGAGATATAAGGAGAGAGAGAGGGTGTCACGTGCCCCTCTCCTTTTTCTTTTTCTTTTTCTTTTCTTTTCTTTTTCTTTCTTTGTTTTTCTTTCTTCCCTTGCTGACACCGAACAGAGGTGGGTCCCACGTAGGGCCCACCACATATGTATATATATGGGAAAAGGTACCGCTCGTACTGACGGTAAGCTCCCATGAGGGCGAGCTGTGTGGGCCCTACCGTTGATGCTTGCCAAACATCTAACCCACCGGTCAGATGCACCATTCCAACGTGGGCCTGGGTCTCAAAAAAATCAAGTCGGTCTGTGACTTGTGTCGGCCACGCCAGATACAACAGTTGAGAAGACTACCCTCCATTTAAAACATTCATAATCATTTATTGGGCCCACCGAGATGGGGTCCACAAATCCAGCCCACCCATCGTGGGTGTCCCACTTGAATGAAGGGTCAGCCCAAGTTTCAGCTGAATCCAAGACCAAGGTGGGCCCCACACGGACCATCCTCACTAGGGAATTGAGGCGAAGACCTCAGTGCTGAAACGAGGTGTCTCAGCTTTGGATCTGGGTGTCCAAGGAGGGCCCCACACGAATGTGGGTTCCACCGTCCAGAATGGTGGACGGCTGGATGAGACACATACACTATGGTGGGCCCCATCAGAACGGGTGGACGGTGTGGATGGACCCTGTGGACCCATGCCAGTCCACACCCACTGTCACTAAACACCCACTGTCAGTGCACTTCCATGTTAACACACCCCCTGCCAGTTTAACACTTCACTGTTTTAGCCACCTCCACTGGGCGTCAGTCTGGACGGACGGTGTGGATGTACACCCCATCAAGGTGGGTCCCACATGGCCCACCTGTTTGGATAAGCCTGAAATTTGTGTTTTACCCAAGGCATTTACCACCCTTGGAAACAGTGGGGTCCAGCTCAATGGATGGCATGGATAAGGTCATGCATCAAGTGGGCCACAAGCAATCATACAAAAAAAGAAGAAACAATGGAGAGAGAGAGAGAGAGAGAGCTCGGCAAGGATGGAGGGGCCCCACCACTATGGGCCCCTCTTGCATACAAATATACATCAGGGTGGGTCCCACATATGTGGACCCTTAATCAAACAAAATTCATGAAAAACAAAGATCTAAGATCACCCACCGGCTTCTTCTTGGTCCGATGGAACGCCGGTCTCCTTGTGCTTCTCTTTGATGGGTGAAGATGAGAAATGGATGGCTAAGATGAGAGATCTTAGGATGGAAAGGTGGGCCTCACACATGCACTTTTCTCTCCATGGGAGGGCTTGGACGTATGGGGATTTCTCTTGCTTGGGAGTGTCTTTTGGAAATGAGAGAGAGACTTGTAAAGGGAGAGAGAGATGGGTGATGGATGTTTGATGTGGTGAGTGATGGTTGTGTAAGAAGTCTTTTTTACTTTTGGGGTAAAAGGTGTAAGAAAGGCATGGGTGGTGAAAGAAATTCTTGACTTTAGGGGTTGCTTGGGGAAGGGTGAGAGGTGATGTGTACTTGACATGTACTTGACATGATGGGATTGATTGTTGATTGATTGATGTGACACATCGTAAAGATTCTCTTCGGTTTTCGCATGCGCAGCGTTTTCCTCTCATCGAACGCTGGCCCACATCTCCTGGCCAGAGCATCGTCTCGGTGGACGAGTCGTGGCATCGGAACGGCGGCGACGATGCGGTCGCTAAGGTACTAGTCTTAGGTTGAATCGATTCGGGTTGATGGCGAATGAATTAGGGTCACGCGTAAATGCCGGTTAAGGGTCGAAGATTGTCGAAATTCGACCGGAAAGACCGCAGGAACCTACGGAACGGTACAGTTTAGGATATGGGTCTTACAATTATCATGGGAAGCAATTTGATTTCCACTGAGCACATTGAAAAACATGAAATAGGAACTTATGCTCTGAAAACATTGATAAAGAACTTATTTGATTGACTGCTTATATGATTCAGCTCTAGGTTTTCAAATTCCCACTTTCTCATCTTAGTTCTACTCATTCATACTCAATTGTACAAAAGTTTATTTTCTGAAAAAGGTTTGAACATTGAGAATTGAAGTGCACTTCACGCATGTTTTGCTCGGGACTAGCAAAATGCTGTTTGGGGAGTGTGTTGAGTGTCAAATATTGCATATTCTCCCCTATTTATATCTTGGTTTTATGAACATGATACTGCTTAAAGGTATATTTTATGCATGTTTATATTGCAAGGTAAATCTGAGAGATTGGATTGAAAAGAATGCTAAAAGCATGGATTTAATGCTCAAGAATCACCAAGGAAAAAAGATGGATCTTAAGAGACCAAGAATGAAGAATTCACATACTAAAGATCCAAGGAAACTAAGAACAAAAGCTGAAGAAAGGACTCGAAAGATCGCAGAATATGTAGCAGAAAACAGACACGTTCAGTCCGACTGAACCTATGTTTGGTCAGACCGAACTTGCACAAAACAATCCAGCGACAAAAGGAAGAATTTAGAAGCTAATTCGGTCCAGCCGATAGTTAATTCAGTCCGACCGAAACCTAGTTCGGTCTGACCGAAGGGAGGATTCGGTGTGACCGAAAGTGCATAAAAAGCTCTAGCAAAGAACGATGAATTTTGGAGTTAATTCTGTTCGACTAAAGATTAATTTGGTCCGACCGACGACTTAAGTTCGATCCAACCGAACACATCTCGATCCAACTGAAATCGAGTAACGGCTGAAACAGATTCCTTTCCAAATTCAGACTCGACTACAGATTTAACTTCGATCCGACCGAAGGTGACTTCTGTCCGACTGAAGCGTAATGCAAAAAAGTTGCGGACTGCATAAATCGAGGCGGTTTCGCAACGGATTGCAGAAATTCCACGTCGGTGCGTAAGGTGAAGCTTCACAACTATAAATAAGAGTCCCATGGACGTTCCTAAGCATCTTCTAGGGTTTAAAGAGTAGAGCAAAAGGGTGGAGAACCGCCGCCAATAGTTTTTCTTCTTCTTCCTTAGTTGTTTTTATGCTTTGTTTAAGAGTTCTTAGTTCGATCATGTCTACAGTTAGCTAAACCTCTTAGTTAGGGCTAAGAGGGAAATCTTGTAGCGTAATTGGAATGTTTACTTTGCTTTGATTCATGTTTATGTTGAACTTCATTGATTTCTAGTTGATTTTAAGGAATATTTTCGGTTTTCAATGGTTTATTGTGACTCAAATTACAGTAGACGCTGCAATAGCTTTGAGTATCTTCTTTTTTTATTTGAGATTGTGAGATTGGCAAATCCTATTATTTGCCATCATCTCCTGGGCATGGTTGGGTGATGGAATCCCTTCCAAATCTTCACAATCCTCTTCCATTGAGGCTAGATCAATGAGAAGTTCTGATCATCTCTCTTTCCAATAGGATAAGATAGGACTCTGACTCCAATTGGATCTCTTTAATCAAGTAAGGTAGCATCCCAGTTGCTACAAGTGGATCCTTGGCACCCTAGTTCTCACCTTTAAATTCACAAGTTTCAATTACAAAACTCATAATTACTCTCTCTATTATTTCAGATTTAGATATAGATCTTCTTCTAGTTCTAGTTCTAGTTCTTTTCAGAATACGTACGACTTTAGTCCCTATGGATTCAACCTCGGTCTCACCGAGATTATTACTACATCGCAACCCTACACTTGGGGTTGTGAACAATCCAACCCGACCTTAATCCAACCTACTTCCCGAGCTCACTCCCCTAACTCGGAAGTAGGGGGCTAATTGTTATGGGAAAAATGGGTCAGCCAATAAAAGGTCAGGTCGGAGGGCCTCAGCAAGTCTGATCAAACATCCAACTCGGTTTAAGACCACTTTCAACCAAGGAACCAGCTCAAACTCAGCTCCATGACCACCATCAAGGATAGGTCAGGGAGCCTAAGGTCGACTAAGCTTCACCCGCCCTTCCAAAGCTGTCAGGTCGACGAAACCCCGTCCTCAAAGGTTTTGACCTTACCCAAGATCTCGACCAAAGATCTTGAGAGACCACAACAACACGGATCTCTCCGAGATCTTGAAGAATATCTACGACATATCCGGGATTCGAATCCCTCTACAGTATGTCCCTACTAAATAGGGAGATCTCCTCTACGTCACCGCCTCTCCTCAACTATAAATAGGAGCATCTCTAATGGTGAAAGGTACACACAGAATCTCTAGCCCAAAACCCCTTACTCGACCAAACTCAGATTCATTACCTGACTTAGGCATCAGAGGGTCCCCTGCACTAGTCAGGGTCTCATTTGTCTATCCCTTGTGCAGGCACTCGAAGATCACACGAAGGTCCAGGGAAGGCTAGCTAGAAATTTGCATCAACAGCTAGTATGCAGCTGGTTTTCCCACATGCAAAATGGTCAAAAGCTGTCAAATAACAGCTATTTCTCACCAACAGTCATAAACGGCCAATTATAATTATGACCCTAGACCACAACGTCCAACTATCCTAAGCTATATAAATTGAGTTTGGCTAGTTCATTTCATCATCACAAACCATTCGGCTCATTCTCTCATATGAACTAGTAAAGTTCCAAGTGTTCTCTGATCAAGCCAGCAGGTTCAATACAAACCTAAGCCAGCAAGTCCACATGAACTAGACCAGTGTAGTGGTCTAAGCTAGCAAGAGCCACACCAGTGTTCTGGTCTAATCCAACAAAGTTAAATTTCATTTTCTTTCTCTCTAATTTGAAATTTTTCCTTTTAAGTTTTTATCTACCGGAAATTGTGTTTACAGAGTTCTACTAGTGGTTTCTTCATGCTTCCTAAGCACAGAACCACATATAGGCTCGTCATATCCTTGAAGTTATTTGCCTGCAACCTATTAGCAATCTTGATTACTTTGAAAGGGGGTGAATAATGCTTTAAGGTGAGCATGATCACACGTGCTTCAAATTGCCCGTAATACTTTCGGTTTCTTTCCTTCTTTTTTACATAAATTATAAAGATGTAATTTGAGAATATCAAATTCTCAACAATTAACATAGTAAAAAATATTGGCAATGCAATATTGATATTAATACATTGGAAATACCTAGTGATATATCATTGATACCTAGAATTTTTTTATACTACCATTATTATCAGTATCGCTACTAATGTTATCACTATCACCAAGCCGGAGATACCGATGATATCAAGAATATTTCGATAATATCAGGTGCACTCTGAACAATGTGTGTAGATGAGGAAACCAAGACCTAATGTATATATAGTAGATGAGGGTAACCCACCACAACTGCTCCCCTTCCATACATCTCCATTATTTAAGAATCCATGTCTATTTGGAGTACCTGCATACCGCTTAATATATGAACCGATCACAAGTAACATAGGACCCACCAATATGCTCAAATCCAAGTAATCCAATGGTCAATACATTTTATCAATCTAATCCATAAGCCATTTATCATGTAAGGTCCACCAAATAAATAAATAAAAACCTTACCTTTAATATTTTGGGTCGAGGTACACTTTTTGGGTGATGCATGTAAAGCTCCAACATGGACATCCACGTTCAAAGGTGCACTTTTTCTTTTGGAAGTGTCATTGTCCAGGTTTCCATTTGGATGCGGCTGTGTTCAGCTTTGAATAATTTTGCGTTGTCCAATGGGGACGCGTGAATGCATTTGTCAATGGAAAAGGGCCTTTTTATTTCTTTAAAGTGCTCTCTACTTTGCTCCAGCAAATGATACCCAACCATTCACAACCCCAATTTCAAGAAAAACCATGTTCACATTTATTTAAACATCTACTTATTATTGCTCGCCCTAGATCTTCTACCATAGCCTCCTAAATCATGCATCCAAACACAACATCTTCGTTTCCAAACGATCCGTTAATGCACAGAACTTCACATGTTTGGATTTAGACAAACATGAAATGCACATATGATATTTGATTCGTGGACAGCCATCAGCGGTGATGGATTCGCCAGCAACCCCTGTTTTAGTGGTCCACAAATAGAGTTTTTTTGAATTATACTAGTAGTCAAAACAATATAGTGGAAGCCATGAATTGCTGGGGTCAGGGGGTGACTAGCCATATTGGGTAGGGCGGTCAACAGGCCAGGTCCTTGAGATCCCGTACCTCGCTGATCGGGTTCAGGTCTTGCCAGAGCCGTGTCTATTCGGGTTTGGGTCAGGTTCTGATTCCAGACTTAGGTCCGATCGAGTTTAGTACCTATCAAGTCTTTGGGTTTTCGTTTCGAGTTTGAGTTTTAATCAGATCTGTATTGAATAAAGGCATTTATGCACTCAGGCCTGGCTAAATAAATGGATTAGATCACAGAGATGTTCCACTTCGACACAGGCATGGGATAAAAGAATTCTATTATATAAACATGGCTTAGTCAACATCGGTATATATTTAACATATAACGTTATTATTATATTTTAACGGACCCAGCCTATACTCCATTAACCTGAGCTTAACTGGGTCGGAGATGGTGGTTGTTGAGTGTAAAATATTATATATTTTTCTCTTGTTATGCATTGGTTTTACAAATATAGATGCGCTTAATCAATCTAATTACGTATGTTTTCCTATACGAAGTAATTTTCATAGCGAAGGTAAAAAAGAAAGCTTAAAGAGAATGTTTAATGCTCAAAGAATAACCAAAAGAATATTTGAAAATTTAGATGTGATTAATGAAGAATTCAAGTACCAAAGATCCAAGAAAACCAAGCGTAAAGGAGAAAGAAAAGATTGTTTGAATCACAAATTCAATAACAAAATAAACAGACTGTTCGGTCTCACCTAAAGTTAGTTCGGTTCGACCGAATGTGCAAAGAACAGTCCAGCAACAAACAATGATTTTCAAAGTTAATTCGGTAGCAATCGAATACTACTTCGATGCGACCAAAGCCAGGTTCAGTGCCACCGAAGTGATGTTTAGTGCAACTTAAGGAAGGCAGAGACTTCAGATGTAAATCTTGAAAATTTAGCTGCAACGGAGAGTTAATTCTATGCGACTGAAGACCATGTTCGATGCGACTGAAGCTTATCGTCAGTTGCAATCGAAGAGTAATAAATGTACTTAAATTAAAGTAGGTTTCAAGTCGGTTTCGATTTTTCGTATTTAAAAGAGTGATTTTAGCTTTCTTAGATACGAATTAGGGTATAAGGTGTAGAGCAAGAAGTTGTGAGCCTCTAAGGAGTCCTCTTTCTCAAATCATTCGATTCTAGTTAGTTTTTATGTTTTTCTTTTGGAGTTTTAGTTCAATCATGTCTTTGATTGGCTAATCTCTTAGCTAGGGATAAGAGGTAAAGCTTGTAGTTATTCTTAATTCTTGGTTTACTTTGATTCAAGTTATTTGATTTGATTGTTGAACAATTCATTAATATTTGGTTTGAATAAAAACATATATTTAGTTTACTTTGATCCATTGTAGACTTCGGGCATATTGGATGATTATGAAAGCTAAGAATATTTCTTATTTATTTTGCAAGGGATTGATCTGTAAAATCCAATGATCTATCGTAGACTCCGGATACGAAAGATGCTTTGATTTCCCTGCGATCAATACTTTGGTGCATGATGTGGGAACCAATTCATTTGAAGTTCAAATCTGTTTTGAGTTTATGTATGATGATTTAACCACTCTATTATCCGGTTGGATAGAATAGTACTTCAATTCCAGTTGAGTAATCCAATTAAATCAAGTGAATTAACATTAAGATATAGCTATAAGTGGATTATTGGCACTTTAGTGTTTTACCCTTAATAGTTTTTCTCACAATTACTCTTTAAATTAAATTTCAGTAGTTAGTTTAGTTCTAGTTCTTATTCTAAAGTGTTTCAATAATCACACAATTGCAAGTCTCTATAGGTACAACCTTAATCTCACTGAGTTATTACTACATCGCAGCCTGCACTTGGGTGTCGTAACAAGTTTTTAGCACTATTGCTAGGGACTTCGGATGCATTTTTCTGAAATAAATTAGTATAAGTCTAGTTTTTCGCTGCATTTCTATATTAGGGTTTTCTGAATCTCTTTAGATACTAACATTGTTCCTTTTGTTTTGTAGAATCTAACTTAGAATCATCAATCAGGTAATATCCTTCCAACTCTCTTGCTTAAGTATTTCATATTTTTTATTTTTCTGTTTTTATTTTATTAGCAATAGGTCTAGTTTAGAATTAGGTTTGAGAGTGTTTCATGCCCAAGTGGGTCCATGATAACAATCTATGTCTCTTAAGCGAATAAGGATTAGTTAAAGGTTTGCATATCCATCACCATATTATACAACACTTAAGATCCTCTGAGTTGGCTGAAAATCAACCTCATCATCCTACTAATGAACAACAAGATGAGAACAATGTGCATGGACCAAGAATGCTAAGTGACTATTTACAACCAATGAGGACAAGTACACCTTCCTGCATGGTCTTTCCACATTATGCAGGAAAGTGGATTTCAAGCCGGGAGTGATCCAACTACTCCCAAAGTTTCATGGACTAGATTTTGAGAGTCCATACCTACGTCTCAAAGAATTTGATGAGACCGTAGCAACCCTATACTTCCACAATGTGTCTAATGACACCCTAAGACTAAAGTTGTTCCCTTTCTCTTTGAAGGAGAAAGTCAAGACATGGCTTCATTACTTGAGACCAAGATCGATCGGGACATGGGTTGAGAAGACCCGAGAGATCCTTAAAAATTTCTTCCTGGTTCAAAAAACCAACACCTTAAGGAAGGCGTTCATGAATTCCTCATAGAAAGAGGAAGAAAAATTCTTCCAATGCTGGGAAAGATTCAAGGATCTTATAAACACTTACCCACATCATGGCTACGAAATTTGGCAGGTCATAAGCTTTTTCTATGATAGACTAACTTCACCCACGCACCAATTCGTAGAGATGATGTGCAATGGGGAATTTATGAACAAAGATCCTGATGACGCGTGGGACTATTTTGATATGCTTACTGAAAACGAGCAGTCATGGGATACTTCATCCAAGCCCACTAACTCCAAATCAACTCAGTACAAGAAGGGAGGGATGTACATCTTAAGGGAGTAAGATGACGTGAATGTCATGGTGACTAACCTGTTGGAGCATAAAAGTTAATTGAAAAAAAATATATTACTGAGAGAAAAATTCAAGGAGTAGATTACAAGCAGTTGCGCGGGAAGGATTGAGTTGCATAGGTATTAAAAGTTGCACGGGTTGGCGCAACTCATCACAGTTGCGTGAGTTCGCGTAACTCGTCATCGGGAGATTTGTATAAACGGCTTATAACCATGTGAAATGGGTCCCATGGCACAAGGTTCGAGGGTTCACACGTGTGAAAGCCTATAATACCCCCCTCCCCCTTCATTTAGGGGATTGAATTTTCAGAAGACCGATACCCCTGACAGGTATTGAAGAGAGAAGAGAAGGAGAGAACTAAGCAAAAATCGAGCAACTCTCGTTGAGTTGCGTGGACCCATGCAACTCCTAGATTCGCGCAACTCGATAATGAGTTGCGCTTGCTTCTGAAATAGCATATTCGTATTATTCTTGGAGTTTTCTTCAGGATATTTCAGTATTTCTACATATTATTCATGAAGGCATATGTATGAAAGAAGACCCGCACAATTCTTCTCTCATGGAGATTTGAATTATATGAACCGAAATAATGCCGGAATCAATATTGAAATTCATTCGATACTTGTATTTTTTAATCATAATGACTTTATCTTGGAATCAAAGGATAAGAAGGATGTAAACGAATTCATGAATTCATAATGAATAAAATGAGATGACTATTCTCTTCATTGCTTTTCTTTGTTATTATTAAGTAAGATAATCCCTAAATCGAATACCTTTCATTTCCGGTCGAAACAAAATGGCAACTCTACTAGGGAATTTTTTTTATCTCACTCAATATTAACTTAGAAACTATTTAGAGAATTTCATTATATTTTGACGTCATATATACGCCAAAATGGCGACTCTCAACGGGAACATCCTCCCTTTCATCTCCAAGATAGAGTTACCTTTAAGTAAATACTAATTAATATAATTTCATATTCTCTGAGAGAATTATAATACGTTCAAACTACAATCAATGGCAAACATTGCAAGCAAGACGATTTTTATTTACGCCAACAAGATTTGTGGTAAAACGTGCCCGTGGTCAATTTCCAACTCATAAGAAGCAGCCTGCGTTGGTTAGAAACAATAAGTCTCAAGCCATAGCCGGAGTTATAACTGTCTCGCCACTGGCGCGAGATAACGGTAATGACTGGATTGTCGTGTCACGCCGAAGACCTAGAGTCCGAAACACTATGACTGTCAAGATGAGTCCATCACCACAGAAAATTAGAGGACCAGTAACATGGAACATAGCCAAAAAGAACCCTAAACTTGCTCCTCCAGCGTTATATATGGGAAAATCCCTTATCTAACATCACAGGATTTTCCGGCTTTGCCTGTGGCAAACACTCGATGGACAAGAAAGGAGAAAGGCAAATCACTGATGGAGAGTCTATCAGTCCTCGTATCACCCCAAAATACACCTCCACAAGTCGTATCGCAATCAGTTGAATTCCATGGAAGTACAGAAGAGTCAAATAAGACTCCTTTCTCAATAAGCCCTATCGTACCAATGAACTCCTACTTCACTCCAATGACTGCTTTGTCAGGAAATGGAAAAGTCATCGTATGCATGGCAGGAACAAGTCAAGGTCCACCACCGACTACTAAAGACCACATAATTGAAATGGCCTAAGCACAGAGAACATTAACGGAGGAATGCAGGAATCACCAGGAAGCCTTGGCCACTCTCACACATAACGTAGCTCAAATTGTAGCTCCTCCGATGATGGCGGCTATGAATAAGCGAGAACAACGACCTGAAGGCTCTCAACCACCGAGAGCAGGATCACACGGATCCGCCCCTGCGGTAAGGGCGATAACTCAAGGGAAGTACACAGGTGGTTGCAGAAGCTATCAGAACAAAAGGAGAACACGAAAATATGGAAGATTTCATTATAGAACGCCATATCCAAGGGAAGTAGAAGATATACTGTTTACGGTCAATTTCAAGCATCCCGACTTCCAAAAATTCAATGAGGATGAATCGCCGGATGAACATCTCATGCACTTCATTACGAGCATGGGTAACTTCTCTACTGTCTCCTAGTATTGTTTACGACTGTTCGGTTCATCTTTGACAGGAAAGGTATTTCAATGGTACTCTAGCCTAGCACCAGAGTCGATACGAACTAGGAACAAATGCAAGATGCCTTTATGTCAAATTCTTCTCATCAGATCGCAACATCAGCATTATGGAATTAGCTTATGTACGACAAAGAGAAGGAGAACCCGTAGAGAAATTCATAGACAGATAGAAAATGTTAGGAGCTTCATGTAGACAGCTACACGAAGAAAAGGAACAAATAAAAATGTGCCTAAATTCTATGGAGACTGGAATTGCATTCGGCCTCACCAGCACTGACATAAGAACCTTCCATGACTTGGCCACAAAAGCCCATGCATTAGAACTAATGACCAAGAAGATACCAGTATTTCATTACGAAACAAGCAGAAGAGGACATGGTAGACTGATGGTAAATGTTGTAGATCGAGAAAAGAAAAATGATGTCCCTCGTGACAGAAGAAGGATGGAAAAGAAAGAAGAACCAAGTCGTTACCAAGGTAGAATCGGTGATAAAAGACCAAGACCCCTTGATTCCCATGAAGGATTCACATTTGACAAGGAAGATGTCACCCCAATGATGAAACAATTGTTGAGTTCCGGAACAATAGAATTACCCCCATCCAAACATCCCGAAGAAGCAAAAATGACGAAAGAAAGAAATTTTTGCCATTATCACCGTCTGTTATGACATCCTATAGAAAATTGCTTCACACTGAAATGCATTATACAAAAAAATGATAAACGAAGGCGAGATTATAATAGGCAAAGATAAAGAAAGGAGCAGAAAAGTAGCGATAAACATGATCTCTGGCCGAAAGACTATATAAGAAGATGGACGTATTGAAAAATAAAGAAAATTACAGTACAAGTACCGATGGCTCTGCAGAACAAACAAGTAAAGCTGCAGCGATTACATTACACTCAGGAAAAAGAGTAACAAGTCCACTTCAAAAACAAAAAACTGAAATAACATAAAAAAGAGTATCTGGGACGCACGTTGATAACCATATAAAGGAAGAAAACAACAAAGCTGAAAAAAGTAACTTATGATGTGGTGAATCATCTGAAAGGTATACCGGCTCGATTAAGCATATATGATGCACTATGGTTGTCAGAAGAATGCCGATACACTCTAATACAAGCTCTATTTGATATCGATGTTAGAAAAGCATTACTCGTAGAGATGGAAAGCACAGAAGGGTTGCATGCCTGTCGTATCCTTCTCCGATGAAGATCTGACCTATGACAAAGAACACAACAGGACGTTGATGATCATAGGACATATTCGCGGTAAACAAGTTAAGCAAATAATGTTGGATAATGGATACGTAGTGAATCTATTGTCATTAACAATGCTGAATAAACTTAGATATCGTCGCTCCAATCTACGCCCTAGTGGAAGGATGATACAGGGCTTTAACCAAGACGGGCAACGCGCACTGGGCAAGATTACATTAACCCTGAAAATAGGAGAGCTAAAGACAAATGTTGTTTGTCATGTCATCAATGCAGTGACGACATATAACCTCCTTCTGGGAAGACCATGGTTGCATCAATATGGCATTATACCATCCACCCTACACCAATGTGTCAAATATTGCACAGATGGAATTCAATACAAGGTAATAGTCAATGCAAGACCATATACAGAAGCGGAGTCCTTTTTCGCAGATGTCAGTTGTTGAGGGTCAAATATTGCATATCAGACCCTAGTCACTGCTTGGATTTACGAACATAATATTGTTTAAAGGCCGATTTAATCGTGTTTATGCTGCAGGTTGAATTTAGGAGCTTTGATTATAAAAGAGCATTAAAAGTGTGGATTTGACGCTAAGAATTTACCAGAGCAAGGGACGGACCCTAGGGGACCAAGATCGACGAATTTACACGCTAGAGATCCGAGAAAATCGAGAAACTGAAGCTCAAGTGGACCGAAATTGGTCCAGAATGCAAGATCACAGTGTTTCCACCATTCGATCGGCTCGAAACTTCATATATAGCCTGAGGACCGTAAATTAACCATACACTTCAAAATTCAACTCCCGGACCCCTCTAGAAATGGCCCAAAAGACAAATCATCTCCCATATCCCTGATTTGGGGCCCGCCTGGTTTCTGGATATGGCTCAATTTTGGACTCAACGCCTTAAATGATGTGATAGAATGGATGGATGGAGCAGATTTCACACATGCATTAGCTTTGGATCAGTACATGCGACACATGTATACGGTATGTATATAGCCGCCGTGCACCGGATTGCATTCTCGGTCAAGGGGTCTCTGACCCGTGGTTTCTTTATAAAACGTAACAACCAGCCAGCGGCTCTATGCAGGCGGCCATGTTTTGGCTAGTGGGCCTCACTCATCACATATTTTAGAAATCAGTTCCGTTCATATGCTCCAGAGGGTGGCAAAAACCTTGGCCAAGCTTCCTTTTTGGCCAATTCACGTTATCACTGGATTTCCACCGTCAAATATAGGATGAACAGTGAGTTGGTTCAACACACTGGACCGTATCAAAACATGATAAAAACCACTCCCTCCTGACTTATTTTTCGTCAGAAATACAATGGACGTGTTGGATTTCATCGAAAATGAAAATATGGGGCCCACCGATCATCACAACGTCCCTGCTTACGCAGGGACGTGCGTTCGCACTGACGATTGTGGGTAATCCTTGTGGGTCACCATCCGATCTCAACGGTCCAATCCTAACCGTCCATCAGATCCCCATGGAGCCTCTTATCACTGCCTAGGTGGTAGAATTGCAAAAGATCACGAGGATCGCAATCCAACCGTTCAAACGGAAGATCGACAACAG
Source organism: Magnolia officinalis (assembly GCA_021015155.1). Taxonomy (NCBI): domain Eukaryota; kingdom Viridiplantae; phylum Streptophyta; class Magnoliopsida; order Magnoliales; family Magnoliaceae; genus Magnolia; species Magnolia officinalis. The sequence continues at coordinate 52,927,189 of JAJHSJ010000012.1, forward strand.
AGCAGAAATCATGTGAACCGCATCAAAAGCAATTCGAAAGCAGTCATTTCTGACCAAAATTTCGAGAGGAATCCACTGGACGGACTGGATTTGTCAAACAAATTCATCTGTGGGCCTCACCAACGTTACAGCGCAATCAGATTTCCACGGCAGAACAGAGTGCAATGTCTCTGCAAATTGTTGTGTGTAAGAAGGGTGGTGACTGACTTATCCAGGATCCTGAGTCTATAAAAAGTGAGAGCAGAGGCTGGAATTTGTAGATTCAATCTACGGCTGGAGCTTGGAGCAGGAGGACGGTTGGAATTTGGATGCAGCATCAGAGCTTGGACGTGGATCTGGAGAGAGAGAGTCACAGTTAGTTTTTATTTTACTGGTTTTCCTTATTTATTTTTTAAGATGTATAGCCTATCCATGCTAGGCTAAACCTCTTAACTAGGGCTAAGAGGTGAAGCTTGTAGTGAGATGGGGGATTATATTCATTGCCTTTAATTTAAATTCAGGAACCGAATTTGATATTGGTTTGATTATTATGGGAATATTTTTAGTCTTTAATGGTCCGTTGTGACTGAAATTACAATGGGTCTGCAATGGCTTTGAGTATTTCCTTTTCCTTCTGAAGTTTATGACGTCAGGAAGCCCTGTTGTTTACCATCGTCTCCTGGGCATGGTTGGATGACGGTACCCTTCCTGACTTTCATGGCGTATTAATTGGTTGGTAATTAGTTTAATTTTACTGTTTGCTTTGTCTCCTGGGCATGGTTTGGTGATGGAATCCATTCTAATTCATATACCTTTCATCTCTTGAAAACTATATCAACGTCAGTTCATTTAATTTCCATGATTTGTGATACAGGCATAAGATCTCCCTGATCTCTACAAGTGGATCCTCTGAATCCCTAGTCTCCCTTCCTCTGAATTTCTTAAAGTTTTACATTACTATTTCACCATTATTCCTCAAATCATACTTGGTTTAAAATTCATCTTATTCTAGTTCTAGCCCTAGTTAGTTTCAGATTACGTACAGGTTTCAGTCCCTGTGGATTCGACCTCGGTCTTACCGAGTTATTACTACATCACAACCCTATACTTGGGGAGTGAACACCAATTATTACAATGAATTTGCAGCAGAAGACAAGAAAAAGAATGATGAAAATAAAATTTCAGGAAACAGTCACATGGAAATAATAGAGAATGAAATCGCAAAGATAGAGCTCGCTAGGAAAGTGAACACAAAGAAGAAGTTTTATTTCATGTCAAAACACTTAAGACAACCAGGACAGCCTCCATTAATGTTGTTATTGCCTGAACAGTTGGAAATTCTGCAATCGAATTATACAGTGCCATTGCCATTTGCTAAAAGGAATAAGCCGTTCCTGGCTATCCCAAAAAGATTTCACGTCAAATCTAACTCAAAATATCCCAAGCCCATTGAATTTTATGCAACTTCGGAAGCAAAAATAGAAGAAAGGATCAACAATAGAATGAGCTATGAAAGATTGAAATCTAAAGACTTGAAAAGATATAGTCATACTAGCAAAAAAATCATGAAGAATATGGGTTTTGATTATGAAGAACCGACTGGTCTGAACTACAGAAAGGGAATCCAAATTCCAATTGGAGTAAATGAGAACAAGCGAGAAAAATTCCGCGAATCAGGGGCAGAATCTTCAGTAAATATGGTCGTAGCAGATCCAACAGTCAAAGAGGAAACAGATTCAGAGATAAGCAAGCATCATGAGACAGCTCTAAAACAGATAGAGGATGGGGAGCAACTGACAATCGACAGTCTATGAGAAATAAATCTAGGCACAGAAGAAGATCCATGAAATACATTCATAAGTGTCAGTCTCTCTAAATAAGAAGCTGATTAATATATAAAACTCCTGAAAGAAAACAAAGATGTGTTCACTTGGACATATGCAGAAATGTTAGGCCTGGAACCATCAATAGCAACGCATCGACTGAACAACTCTAAGAACAAGAGACTGATCAAGCAGACACAGAGACACTTCCATCCAGACTTAATTCCTCTAATAGAAGAAGAAGTAAACAAACTAATTAAGGTCGGTTTCATTAGAGAAGTCAAATATCCTAAATGGATATCAAATATTGTCCAAGTGAAAAAGAAAAGTGGATAAATCAGGGTCTTAGTCGATTTCAGGGACCTAAATGAGGCTTGCCCAAATGAACACTTCCCGTTACCAATAACAGAGTTGCTAATCGATAGCACGAGGGAATATGATGTCATGTCCTTCATGGACAGTTACGCCAAATATAATTAGATAAGAAAGGCTCCAGAAGACGAAGAAGTCACAGCCTTCAGGACTTCCCTCGGAATTTATTGTTATAAGGTTATGCCGTTCGGTCTCAAGAATGCTGGTGCGACATATCAGAGATCGATGCAGAATATATTCCAAGACATGATGCATAAACGTGTAAAATGTAACGTTGATGATTTAGTCGTTAGATCAAATGAACAAGAAGAGCACTGCGAACATCTGACCTCAGTCTTTCGTCGACTTAGAAAGAAATAGTTAAAGATTAATCCAGTCAAATGTGCCTTTAGTTTTTGTCAGGAAAATTCCTCGGTTTGTTATTAGACACAGAGGAATTGAAATCGACCCAGGAAAAATCAAAGCTATTCAGAACATGCCACCGCCGAAAACATTAAAAGAGTTAAAAAATTTGCAAGGGAAATTGGCATATATTCGTAGGTTCATCTCTAACTTGGCAAGAAGATGTCAGCTATTTTCTCATTTAATGAAGAAAGGAACAGAATTTATATGGGACCAGTCGTGCCAGAAAGTATTTGACTCTATTAAGGAATTATTGAAACAACCTCCAGTATTAGCTACTCCCGTGAAACGCAAACCTCTCATTCTATATATCTCTACAGCTAAGAATTCTTTAGGAGCTTTATTAACGCAAGTGAATGAGCAAGGAAAAGAAATCGCGCTCTATTATCTTAGTCGAACTCTCATAGGCATAGAATGCAATTATTCACCCATCGAAAAAGTGTGTTTAGCGCTAATATTTACAGTGCAGAAATTAAGACATTACTGTCTTTCTCATGATATAATCTTAATTTCACGGGCGGATCCCATAAAATTTTTAATGATAAGGCTGATGTTATCAGGAAGAGTGGCCAAATGGATACTGCTACTTTCAGAATACACAATTACCTATGAGCCAGCAAAAGCAGTAAAAGGACTAGCGGTGGAAGATTTCTTAGCAGCTCATCCAGTGACAGACAACGAAATGATCAGCGATGACTTCCCATATGAACAAGTAATGATGATTGAATCACCTAATGCTTGGCAAATGTACTTTGATGGTGCCTCTAAGTCTTCAGGAGCAGGTGCCAGGATAATATTCATTAGCCCTCAGGGTGATTTGCTATCATACTCTTTCACGTTAGGTACTGCATGTACGAATAATGAGGCCAAATATAAAGCTCTCATCGTAGGAATGAAAATAGCACAAGAGATGAGGATAAAAACGCTGCAGATCTTCAGAGACTCTAAGTTGGTCATAAACCAGTTGACAACTAAGTTCGAAATAAGAAAGCAAGAACTCCTACCATACTATCAGCAAGCGCAACAATTATTAGAGCAATTCCATAACGTCGAAATCAAGCATATACCACGATGAGAGAATGCAAAGGAAGACGCTTTAACTAGCTTGCCTGCAGCTTTATCCTATCCCGATAGGAGTCCTCTTCAGGTCACAATAGAAGAAAGGAGATTAATACTGTCACCTGAAGTCATTGAAGAAGCTGTTAAAGTACTTCCTGTATCATGTCTAAAGATCACTACAGATGATTAGTGCCAGCCTTTTGTATATTATCTCAAATATGATATACTGCCAGAAGATTCAGCACAGAGTCTACAAATCAAGCAGAGATCAAAGAAATTCATCATATGTAGCGAGGTGCTATACAAGAGATCTTATAATGAAATACTGTTATGATATCTAAATACAGAGGAAGCAAATCAAGTGTTGCGAGAAGCTCATTCCGAAGAATGCAGAGCATATCAGGCTGGTCGAAATTTATTCCATTGAGCGAATGGGATATTATTGGCCTACAATGTTCAAGGAGGTTATTGATTACATGAAATGATGTCACGAATGTCAAGTACATGGCGATGTCATACATGTCCCTCCTAAAGACCTTCATCAATCGATAGCTTCTTGGCCCTTTGCCGCTTGGGGACTTGATGTCATCGGTCCTATAAATCTACCTTCGTCTAAAGGAAAACAAACCATCTTGGCAGCGATGGACTATTTCTCCAAATGGACTAAAGTGATCGCACTGTGAAATGTCAAAGAAAAAGACGTCGTGAATTTTATCAGGCATGCGGTAATATATCATCATGGTATTCCAAAAAGAATCATCACTGATAATGGTACTCCTTTCAAGAACAAGGGTATCGAGAAATTATACTAGAAATTTGGCATTCATCACTCGTTCTCAACACCTTACTATCTGCCAGCCAACGGGTTAACAAAGGCATTCGATAAGACGATTGTGAAAATATTGAAGAAAACTGTCATAGGAAATAAGCGTGATTGGGACGAAAAGCTACAAAAGGCTCTGTGGGCTTACAGAACTACTCATCGCACTGCGACAAAAGCCACACCGTATTCACTGGTTTATGGTGTTGAAGTTGTCATCCCGATCAAAATGCAAGTCGCATCACTTAGAGTAGCAGTACATCAATCATTGACAGAAGATGAAAATGCAAGAATAAGGCTGACCGAGTTAGATTTACTTGATGAAAAGCGACTAGTGGCTCAACAGTGATTAGAACTATATCTGGCAAGAATCTCTGTTGTCTTCAATAAGAAAGTCAAACATCTCTCTTTCAAGAAAGGTGACTTAGTGCTAATGTTGAAAAGACCTATAGTGATCACTCGCAAAATTGGGGGCAAGTTTGATACCAAATGGGACGGACCATGCGTAGTAACTGAGGTATACTCGAACGGAGCCTATAGAATTGTGGATCAGAATGGACAACGCATCAGTATACCTGTCAATGCTCGCTTCATCAAAATATATTATCCCTGAAGATTGCTGCAATTTTGATTCCAAAGATTACCAGTATAATACTTCCAAATCAAAAGGGGGCAAGACGCAGAATGATGAAAAAGCCTCAAAAGGGCATGCCATGTATTCTTCTTCCTATATGAATGAATAAAAGGCAGATTCTCAAGCATATCAAGTGTATTAAATCTATCGCCGATTATCACCAAATGCCGACGATTATCACCAAAATTAATACTATCACCGATTATCGCCAAGCGCCAATGATTATCGTCAAATTGATATTATCGCCATCGCTAATCGCTACTGACCACTATTACAAAAGCCATTATCGTCAAACTAATATTATTGTTCAGTTGATACACTATTTTAAACGTAAAATATTATCAAGAATATTATTATCAGCAAAGGCAATATATCATTTAGCGATTTATCATCTACAGCATTGGAATGTTACGCATAAGTACTACAATGGCGATAGTGATTTATCATCTACAGCAATGCAATGTTACACATAAGACCTACCACAATCGGTGATATATCAAATATTATGAGAGCAGCAGTGAGAAGCCGGTGGCCCTAAAAAGGCCGCGAAGACTATCACATGCTTAGACCCATGCGGGCAGCAAAGCTAAGCGGTCAAAAGTCCACAACGGCCAATCACGCGTGATACCAATGTCATCTGTACAGCTTCTGACAGCGTCACGGGGGATGATGAGAGAAAATGTCATCTGTACAACTTGGCAGACGAAGAAAAAGTGGCCTATAGTGTGTGCTCTTTAGCTCGTCCATAGATAAGCCAACCATGTGTAAGACCCCCCAGATTCTTAGTTTGATTCCAGTAGAAACTCATGAGGATGGGTCTTTAAAATAAATTACCCCCTCATCGATGGACTGACAGCATTGGATTTGGTACCCTAAGGTAGCCTCGCGAGCCCCGTGAACTCTAAAGAGTTACTGTGGCCAACCCTGCACGTAAAACCTATCGAGTTCATTGCCCCAGTAGCTTCACTGGGCCCCTCTGATGGATCTCAGTTTGTGAACTCCCCGGCCGCGATAAGTCCAGCGAACTCATAAGAGTTACAGAGACCATTCATGTAAGACCCAACTCCAACTACTCAAGAGTCTAAAAAACTGTGATTGGTCCACTACTTAAGAGCTTAAACTGTGTGGAACTAACTAAAACTGAAAACTAGCTCCGCCTATCAAAAAGAATTCCATATAGGCGCCATCATACTAACAATCATGAATAAGTTGTTACTTTAATAGCATGTATTATCAAAGTATGCTTGTAAGAACTGATAAAGTAAATAGCATGCAAATATATGCCTAATCATTTCTCATACATTTACAAAAAGAAAAAAAAAAACCTAGAACGGTTAAAATTCATTCACGATATATCAAAGTATAAGCATGAAATTACATTAGATGCAAAAGAAAATTCACGAGTCTTCTAATATTCCTAATGCAACCATGTATCTTTGGAAATCCTACTTCAATTGAACTTTTGTAGCGGCATTGACTAATTCCGCATCAACAATGAGTCTAACTTGATCAGGAACATTAGACAGTTCCTGTTTCAAGGAAACTATGGCTGCTTCATCTTTCGAGATCTCTGATTGCTCAAGATTGGTTATGCGCACGATGTCTTCAATATCGGCTTCAAGCTTGTTGGTCTTTAATTCCTCTTAACGCTGTTGAGCCTCAAGGTCAGAAATCTGCTGTTTGAGACTCAAAATCTTCTCACCTATAACTAATGAAGAATGTTTAGAAATCTTCACTTGCTCATAGAGGGAGTTGAATTCTTTATTGTATCCGGAGATCGTCGCCATCGCCCTTGAAAATTTATCTTTGAGTTGTAGTAATTCCTTCTGACGAGAAAGTATTTTGGGGGCATGGGTTATGTCTCGAGCAGACTCCAGTTTACGAAGCATGGTGTAAATGTGAGAGAGAGATTCGCCCAAAGGAGAGATATTAATCTTTGCCATCCTAGCAGCATTGTCTAGAGATGCCAATGCTATGTCCAAATCTGGCCACTGTGTTGGATCTTTGAAAATATATATAGATGGCTGCTAATAGGGAACCTTTCAGCAAGATTAATGTGCGAGGAGGAATCGTCTCTAAAGATATTATGTTTGAAACAGTAGTGATGGAATTGGAGCTTGCGGAACCACTCGAAGCCGGATGGACTACAATAAAAATAGAGGAAATACGAGTTAAAATGGAACTTATAAAATACCATCATAAAATAAAATATTAAATAAATATACCTGCAGTTGAAACCACTAGAACCAAAGCTGGTATCTCCATAGATTACACTCTCTCCGGAAAGGATGAAGGACCAGGCAAGTCCAAAGCCATATCTGTAAAAGATGGCGCTTTAGCCTCAGTACTAGAAGCGACTATAGTCGGAGTTGTGGTATCAATCGGCTCCGTAGCAAAGATTATTTCACGTGCGACTGTGCTGGTTTTGATTAAAGGCGCAAGAGATGTTCTAGCCCTTTTAGTAGAACGTGTGCCGGAAGAAGGAACATCGTCACATTTTGAACCATGCCTGAGGAAATCGAAAGAGTCTCTGAAGCTATCACAGTACCAGCTGTTGGACTTGAAAATATTGTACACGGGAGAGGAGAATAATTGTTACTGAATGACATAGTCAAGTCAACTCTAGGTACATCTTCATATTCTCCATAATCAAGAGGCTCTTCCTCTTCAGCAGCCTCTGTAATCATTGTCTAAGAAGCAGCAGCATCTTGAGGCATTCCTTCATCTACCTCAGCAGTTGCAATGACTTACTCCTCCTCGCCAATGTCCACTTCCCCTTCTTCCTCTTCATCCATATTCAATTCTCCTTCCTCTTTCGAATTGTCAGAGGATGATTCATTCTCAGCAGAAGAAGTATTACCAGAGGAAGATTCTCCATCTTCATCTTCTGATGGTGATGATGATGAATCCAAAATGGGTTCTTCAATGACTACCTGCTTCCCTTTCGTTGGAGATCTTATCTTACCAACACAGATAGGTTCTTCTGTGGCAGCAGTTGTAGGGGAGACAGAAGATTTAGCTCGAGTTTGCGATCTTGTGATTGGAGATGATGAATCTCTGCAAGAAGATGATGGCTGGGGAACAAATGGAGATACCACTTGAAGTTCGGCAGGTCCGGTAGCCTCTGGAGTTGAGGATGGAACAGTAGACTCAGGAACTTGATAAGTTTTTGTAGTACCCGCGATATCTTCTTGGCCAGTGTGCCTCATTCGAGCTCTTAAATGTTCCAAAGGAAATCCGTGGGCAATCTAACCTTCAAGGGTGTTTGCAAGTTTAATCTCGCGAATCGGCTCCTCTAGAGAAATCCTCACGTAGGCCTCACCGAGGACAGGAGCATGATCCTGTTCAACAGAGTGCCCTACTCCTTCCACGAGATTGTGCTTTCTGATTCTAGGAGCGGGTATTGTCACTCCCCAAACTCGGAAACCGGGCTCACAAAATTCCTGATCGTCGAATCCGGTGCTGACAGCCTCCGTAGTACCCCATTCTTAGTTCCCAGCATCTATAGGCCAGATTCCGATTCTAGGATCCTACAAGGAGGATTTTCCAACGTACATTTAACTCGTAATAAGCATAACCACAAGTTTACCCAAATCACAAAGGCAACATCATCATCACATATCCACTAATATAAACATTTGAATACAGTACTAAAAGGAAAATACATATGACAAAATCAAAGCTCCAAAGGTCCGCTGCATGCTCCAACCTCAATGCTACTGTAACTTAACGCCACCTGCATGCATCTATCTTGCATAAACTTATAGAAAGCTTAGTGGGTGGTGAAAGTGTGTGCATAAGGTAAGTACCAAGTAAGCAATATTAAAGTAATCAGAGTAAGCAAAAATACTGATAAGCCCATAAATCATATAATATCAGAAATATTAGCAAGATCATAAATCATACGATATTAGAGTAATGCGAAAACATGCTGATAGGCCCATAAATACTAACAGTCTTATCCAGGCTATGCGATGCAAAAATATAATAAAAATAATATTATATACTGATGAAGCAATGTAGATCAGCTATGCAATACGGGGACAGTAAGTTAAATATCAGATGTTGATGGTGCAATGCAATATGTGGTGCGAATGAAATGACCAAGCTGGAGTAAAGTCAGGATGATAGTATGTAGTATCGCAGTCTATGGGGTCCACCACAAGGGACTTCTATCCAAACCAATCTCATACCTAAATTTAGATAGCCAGACTTAATGTAGTAGACTCCTGATCTCAGGTTAGTCGCGCGCCCAACCGAAATCCTTGCCATTACGAAGGTACACAACAATTAGTTGCACACCACCAACCCGAGTGGATAGTGAATGAATGAATGAATATGCAACTCCTACTCGATAAGTCCACATATCAGTACGGTTTCTCTCTGGGATCATCACCGGGGTCTAGTACAGTCTACATGCAACTGCTGCCCACTGACGCGCAACCATGCAAGTGGAAGAGACCTCACCATCCGCCTAGCTAGTAGTCAGCCAATATCTACCTGGCACGTCGATAGCGGACACATTTACGAGGTGGTCAAACTCAGCCTAACAATGCCCCTACCTCGGGCAGGTAAGGCCACACCCCCTCCAACCAACCACGACACAGTGGGAGACGCGGCCTCCTGGTATTCGGCCCTCATGCGCTCATATATATCCACTCGGTTTCGACGTTGGGGCGTCTCCTGGCCACGGAGGTTTAGGAATTTTCACCTAGGGACATTTATGGCGCCCGTATGCTAGAACCAAACATTTTTGTTATCCCATCTGGCCATCCACGATATGCCTATGGAGGTTATGGCCCTGATATCGCTAGGGCGTATGGTAGTCACAACACATGATACAAGATGCATGAGTCATACAATCCAGTTATGCATCAATCCTGCGCATGTTGTGCGCTCATGTGAGATAACCTCCGCCTATCAGGGAGTCTCATAACAACCTGCTCAATGACATATGCAATGGTCAACCACATCTCATAACAAACATGCGGATGATGCGTATGGGAATGTATCATGATGCTATGCTGTCACATACTCATAATCGGCATTAATAACTGGCATCAACAATCGGCCTCGACAATGTGGACATTTAACCAACATTGCCCCCAAAGAATGACCCACATAGAGCCTAACATATAGTGGACCCATGGCTTCGCACAAGGGCCTAATATAAAACACCATGGGCCTTACTCAAGAGCTTAATACACATCACGATGGACCTCTCACATGGGCCTAATATACATCACAATGGGCTTCATCACCTGGCCCTCAAATGCATCACAATGGGCCTCATCACATAGACCTCATATTCATCACATTAGGCCTTAAACATAGGCTGAATACACATCCCAACGAGCCTCAAATACGGGCCGCATATACATCACATTAGGCCTAAAACATGGGCCGTATATACATCACATTGAGCCTCAAACACAGGACGAATACACATCATAATGGGTCTCAACTATGGGTCGCATATACATCATATGGGTCTCGACAATCGCACTCAGCAATCGAAATCGACCTCGATAATTAACCTCGATAATCGGAATCGGCCTCGACAATCAGAATCAACCTATACAATCGGCCTCAACAAATCAGAATCGGCCTCAATACTCGGCCTCGATAATCGAAATCGGCCTATACAATCAGCCTCGACAAATCAGAATTGGCCTCGATACTCAGCCTCGACAATCGAAATCAGACTCGATACTCGGCCCCGACAATCAAAATCGGCCTCGATACCCGACCTCGACAATTGGAATCGGCCTATACAATCAGCCTCGACAAATCGGAATCGGCCTCGATACTCGGCCTCAACAATCGGAATCGACCTATATGATCTGCCTCGACAAATCGAAATCGGACTCATCCTCGACAATCTGACTCGGCCTCAACAATCGGAATCGGCCTATACAATCAGCCATGACAAATCAGAATCGGCCTTCATACTCGGCCTCGACAATCGGAATCAGCCTATACAATAGCCCTCGGCAAATCAGAATTGGCCACAATGCTCAGCTTCAACAATCGAAATCGGCCTCGATACTCGGCCTCAGCAATCGAAATCGGCCTCCACAATCGGAATTAACCTATACAATCGGCCTTGACAAATAGGAATCAGTCTCGATACTCGGCCTCGACAATCGGAATCGGTCTATACAATCGGCCTCGATACTCAGCCTCGATAATCGAAATCAGCTTCGATAATCGAAATTGGCCTATACAATCGGCCTCGATAAATCAGAATCGGCCTCAACAATCAGAATTGGAATCAGAATCGGCCTCGACAATCAGAATCAGTCTCGATAATCAGTATTAGCCTAATAAAGGGCCTAAGGGAAGGTCACAATGTGAACATTTAACCATCATTGCCCATCAATGTGGACATTAAACCATCATTGTTCCCAAGGCATGGCCCGTCATAATCATCATTACATACATCATGGAGTAATCACACATCGCAATGGACCTCATATACGTCACATTCGGCTGTATACAAAGGCCCACATGCGTTTCATTAGGCCTCACTCGTGGCCCTTATATCCATCACATTGGGCCTCAACCCATGGGCCATCAAATACATTAAGTGGATTGCATCCACGGGCCGCACCGATAGGCCTCATATATATATCGAGTCGGCCATATCACATGGGCCGCACCAGTGGGCCTCATATACATCAAGTGGACTGCGTCCACGTGCCGCGCCAATGGGCCTCATATACATCAAGTGGACTGCATCCACGGGCCGCACCAATGGGCTTCATATACATCAATTGGGCTTCATCAATGAGCCGCACTAATGGGCCTAATACATATCATAATGGGCCTTGCCCATAAGCCACGAATACATCGCAATGGGCCTTGCCCATGCGCCTCAGATTCAAGCAGGTAGGCCCTATCATATGGGCCTTGTATACATCACATCGGGCCTCACTCATGGGCCTAATATACATCACAATGGGCCTCTCCATCTAGGCCGCAATTCCATTATAATGGGCCCTATCCCGTGGGCATCAAATACATCATAATGGGCCTCTCCATTTGGGCCTCACATACATCACGCTGAGCCACACAGCAAGTGGGCCTGCACCTCCCAAATGGGTCCACCAGATGAACAACATGGATGTACAGCATATACATCAAGATGGACCCCACCATAACGTTTATTTTCCATCTAATCTGTTCATAAGGTCACAAAGACCGAGATAAAGAGGAAAACAAATTTCATACTTATCCAAAACTTCTATACTCCCAAAAGGGGGTTTCAGTGGTAGGCGTTCATTCCCTACTGTTTCTGCAGTGTGGTCCACCTGATATATGGATCTGCCTCTTTACCTCAAGCCTTAGATCGAGCTCACCAAGTGAATGGACGATTCAGATATGACCCACACATCATGGTGGGGTCCACACATGTGGCCACCAGAAAAAGAGGTTTAGTCTGGATCACAGAACTTGTTGACGGCTTTTCAGCAGGTACATAGCTGGGCTGCTGGCCACAGCGAATGGATGGACAGTTAGGATGGACGCACTGTCCAGATGGCGGATGGCCTAGATATACAATGCATGCAAGGTGGACTCTACGTCCTGGGGTGGACGAACGTCATGAATATAGGATACATGCGTCAAAGGGGCACACCATCCTAGCCTACAGACGGTGTGGATAAAAAATGCATCTAGGTGGGTCCCACCCTCACGTGTGGGCTGGACAGATGGACGGTATAATACATACCTCATGATAAGAATCGCGGAACTCACTGACGTCAATGGGCAGCAGAGGTTGCTGGACCCACCATCCTGCCCAAAGGACGGACGGTGTGGATCAAAAAATGCATCAGAGATGGGCCCTCTGTCTCATTTATCACAGTGGAGTCCACACGTGCGTGGGTCCCACTAATCATGCGGATGCACAGTGTGGATAAAACACGTACCACATGATCAGACCCACTGATCATGCGATCGTCAATACAGCAGCTATATAGCTGCTGTAAGGTGCATCGGCCACAGTGGTGGGTCCCACGTAGGGCCCACCAGATGTACATATACAAATACATATATACATATATATAATATAGTATAATAAAATATATTATAATATAATATATACATTTCTAAAGTGCCCACCGTCCAGACCCTCTGGACATTCTGGACAGTAGGGATTTAGTGCATATATCATGGTGGGTCCACATGTGTGGCCCACCTCAACTTGTATAAGACTGATATTTGTGTTATCTCTTCATCTGGGCTGTCCAGACGGACGAGCAGCAATCCCGTCAGCTAGACAGTCTAACAAGGTGGACCCAATGCATGGACGGCATGGATATGATACATACTTCAAGGTGGGGTCCATTCGGGTGGGTCACACGGCTTCATCATCACCACAAAAAATGAAAGAGAGATGGAGAGAGAGAGAGAGAGATAGGAAGACGTGAGTAGCGGAGGGACCCCACCACTATGGATCCCTCTTTAAACAATGCATATATCAAGATGGGTCCCACCAATGTGGGCCCTTAAATCACAAAAAGATAAATACAAGATCACTCACCTTTGATCTCTTCTTCCTTCTTCAGCCAACACAATCTAGAGCTCCAAGGGGACCATTTCAACGGTCTAGATGTTCTTTGGATGGTGGAGATGGGAGGTAGGAAGTGGGCCACACTAAGCTCTCTCATGGAGTTCACATGGATGTTGGGTTGCTTACTTGAAAATGGAGAAATGAGAGAGAGAGAGAGAGGATGAGATGTAAAGAGAGAGAGGGATGGGAGATGGAGTCATGGGTGATGGAGTGAGTGATGTGTACTTGACATGTAAGGGTGTGTAAGAGAGAGAGAGTTAACTTTGGGGATGGTGTTGTACTTGACATGATGTGGTGATTGATGGGATTTATGGGATTGATTTAATTAAATATTCTCTCGGCATTTGCAATGCGCGGCGTTTTCCTCAAACTAAACGTGGGCTCACATCTCCTGGCATGAGTATCGAATCGGTACATGAGTCACGGCGTTAGAACCGCGGTGACGGCGCGGTCGTAGGGGTATAGGTTTTGAGTCGAATCGACTCTGATATGCGGGACTCGGCTTAGGATCGCGCGCAAACGTCGAATACAGGTCGAGGGTTGCCGAAATTCAACCGGAAGGACCATGGAAGCCTACGGAACAGTATAGGCTAGGACACGGGTCTTACAGGGTATCCATATGGGGGAATCCACTGCCATGCAGTGACATATTAGGAGAGATTGATGCACCCACCATCTCATTCAGGGCTACGTGGTACGTACAAAACATCTGAAACTGGGAATGATGAACTTGAGTTAATACACGCAGTAAGCAATTGTCTCCAGACTAATCCCCAGTTGTAAGGTCCCACACTGTAGCTTCTCATAGTATGAGTTACTACCTCGAGATGCTCAGGCACTGTCTGGTCATAGCCAAATTGGCGAGCGAATCTGCTCAGGTAGTATGGCTCTCTCCAAAATTCACTGCCCGCCCTCAATGGTAAACTGTTGGATCTAATTAAAATAAAGAAGGGTCGCCCAATTGGTGGAAGGTCTTCGTTATCAAATGCTTCGTGATCATCAGCATATTTAGAAAATGAGAATTAATAGAAATCAATGGCATTTGTCGATTCAATCTTATCAACCACCCATTCGTATGTTCTTCTTGGCATTAACCGCCTTTGATAATGCCATAGCGGGAAGTGTGAAGGGTGGACATAAGCTTTCTCTGGGTCATCATATGTCTAGGGAAAATAGACACCGAGCCACCCTGAGAAGCAATGCCATGGTGTAAATGCAAAACTAGCTCCGACGGATGGGTTTTGACAGTGAGTCGTTACATCACCGAAAGCCTTATACAATGAGTAGAGAACAAGAGGTGCCAATGAATATTTTTGACCTTCTGCTAATCCTCCCACAACGGCAAACACAGTAGGTCTAATTGCATCAACCCATTTAGAACTGGGAAGTACTACGATACTAAGCCAGTATGCAAGAAAAGCAGCAAGCTCGCCCTTAGAAGTGTACTCCGAAGTATTCTTTATCCTCTAACATGCATTCTCTTGGTCATTAGAATTGTTATTCTTGAACCTGCAAAAGAAGAAAAGAAGAAAGTAAATAAAGTTAATGCTGATAAAGTTCATGAACATACGATACAATAAGTTGGGAATTGTACCGTAATCCTTGCGAGAAGTGAGTTAGCCAAAGAAACTGAGGAATTTTTCGAATATCAGGAAACTTGGACATTTCCCTGAATAATTCGACCGTAGTATCGGATACTAATGCTTGTCTCTTTGAAGGCGAACAGTGCGAGAACTCTTCATTAGTGGGAATATATTAGTCATAGATGCGACCTGTTCTCGGGAGTCCTGCCATCCTATGCAAATTCCAAAGGGTAATGCTGACTTTGCCCAGAGGTAAATGGAAAGAGTTAGTGGTTGGACACCGGTAATTAAGGAATCCCTTATAAATCATAAGGTCTTTGTAGAAGTATTCAGAAGTGGCTTCAATGGCACCATAAAGACCGACTTCTATCAGTATGGCAGAATGCTTACTGAGAATTGCCTTTGTCCTGTCCGTATAGTAGTTGTTGTTTCGTAAAAGGTTGTAGGAAACAGTTCATGAGGATTATAACAAGGGATGAGGAATCACATGGGATGAATGTCACCAATCTGTTGCTTTGACCCTCGCTTTGACAAAATACCCTCCAACATTCTTAATTCCCTCATAGACCAGTTTGGGGTATACATCATTCTACTCTGAGTCATTTGATCTGTGGGTTCACTTTGAAGAATGGATACGTGACAGCGTATGTTCAAGGGAATGACTATCAACATATCTCTAAAAGGGCTATTAAACTTTATAATGCCCTCCTGGACTTTCACAATGTCCCAGGTATTTTAAAGTTCTTCTTACGCTCCTTAATTTTCTCCTGAAGCTCTTAGTTCTTTGACTTGCTATGTTTCTTTTTAGAGAAAGAGAGAGAGGCGGTGTATCTTCCCTAGCAGGTAAGCGGGTGAGATCAGTGCGAAGATTGGTTGTTGATTTCAGCCATGTCTCCTTATCAATCTCTCGTCCTTGCTTTGGAGATGTTGTTATATCTCCAGCAATGATGGCTTGGCATATCGGCCAAGAGAGTGCCTTGATTCTATAAAAGAAATCAAAAACAAGTAGAACAGGTTCTTTAATATAAGTTGCACATTGTTTGGTCACTTTAATTCTCTTTTTTGGCCGATCTTCGTGCACAAGAGGGGAAGAAGAAGGTTCATGAATTGAAGAAGAAGGTATAGGGGCTGAAGAAGGAGGTGCAGGGACTGGAGAAGAAGATTCAGGAATTTGAGAAGGAGTTGGAGAAGACGGAAGTTCGGCATGAGAAGGTTGATTTGTTGGTGGTTCTATGAGACGATAGGTTCTTTTTGTACAAGTCATCCTAGGAAGGTTAAAAAGTTGACTAAGTCTGAAAAGTTAAAGAAAATTGGGCAGGGTTTCAGAATTGGGAGAAATTGCACTAAGTGCAGGAGAGTTGCGCAGGCAACGAGTTGTGCGAACAGGCAGTTGCACGAGCAGATGAGTTACACAGAAACAAGGAGTTGCGCGACGAAGATTGAGTCCAGAGAAATTGTTTGAAATGAAAGGAAGAGGCGTGCTATTTATAGCTGATTCGGGACCCGACAGGAGTTGCGCAAGACCCGATTTGAGGAGTTGCGCGGGTCCGCGCAACTCGGCTCACAGGCAAGTAATTTTGATCCTTCAAATTGACTTGATGAACAATCAAATATCGGATCAAGGGGGCATCTGTTGGAGCATGAAAATTAATTGAAAAAAAAAAAAGAAGATTAAAGAAAGAAAAATTCAAGGAGTTGATTACAGACAGTTGCACGGGCAGGATCGAGTTGCGCAGGTATTAGAAGTTGCGCGGAAATAAGGAGTTGCGCGGGTCCGTACAACTCATCACAGTTGCGCGAGTCTGCACAACTCGTCATCGGGAGATATGTATAAACGGCTTATAATCATGCGAAGTGGGTCCCATGGCATAAGGTTCGAGGTTTCACATGTGTGAAAACCTATAAATACCCCCCTCCCCCTTTTATTTGGGGGATTGAATTTCAAAAGACTGATACCTCTGAAAGGTATTGAAGAGAGAAGAGAAGGAGAGAACTAAGCAGAAACCGCGCAACTCGATAATGAGTTGCGTGGATGGCTTCCAAAACAGAATATTTGTATAATTCTTGGAGTTTTCTTCAGGATATTTCAGTATTTTTGCATATTATTCATGAAGGCATATGTATGAAAAAGACCCGCACAATTCTTCTCTCATGGAGATTTGAATGATATGATCTAAAATGCTACTGGAATCAATATTGAAATTCATTTGATACTTGTATTTTTTAATCATAAAGACTTTATCTTGGAATCAAAGGATAAGAAGGATGTAAACAAATTCATGAATTCATAATGAATAAAATGAGATGACTATTCTCTTCATTGCTTTTCTTTGTTATTATTAAGTGAGATAATCCCCAAATCGAATACCTTTCATTTCTGGTCGAAACATAACCTTACGAGAAAGGTCAAAGACATGAAACTAAAAAGAGTAGAAACGGTCAAACCCGACGAGACCATTGAAATTGTTTGTGGTATTTGCGCTAGTAACATATACTTGACACGGGATTGTCCTACAATTCCTGCATTCCAAGAGTTGTTACATGAGCAATCTAATGTCGTAAACAATTATCAAAGGCCATTCAGCGCTCCCATCTTAAAGACGTACAATTCTAGTTGGCGAAACCACCCAAACTTTAGTTGGAGGAATGGGCAAATGGCCAATATAGACAGAAATCCTTAAGGGGTTCTTCCTTCGATCTTCAATACACTATTTAATTGTAAAAGACCCCAAGAGGATATGGTTCAGAAATTTATTCAGAATCAAGAGCAGTTTAATCAAAATACTTTGCAAGCATTTCAGGATAATAAAACATCCTTGGGAGTGTTTGCATCGTCTATTCAAAGAATAGATTCACAATTTGTTGTTAGGGAGAAGGGGACACTTCCAACCCAACCTCTACCTAACATAATACCACAATGTGAAATAAGTGACCCAAGCTTTTCGAACCAGCATGTGGAGCAAGCAAAGTCCATCACCACTCTTACAAGTGGTAAAAAAAAATAACAAGAACATCCTAATAAGGGCTGAGAAGCCTAAGGACTCAGAAGAATCTGAGAGAAATGATGGGAGAAGTAACGCTACACATGAGAAAGAACTGGAAAAATAGTTTAAGTCCATTGCTCTGTTCCCACAAAGGTTGATCTCACCAAAATATCGATTAAAAACTCAGGATATCTTAGAGGTACTAAAACAAGTGAAAATCAACAACTCTCTGTTGGATGCTATAAAACAAATCTCGTCATATGCCAAGTTCCGAAAATATTTATGTACAGCCAAGAGACGGAAAAACATCCAGAAAAAAAAAATTGATAGAGAAAGTGAATCCTCAAACAAGATGTGTCCTAAAAATACAAAGATTTTGGTAGCCCAACCATCTCTTGTATGATTGGGGATCACCGAATCGAACATTCATTTCTTGATTTAGGGTCTACTGTGAATCTGATACCATACTTGATCAATGAATAGCTAGGCCTAGGTGAATTAAAACCCAATAGGACCACACTTTAACTTGTTGATTACTCAATCTGTATATCGAGAGGGATGATAGAGGACGTGCTAGTCCAAGTCGATAAATTCTACAATTCAGTAGATTTTATTATTTTGGATACTCAATCTGTCATTGATGCTAGCACTCAAATTCTTGTCATCCTTAGTTGACTATTTGTCATGCCCCAAACCCGAAAATCGGATTCACAGGAATCCCGATCGCCGAATCCGGTGTCGACAACCTCCATAGTACCCCATTCTCGGCTCCTAGCGTTCATATGCCAGATTTCGATCCTGGGATTCTACAAGGAGGATTTTTTTTTGTACAATTAACTCATAATAAGCATAACCACAAGATTACCCAATTCACAATGGCAACATCATCATCACATATCCACTAATATAATCATTTGAGTACAATGTTGAAAGGAAAATACATAAATAGAAAATCAAGCTCCAGAAGACAGTTGCACGCTCCAAGCTCAATGCTGCTGCAACCTAACACCACCTGCACGCATCTATCGTGCATAAGCTTATAGAAAGCTTAGAGGGCAGTGGAAGTGTGTGTAAGGTAAGTGTCAAGTAAGCAATATCAGAGTAATCACAGTGAGCTAAAATATACTGACAAGATCATGAATCACACGATATCAGAGTAAGCAAAAATATACTGGTAAGTCCATGAATACTATCAATCGTACCAAGGCTATGCGATGCAAGACATGAATGTTATCGGCCATACCAAGGTCATACAATACGAGACATGATTGCTATCGGTCATACCAAGGCCATGCAATGCGAAACATAATAAGATAATAACAGATATCGAGGATGTAATGCAATATGCAAATCCTGATGAGTCCACAAATACCGTCAGTCGTATCTAAGTCATATAAATGCATAAACATAGTATCCTAGAATGCCATACGTTGTGGATGTTGTAAGTGTTATGGTCTCATGCTCCTTTGGTTGTCAAATTTTGATGTGTCAAAACATCTATCTGTGTCTTGTGCTTGTATGGTGATTTAAATGTATTCAAGTCATTGCATAAACACTTCATGACATTATTGAAGTTCAAGAAGCTACAATGTTGAAGTCTCAAGAAGCTACATTATTGAAGTTCAAGAAGCTACAATGTTGAAGTTCAAGTCTTAAGAAACAACTCAAGAAATGACTTCAAGACTAATAAGCAACGCATGAAGTAGTTTTTATGCTGATGAAGATCTCAAGTTTAAAGCTACAACAAGTTCAACATCTCAAGCCTGATATGGTTCAAAAAAATCTACATTCGTTGAATGGTTGAAGTTCAATGTCCATACGACATGGTTCAGGTTTGAATGACCTTAGATTGACCCTTTAAGTAGGTCACTTTGGATACATAAATCAAATGTTTATTTTACATAAGTTTGGTCTATTCTACGACCAGTACTAGCTCTTGTTCGACCAGTCCTAGCATTGGTTCGACTAGTCCAAGAAATTCCATGACCAGTCCTAAGTAGTTGAAGATTTTTTAGAATTTTTGGTACGCCCACGACCAGTCCTGGAGATCCTTCGACCGGTCGTAGGAGTGGCTTCGACTCGTCCACGACCAGTCGTGGATCTACGACTCAAAGTCCAGCAACGAAATCCCTGGTCTTACGACCAGTCGTAGAGATCTACGACCAGTCGTAGGTGACCCACGACCAGTCGTAGGGTACTCACGACCAGTCGTGGAACGGCTTTCAAAGATCGCGCTTATTTTTTCAAAAATCTGTTAGAACTACGACCAGTCGTAGGTTTCTAAGACCAGTCGTAGGAACGATTTCTGCTTCTATAAATTGAACACGAAATTCAGAGTTTTCACACTTCAACCCCATTCAATTCAAGAATTTTCAAGTGATCACTCTGAGATAAGTCTGTGTTTATTTTAAGCTACATTGTGCTTATTTAATATTCCTTTTTGCTAGCTTATTTAATTTGATTTTGTTTCTGTATTCCAATCTTTTTTTTTGAAAAGAGGAATTATCTTATTCCTTCTTCTTGGAATCAAAATCAAATATAGCTACGCCCAACTAGTTAAAATCTAAAATCAATTAGAATTTAGAACCATATGAATATGAGTATTGGAAATTGAACTTTGACATTCAATCATCTACTCCGATTGGTTCTACCGGGCTGCTACAAAAAGGAGAAATCCAGGTATTTTACAATTCTGTAAAATTTATTTACTTTTGGTTTTGTTTGAGGTTAAGCCAGAAAAATGTCATTGTATTGGTTTTGTTTGAGGTTAAGCCAGAAAAATCTCATTGTATTGGTTTTGGTTGAGGTTGAACCAGAAAAAATCTCATTGTATTGGTTATCTGAGGAGAGCCAGAAAACTCAGAAAAGAGGGGTTTTTGAATTGTGTAAGCCCAAGTGAAAAAGACACAATTGTAAAGGTTTTTGGTGAACCTGTGAAAACCTATTTGATAGTGAACGCTAATATCCCCTGTGTGAGGATATTAGGAGTGGAGTAGCTTTCTGTGTGGCTGTTGAAAGACAGTTGGTGTACACACAGGCGAACCACTATAACTCTTTGTCTTGTGGATTGAATGCTTGCTTAATTTTCATATCTTTTATCATTCAATTGTGTGGAATGTACAAGTGGATGTGAATGTTGTAACTATTTACATTTCAAGCAAGTGTGGGGATTGTTGTAATAATTTAGATCTATACTTCTGCATTTAATTTCAATTCCTTGCTATTTCATTTACTTCTATTAAAATTGAGTCCTTGATCCAAAAGATGTTCTAGAAATAAGGTTGTCCTACCATAAGCCCTTGTTTATTATGGTGTAAGGTTGCCCTTAGAACTGAATTTGTATCAATCTCTCAATACTTATTTATCAAGGTGATTTAAATTTAGCATTGTGAATTGATTCATAATTGTAAGGTTATTGGTTTACTTTATTTTCGCTGATTTTATTTTAAATTTGGCATAGTCCTATTCACCCCCCTCTAGGACATATAGCTTGGCCTTTTCAGATGTAATGCGAGATGCGGTGCGAATGGAATGACCATGCTAAAGTGTGAAGTCGGGATGATAGTACGAAGTATCACAGGCTATAAGGTCCATAAGGGACTTCTATCCAAACCAGTCCCATACTTAAATTTGGATAATCAGACTCAATTTGGTAAACTCCTGATCTCAGGTTAGTCGCGCACCCCAACCGAAATCCTGGCCATTATAAAGGTGCACGTAACAAATAGTTGCGCACCACCAGCCCGAGTGGATAGTGAGTGAATGAATGAATGAATGTGCAACTCCTACTCAATAAGTCCACATATCAGTACAGTTCCTCTTTGGGATCATCACCGGGGTCTATTACACTCTACGCCAGCTTGTCGCCCCTATCCGAGTGCACAACTGGGTAAGTGGAAGAGACCTCACTATCCACCTGCAATATTAGGCCCGGCTCGTCGATAGTGGACCCATTCCTCAAGCTGGTCAAACTCAACCTAGACATTGCCCCCTCATTCAGGCGGGTAAGGTCACACCCCCTCCCAACTGACCACGACACAGTGGGAGACGCGGCCTACTGGTATGCGGCCCTCGTGCGCTCATATATATCCACTCGGTCTCAACATTGGGGCGTCTCCTGGCCACGGTGGTTTAGGAATTTTCACCCAGGGACATCTATGGCACCCGTATGCTAGAACCAAAAATTTTCGGTGTCCCATCTGGCCATCCACGATATGCCTGTGGAGGCTACGGCCCTGATGTCTCTAGGGCGTACAGTAGTCACAATACACAATGCAAGATGCATGAGTCATACAATCCAGTCATGCATCAATCCTACGCATACCGCGCTTATGTGAGATAACCTCCGCCTATCAGGGAGTCTCATAACAACATATCCAATGGCATATGCAATGGTCAACCACATCTCATAACAAACATGCAGATGATGTGTATGGGCATGTATCATGATGCTATGCTGTCACATACTCCTAATCGGTATCAACAATCGGCCTCGACAATGTGGACATTTAACCAACATTGCCCCCAAGGAATGGCCCACATAGAGCCTAACATACAGTAAATCATGGCCTCACACAAAGGCCAAATATACAACAGCGTGGGCCTCACTTAAGAGCTTAATACACATCAAGATGGGCCTCACTCATGGGCCACATATACATCAAGTGGGTCGCATCTCATGGGTGTAATATACATCGCAATGGGCAGCTCACACGAGCCTAATATACATCAGGTCGGGCATCATCATATGGGCTGAAAATATGTCACAATAGGCCACGTCCCATGGGCCTCGAATACATCACAATGGGCCTCGACAATCGGAATTGGCCTCAATAATCGGCCTCGACAATTGGCACCGATAAATCAACATCGATAATCGGCACCAGCAATCAGCATATAAACAGGGCGGGGTCCATAGATGGACAGCTGATCAACCATAATATAAAGATCGGCCCACAACCGTGGTTATATCAAATCTGATGGCACGGAGTCATCCATCTATGGCGAATGGGGCCCACTTATTTGGGTTAACCAACTTAGAGAATGGTGTGAATGGGCCTAACAAAGCCTACGGGAAGGTCACAATGAGGACATCTAACCATCATTGTACATCAATGTGGTCAGCAAACCAACATTGCTCCCAAGGAGTGGCCTTCATAAGGGATTCATATACAACGTAATGACCACACATACATCACATTGGGCCTCATTCATGGGCCTCTCATATATCGCGTTGGGCTTCCTACAAGGGCCTCAAACATATCACAATGGGCCACGCCATATGGGTCAGGAATACATCACAATGGGCCTTACCAAATGGGCTAAAAATATATCACAATAGGCCACGAATACATAAAGTCGGGCTTCATTCAACAGTCGGAATATATGGTCTTCAAATACACAATAGGTGGGCCTTGCACATGGGCCAGAAATACATCACATCGGGCCTAATACACAACGGGTCGAATCAAATGGGCTGAATCAAATGGGTCAAGTCGAATAGGCCACATCAATTGAGCCGAGTCAATGGGTCGAGCCAGATGGGCTGAGTCAAATGGGTCGATATAAATGGATCGAGTCAATGGGCCAATACAAATGGGTCGAGTCAATGGGCTGAGTCAAATGGGCCGATACAAATGGGCTGAGTCAATGGGCCAATACAAATGGGTCGAGTCAATGGGCCAATACAAATGGGTCGATCCAGATGGACTGAGTCAAATGGGTCGATACAAATGGGCCGAGTCAATGGGCTGCACCAATGGGCCTCATATACGGTCAAGTGGGCTGCATCAATGGGTCGCACTAATGGGTCGTATATACATCACAGGTGGGCCCTCGCAGCAAATGGGCCTCAAATATATCACAATGGGCCTCTACCCATGAGTTCCAAATACATTACAATGGGCCTCAACCCACGGGCCCTAATACAACACAATGGGCCTCAACCCATGGCCCACAAATACATTACATTGGGCCTAATACATATCACATGGGCCTAACATATATGACAATGGGACGCTCAATGGGCCGCACCAATGAGCCTCATACACATCAATTGGGCCGCATCAATGGGCCTAACATATATGATAATGGACCGCTCAATGGGCCGCACCAATGAGCCTCACACACATTAATTGGGTCGCATCAATGAGCCTTAGGGAGAGTGATAATGCGGACATTTAACCAACATCATCCTACAATGTGGACGTCAAACCATCATTGCTCCTAAGGCATGTCCGCCAAAACATCATTACATAAACCATGGAGGAATCACATATTGCAATAGGCCTTAGGTACATCCCGTTGGGCCTAGACCCAAGGGCTCCAAATACATCAAATGGGCCGCATTACATGGGCCTCATATATATCCATGTGGGCCTCAACAACGTACCTCATATACATCAAGGTGGGCCTCAATGGGCAGGCCACAAATACATCAAGTTGAGCCTAATCACATGGGCCACATATATATATTTATTGAACAGACCGCCCCAATTGGGCCTTACATACATTGTAATGGGCCATAATGTAAGTGTTATGGTCTCATGCTCCTTTGGTTGTCAAATTTTGATGTGTCAAAACATCTATCTGTGTCCTGTACTTGTATGATGATTTATTTGAATTCAAGACACTGCATAAATACTTCAAGAAGCTACATGTTGAAATCTCAAGAAGCTACATGTTGAAGATCTCAAGATGCTACAATTCAAGTCTGAAGAAGTAACGCATGAAGTAGTTTTATGTTGATGAAGATCTCGAGTTTAAAGCTACAACAAGTTCAAGATCTCAAGCATGATATGGTTCAAGATCTCAAGCATGATATGGTTCAAGATCTCAAGCCTGTTATGGTTCAAATATCTACATTCGTTGAATGGTTGAAGTTCAATGTCCATACAACATGGTTCAGGTTTGAATGACCTTAGGTTGACCCTTTAAGTAGGTCACTTTGGATACATTAATCAAATATTTATTTTACATAAGTTTGGTCTATTCTAAGACCAGTCCTAGCTCTTGTTTGACCAGTCCTAGCATTGGTTCGACTAGTCCAAGAAATTCCATGACCAGTCCTAAGTAGTTGAAGATTTTTCAGAATTTTTGGTACGCCCACGACCAGTCCTGGAGATCCTTCGACCGGTCGTAGGAGTGGCTTCGACTCGTCCACGACCAGTCGTGGATCTACGACTCAAAGTCCAGCAACGAAATCCCTGGTCTTACGACCAGTCGTAGAGATCTACGACCAGTCGTAGGTGACCCACGACCAGTCGTAGGGTACTCACGACCAGTCGTGGAACGGCTTTCAAAGATCGCG
Organism: Magnolia officinalis; assembly: GCA_021015155.1. NCBI lineage: Eukaryota > Viridiplantae > Streptophyta > Magnoliopsida > Magnoliales > Magnoliaceae > Magnolia > Magnolia officinalis. The sequence continues at coordinate 52,952,729 of JAJHSJ010000012.1, forward strand.
CTTATTTTTTCAAAAATCTGTTAGAACTACGACCAGTCGTAGGTTTCTAAGACCAGTCGTAGGAACGATTTCTGCTTCTATAATTGAACACGAAATTCAGAGTTTTCACACTTCAACCCCATTCAATTCAAGAATTTTCAAGTGATCACTCTGAGATAAGTCTGTGTTTATTTTAGCTACATTGTGCTTATTTAATATTCCTTTTTGCTAGCTTATTTAATTTGATTTTGTTTCTATATTCCAATCTTATTTGAAAAGAGGAATTATCTTATTCCTTCTTCTTGGAATCAAAATCAAATATAGCTACGCCCCAACGAGATAAATCTAAAATCAATTAGAATTTAGAACCTTATGAATGTGAGTATTGAAAATTGAACTTTGACATTCAATCATCTACTCCGATTGGTTCTACCGGGCTGCTACGAAAAGGAGAAATCCAGGTATTTTACAATTCTGTAAAATTTCATTTCTTTTGGTTTTGTTTGAGGTTAAGCCAGAAAAATCTCATTGTACTGGTTTTGTTTGAGGTTGAACCAGAAAAATCTCATTGTATTGGTTGTCTGAGGAAAACCAGAAAACTCAAAAAAGAGGGGTTTTTGAATTGTGTAAGCCCAAGTGAAAAAGACACAATTGTAAAGGTTTTTGGTGAACCTGTGAAAACCTATTTGATAGTGAACGCTAATATCCCCTGTGTGAGGATATTAGGAGTGGAGTAGCTTTTTGTGTGGCTGTTGGAAAACAGTTGGTGTACACACAGGCGAACCACTATAACTCTTTGCCTTATGGTTTGAATGCTTGCTTAATTTTCATATCTTTTATCATTCGATTGTGTGGAATGTACAAGTGGATGTGAATGTTGTAACTATTTACATTTCAAGCAAGTGTGGGGATTGTTGTAATAATTTAGTTCTTACTTCTGCATTTAATTTCAATTCCTTGCTATTTCATTTACTTATATTAAAATTGAGTCCTTGATCCAAAAGAGGTTCTAGAAATAAGGTTGTCCTACCATAAGCCCTTGTTTATTATAGTATAAGGTTGTCCTTAGAACTGAATTTGTATCAATCTCTCAATACCTATTTATCAAGGTGATTTAAATTTAGCTTTGTGAATTGATTCAGATTGTAAGGCTATTGGTTTAATTTATTTCCGCTAATTTTATTTTAAATTTGGCATAGTCCTATTCACCCCCCTCTAGGACATATAGCTTGGCTTTTTTCAATAACCCGTGGGCCTTGCATACATCACAATGGGCCCCATATAAGATGGACAACGTGGATATAAAAACATATGGACGGCATTGATGAAATACATGTATCATGGTGGAGTCGCTCGCATATCATGGTGGGCCACCGTTCCATCCGGATGGTGGAACTGGAACACATACATCAGCGGTGGGTCCCACGCACGTGGCCCACCCTTCTATATATATATATAATATATATTATATATATATAAATATATATATATATATATATATATATATATTAATATATAATATATATATATATATAGATATATATCATATTATATATAATATATATAATATATATAAATCACCAAGAGCCACCGTCCAGACTCCTAGATGTTTTTAGACAGTGGAGACCACAACATGTCTACATGGTGGGTCCACACGTGTGGATACAATACATACGTCAGTGGGTCCCACGTGGGGCCCACCGCAATGCTTATCTTCCATCCAATCTATTGACAAGATCACACATACCTGGGTGAAAAAGAAAAATGAATTTCATATGATCCAAAACTTCTGACCCAACAAGGGTTTTAATGGCAGACGTTCAATCCATTGTTTCCTGTGACGTGGGCCACTTGGATCACGTACACGGCTGATTTTTGGGTGGCTCGAAGCTAGGAGGGAGGCCCACCAAATGCACGGTGATGATGTTCAACTCACATCATGGTGGGGCCTGAGGTGGGGCCCACTGACCCTGGTCGTTTCACGTCTAGCGCAGCAGGCCTGCTGCGCGTCAATCAGTGGCAGCGCCTACTGCCTCTTTTTTTGGAGTTTTTCTAAGGATTTTCACAAGTGAGGCCCGCATCAACAAAATCCACTCCATCCACTTGCTCCTACGGCTCAAGACAAGCCAAAGGAGTCTAATATCCGAGGTATTTTGGTATATAGGATCATCAGGTGGATTTTTAACGGTAAAGACCACCATTTTCCAAGATACGGCCCACCAGATACTCGGATTAACTTCATTTTTCGGCTCAACGCCTAAAATGATCTAGAGAATGAAATGGATGGCTTGGATTAAATATATACATCAAGGTGGGGCCTGCATGAACAGTCCACACTTCACTGCTACCCACAACCCTCGTCAGTACACACTGCACTGTTAGCCGCACCCCACCCCACCCACAACATTCACACCTCACTATAAGCCACGTCCAACGTCCCTGGACGCTAGACAGTGGATATAATGCAAGCATCATGGTGGGTCCCACATGTACGTGGCCCACTTGAACTGGATCAACATGATGTTTGTGTTTTCCCTTCCATCCAGGCCCGCTAACGGGCTGGATGATGTAGGTCCATTACTTCCATCAGATGGGTCCCACATGTAGGTGAATGGCATGGGGAAAAATATATGTTTCATAGTGGGACACACACAAACCAGGTGGGCCATTCACCCCTTCATCATCATCATCATCATACAAGGAAGAGAGAAAGAGAGAGAGAGAGAGAGAGAGAGAGAGAGAGACGATGATAGAGGGACCCCGCCACTATAGGCCCCTCATGGTTACATCGCATTCATTAAAATGGGTCCCACCAATAAGTGGGCCCTAAAATGAGAGTGAACGGTGAATCACCCACCTTATTGGCCTCCTTCTTGCTCCCTTAGGCTTGTATGCATCTATGCTCAATGTTTAATGGTGGATAATGGAGTTTTGATGGTGGGGATGAGAGATGAGAGGGTGGGTCACACTTGATATTTTGGAATGCTTGGAAATGCTTGGACATGGGGTGGCGTGTTGCTTGGGAATGAAGAGATGGAATGAGAGAGAGAGAGAAGTGATGGGTGAAAAGGGATGAGATGAGGTGTGATGGGTGATGGGTGGAGTGATGTGTTGTAAGAAAGTGATGGGTGGAGAAAGAGAGAGAGAGAGAGTTGACTTTGGGAATGGGAAGGGATGGGTTGTTGTACTTAGGTATGGCTTGTACTTGACATGAGTGATTGATTGATTGATGGGACATGTTGTAGAGATTCCCTCAAAATTTGCAACGCGCGGCGTTTTCTTCAAATTGAACGCAGACCCACATCTTCTAGCCTGGGTATCGCCTCAACGCGCGAGATACGGCATCGGAATCGCGGTGACGGCGCGGTCGTAAGGATACAAGTCTCGGGTCGAGTCGACTCTGGAATACGGGATACGACTCAAGGTTGTGCACAAACACCGATAATAGATCGCGAGTCACCGAAATTTGACCGGTAGGACCGCGAAAGCCTACAGAATAGTACAGGCTAGGATACGGGCCTTACACTATTCCTAGCCACATCAAACTCTATAATCAATTACAGGAATAGAGTTATGAAACTATCATTTGGGAACATGACACTTGAGTTAAACGTGTTTAACATGTGCAAACAACCTAAGGATGGTGATGATGTCCACGAAATAAATTTGATCGATTGATTCTTGGAAGATAAGTCACTTTTGACTTTGTACTCTGACACTCTAGAGATGTGATAGGCCCACTCCAATAATTTAGATGATGACATTATTAGGGAGATGGATGTCTTGCTTAATGATGCATCGGTACTTGAAACTAACCGATAGAGGCCTGAATTTGAAAGATTACCCCAAACTTATAAAAAGTCTCTACCGTCTAGTGTCAAGGCACCGAAGCTTCACCTAAAACCAATGTTTACTGATCTTAAATATGCCTATTTAGGTCAACATGAGACATATCCAGTGGTGATTTTGTAAGTGCTTATACTTAAGCACAATTAAGATTGTCAAATTTCGTAGTCCTGAAAGGAGCACAGGCCCTCATGAAGATACGCTTCGACAACTCATGAAGACCTCGTAAAGACTCGATAAACATCTCAAGGAAGACTCAACATCTCAAGACTTTAAAGCCTTACTTGGTTCGAAGATCGGAACACTTTATATGTATCAACCATCAGGTTATATTACCTTAGATTGACCTTAGTTAGGTGTATTTCACATAATATCACGATAACATATTATTCTAAGTAAAATATACTAGAATTCTGCCAGCCCGACCTCAGGTTCGGTCAGCCTAACTACCTTTGGCCAACCCAACATTATTCGGGCAAGTATATAGCAAGACAGAAATTTTTCGGAGCATGTTCGGCCAGCCCAACCTAGCCTGAAAGATGTTCGATCAAGTTTCCAGTGATAAGATTTTGGATCTCATTGAGATTCGACCAGCGACCAACCGAACTAGACATTCAGCCAGCAGAATTTTGGCTTGGGCCAGCCGAAGTTTTAAAAGATTTCATCCCACGAAATCCGAAGATCCGTCGAAACACAATCGTGGAAATTTGGCCAATTCCTTTAGCTATAGATAGAGGCTTTCTCTCACTCTTTCAAAGAAAAAAAAAAAACACAGATCCATCTTCTCAAAAAAAAGAGTGAAAGTCCAAGCCTCCTTAAGCTATTTAAACGGTAATTCTTATATTTGATTTAGTTAATTTTATTCTCTTTCTTAAGTTTGTTTAAATCATTTTAATAGAGTAATATATATATTCTACTTGAGATTTAGATAATCAAATTTGTAACATTAAGGTATTGTTCATTTCATTGAAAATATATTAGATCCCTACATTCTTTTTGGATTGAACACATACACGGCTTCATCTATATCCCAATAAAGAAGATCGCTACATTCAAAGCTACAGTTACATCTTCGACTCACCAATTGAAGATAAGTATTGTTTTACTTTCATTTCTATTTGAGTTTTTTTGAGATAGCTCAAAAATTTCAGAAAAGTTGTTTTGTGGTGAGCCCGTGAAAATCACAAAGTGGGTTTTATTGTAGTGTGCAGGTGAAAATCACACAGTGGGTTTTGTTGTAGTGAGCCCATGAAAATCACATAGTGGGTTTTATTGTGGTGAGCCCATGAAAATCACACAAACTGTATAAGGTTGTTAAGGTGAACCTTTGAAAACCTTTAATAGTGAAAGCCAAAATTACGTACGAGGACAATAATTTTGGGAGTGGAGTAGGTGTGGAGTTAAGCACCGAACCACTATAACTCCTTGCGTATCGTGGTGATTGATTTATTCTTTATATGCTTTTTTTGTGATTCACTGTCTCTTGCTAAGCTTGATATTTTGATCTGAAAGACATTGTGAAATAAGGTTGTCCTACCTAAACCTTTTAAGTGAAGGTTGTCATACGAACTATTTGATATCAAGAATTCAATACTCTAAGCAATTAAGTATAATTGTTTCATTATTCCGCATTGTATCGAAATATTTTGTATTGTCCTATTCACCCCCTCTCTAGGACATCTATAGCCCATCCTTTCACGTTCAATAAATGTGTTTGGTTAAGAAGAATAATAAATCAGTTGAAGCTTCAGCAGGAAGCTGTGTCAGTCAATTGTGAAACCAAAAGTGCGATTAATTTGGCTTAGAATTCTGTTCATCACTCACATACTAAACAATTGATGTGTGTCATCATTTTATCCGACAGGTGCTTGAGGAATGAGGCATGACTCTAGAGAGATTCACACAAGCGTGAATTCAAATGGCATACTTATAAAGGAGGTTTCCATAGAAAATGTGTATTGGGGTTTTCTAAAATGTTCCTAAGGTATTTAAGGGTATATCTAGGTTTTGAAGGAGATTTGAGGCTTGTTTGAATCAGTAAGATCATCTGTCTCTTGTAATTCTGCTTTCATAGTACATTATTCGTCCCTTTGTGCCATGGTTTTTTTCCTGAAAGAATTTTTCCACATAAAAACTCATATTGTTCTTGTTTGGGCTTGGTTGTGCAATTGCATATACTTTGCCTGATTCTACTCTGTGTGCTTCCGCAGTTCCCCAACAATGGATTAGAGCACCTATCTAAGAGTTAAAACAATAAAGATGATCATTCAATATTCTTGCTTACATATATCCTGTGATCAACAAAAGGTTGTTGCGTAATGGCCATGATCTAATCCATAAATATGATGACAAAAGAAAATAAAATTCTCCTTCAAACTTAATTCACATCCCTAATCGTGCTTAAAATTGTCATAAAAAACGTTCTCTGTTTTGATCATCTGGATTAACAGTTGCAGTCACCAAATGCAAGGGATAGAGACGCCCCTTTATAATTGGATCCCAAGTCGGATGTATGATGGCTCCGATACTAGCTATTAGCACTAGGATACACCGTGTCAATCTTGATCTCATGCATGTAACAATAAGGATTTCAGTTACTAATCGCATAAGGCTTGAATAAGGCAATTACATTGCATTTGTTGGATGATGAATAATCCCACCGTTTCATATCTCTCTCTCTCTCTCTCTCTCTCTCTCTCTTCTCTCTCTCTCTCTCTCTCATAATAATGGGATTCAGTTTGTTTTTTTCTTTTCTTTTCTTAAATGAGAGACCAGCTGAGACTGAGAACTTTCTTTTATAGAGTTGATTGATAGTGGAATCCTTCCCATCATCCAGTTCCACTCCATCCACTCCATCGGCGGCTATCTTCCTACTTCCCTCTTTGATAAAGAAGCTCGGCTTATTACAACTCTTAAACAAGAGTTACATGTGGTACTACATGGTCCTATTTAATTGAATTACAAACAAATCCATGTAAGGTCTACTCAAAAGCTCATCACAACAATCAAAATGGTACAAATCTTTCATACATAGATAGTTATCATGTGAGGCCCATTCTAGAGTCAGATTCTAACATTTTAGGTACCATAGCTCAACTTGAAGGGTGTAAATGGTGGTAAACAGCTAATAATAACTTTTGAGAGGTGTTTGAATAAGAAGAAAATGCTTATATAATTAGACCTCAAAAACTGCATCCAAATGCATAAAATTATACCGGGATTGGGTACCCTTAAAATCTCTGAGTCTCACATGATGTGTGTATGTGATCCATATTGTCCACCCCTTTGCCATCTCATTTTAAGGCACAAAACAAAAAATGAAGTAGATCCAAAGCTCAAGTGAACCACACCACAGGAAACAATGAGGTTAATGTTGTCAAACACCTAGATCCATAGCTCAAGTGGTAGACTGGGCAAAAGATACCTCGTTTCAACACTGAGGTCTTGGCATGGATTTCTTAGAGGGGGTGGCTAACAGTGAAGTGTGAACTGACAGTAGGTGTACTCACAAGCTGACAGATAAAAATAAAAAATAAAATAAAATAAAATAGAAAGGAGGATAATGTTGTCTATCATTCAAACTTGAAACTTTCCTACAGCTAAAAGGATATGTATCCATCATCCAACCATTCATAAGATCACAGTGATACGTTTAAGGGTATACATAGATATTAGCTTAATCCAAAGCTTCTATTGCCCTCAAAAAGTTTTCAACATTAAGAGTTCAATTCCCCTGTCATATGATGAGGTCCACTTGAGTATCAAATCTACTTTCTTTTTAGGCTCATGCCATAAGATGAGTTGGTAGAACAAATAGACGATGTGGAAAAGATAAATACATCATAGTAAACCCCGTAATTTTTAAATATCTCTCAAAATTGCAAACAATCTCCCTGTAAACATCAACGTCAGCATCAGCACTGGGACCACTGCTATAATTACATGTGTAATAATCATGAGTTGTTTACCATGAATTACAGTTGTAAATAAAAAATCAAACAGGCACTTAAGAAAAATAGCTCATTTTAAGCGTTGCAAGAGATTATAGGACTTTTTGTAGACCAAAACCGGCTCATCTCATTTTAGTTAGTCATTAACTATATTAGATCTTATACATAGTTATAACTAAGCCATTAACTATATTAGATCCCATACATAGTTATAACTAACTAAAATGAAATAACCTATTTTCATACGCCTACAAAGGTGCTTTTTCTTTCTCCGAATTTTCCTTTCTGAGGAACTTTATCATTGTACGACGACAACGCCTTTCCGCCGTAATTAGGTCCTGTCACTATTTTATAAACGTAGCTTGTGTACACAGCTTTGTCTAAAAAGGGATCTTTCAGTCAATCTCAACGAATCAATCTAGGTTCATCGACACTCACGTTGGTATACGTGGGTTAAGGCTCAGTGAATCTGGACGTCTTGATTGGTAGGATTTGTCATGGATGGCCCCAGCTAAAAAAACAAAAAAAACACAATGGTTAGACATCTGAATAATGTATGTTTCTTCGTTCAACATGGACCATCGACAGCTTTGGATGCGTATCATCCCTTGAAGACCGTTGGGCAGAACCAAGATTACATGATCGATGTGTTCTTCTTACCATGGGCCATTGATAGTCAGATACACAAGATGGACGGTATGGATTAAATAACGATAAAGCTAATAGGACAGTGGTATGTGAACGAACCATAACTAGCTCGTACGGTAAACCTCTCTCCACCACTTGTGCTGCAAGTTGTAGAATCTCCAGTCCCCACCTGCGTTCCAACTGGAAGTCTACAGGATTGCATGATCTAGTGGAGCATCTACTTGGATTTGGGTTCCTTGGCATACATATCACCTATCTGGACCGTCCATTAGGACAAGTCCATCATTGATGGGCAGCCTTGAAATATTAAGCTGATCGGGGTGATCAAAATAATCTAATCTGTGGCATCCAAACCATCCACTCAATAATGGATGGAGAAGATCATTCATGCGTGAAGGTTTAGGACCATTCAATTGCTGTGATTAGCGGAAGAAGAGTGGAGTAGGCCTGATAGACAGTGCCTCGGATATGATATAAACAAGTGTGTGGGAACCTTCCCATAAGGTGCTTACAAGTCCAAATGCAGCTACGTGCATGGGAAGGTTCCGCACACTTGTGAGAAATTTCCTACGAGAAATTTAGGACTGTGGACCCCACCTTTTATCCAGCTGGTTTTATGGAAGAAGACAAACCTTCTTTTGCAACTTAGATCTCCACGTGCGGAGACAGAATTTCTGGTCGAAAATACCCCTCCTTTCACGGAAACGGATTGGGTACTCCCTGCCACCACGCAATGGTGGGCAATGGTGGATGTTCGGTGGCCTGTGAGCCCCACCATGATGTATGCTTTTCATCCATGCCGTCCATATATTTTTCCACATCATTTTATGGTATGAGACAAAAAATGAGGTATATGCAAATCTCAAGTGTACCACATTACAGGAAACAGTGTTGAATGAGCATCGACCATTAAAGACTTTTTGGGGGCCCACTGTGATGTTTGTGAGAAATCCTCCTCGTATAAGTTCATTCATAGGGTCACAAAGACCTGGATGAAGAGGAAAAACAAATTTCATAATGATCCAAAACTTCTGTAACCCCTAAAAGGGTTTCAATGGTAGACGTTCAATTCCCTACTGTATTTTACAATGTGGTCCATTTGATAGTTAGATCTATCTTATTTTTCGTCTCAAGCCTTAATATGAGCTCGCCAAATAGATGGACGGTTTGGATATAACACAGACATCGTGATGGGACCCACAAAAGCAACACAACATATATACAAAAAGAAAAAAAAAAAAACAACACAGACTTCATCGATATATCGACAATATGTAAATATATCGACAAAATAAAACATCGATATATCGACATATTGTCGATATATCGACGTTACATGGAATTTTTTAGTTTAGTCGCTGGACAAACGAGGACTTAATTCGATATTATCAACCATATGTCGATATATCGACAAAATCAAGCATCGATATATCGACATATTGTCGATATATCGATGTTACATGGAATTTTTTGGTTAAGTCGCTGGACAAATGAGGACTTAATTCGATATTATCGACCATATGTCGATATATCGACAAAATCAAGTATCGATATATCGACATATTGTCGATATATCGACGTTACATGAAAAAAATTTTCCCCCGCCGATTTTCATGCTTGCCCCACCGATTTTCTAGTTTGCCCCGCCGATTTTCTAGTTTACCCCACCGTTTTTCATGCTTGCCCCGCCGATTTTCTAGTTTGCCCCACCGTTTTTCATGCTTGCCCCGCCGATTTTCTAGTTTGCCCCGCCGTTTTTCATGCTTGCCCCGCCGATTTTCTAGTTTGCCCCGCCAATTTTCATGCTTTCCCCACCGATTTTCTAATTTGCCTCGCCGTTTTTCATGCTTGCCCCACCAATTTTCTAGTTTGCCCCGCCGTTTTTCATGCTTGCCCCACCGATTTTCTAGTTTACCCCGCCGTTTTTCATGCTTGCCCCGCCGATTTTCTAGTTTGCCCCACTGTTTTTCATACTTGCCCCGCCGATTTTCTAGTTTGCCCCGCCGTTTTTCATGCTTGCCCCGCCTATTTTCTAGTTTGCCCAGCCGTTTTCTAGTTTGCCCCGCCGATTTTCTAGTTTGCCTCGCCGTTTTTCTAGTTTGCCCCGCCGTTTTCTAGTTTGCCTCGCCGATTTTCTAGGCTACGGATATGGCTACGGTTATAATCCGTAGCTATAGATTCTTTTTTTTATTATTTTTTTTTGCTGTTGTAATCCCATCGCCTTTTGTGGGTCCCATCATGAGGTCTGTGTTATATCTAAACCGTCCATCGATTTGGCGAGCTCATATTAAGCTTGAGACGTAAAATAAGACAGATCTAACTATCAAGTGGTGGGCCCTACAAAATTTTTAACGGTGAAAATCAGTTTTCCCGCTGCTCTTTGTGGTGTGGTCCATTTGATCTAGATATGTTTTTTTTTTTTTGGATAATGCTCTGAAATGATATCTAAATATGGATGAACGTTGTGGATATAATAAATACATAGTTGTGGGGCCATGTAACTTTGATCTCTTTTGAGCCGTGCGTACAACTCTTGGCCGGAGGAGCGTCAGCGCTCGTCTTCGAAAGGGAGGGGTATTTTCGTCCTCCAATTCGCTGTCCGTACGCGCAAGTCTAAGTTGCAAAAGAAGGTTTTTCTTCTTTCATACAAACAGCTAGATAAAAGGTGGGGTCCACTGTCCTAAATTTCTCATTTCCTACTGTACGACCGGCCCACAACCTTTTTAAGCCCATTTCTTTTTAGCTGCCCAGAATACTCTCCGGGCGTACGGACATCTTTCCACGTTACGAAAATGCTCCTGCTTTTCAAAAAAAGCGATAAGTGAAAGTGGTGGCTCCATATAGCTACGGATTATAACCGTAGCTATAACCTAGCCATTAACAAAATTAAGTGGGTAGTGGGACAGCGAGTCAAGATTGACCACGTCAGGCTATTTTATGGATGGAAGACGTGAATATAGTCACATACATCACAGTGGGCCCCACAGTTAGGTCTCACCCACCTTAATGTCATGGATCCCACCACACTACTCAAACAGAAGTCTCCACTGATTCTATTTTTTGCAAAAAAAAAAAAAAAAACATTTAGAATTTAAGATCATATAAGCATTTTGATTTGCTATCGGTAATTCATCTTGTTATGATGATCATGACCATGGATTTAGCAACAAGTTCTCCGGCAAATGATTGAATTGTGTTTGGATTTACAGGTGAATTCAATTGAGAACAATCATTTTAACCAAGAGAGAATGACAAGAAGTGGCCCTCAAATTGCAATTTTGCAAATCCAACTTGAAAATAACACAAGGGCTCATTTGACGTACATAGTAGAATTTAAACACTAGAATTTAGTAGGTTTCGCAACATGGAAAATTAAGTGGAATTTGTTAATCGAATATATGTGCAATATCCAATTCATTTCATGCATTTCACGGTCAATTCCCTTCACTTCATGGTCAATTCAATTCATTTTACTATCAATTCCCTTCACTTCACGGTCAATTCCGTGTATTTCACGGTCAATTCCCTTCATTTCACGGTCAATTCCGGCGATTCCCCTTCACTTCACGATCAATTCAATTCACTTCACGATCAATTCCCTTCACTTCACGGTCAATTCCTTGCATTTCACAGTCAATTCCATGCATTTCACTCCATTCACTCCCTTACACTCAAATACACGTCCGAACTCATCCCTGCCATCCCTATTCCCCCAAATACATGTCCGAACTCATCTCTTCCATCCCTATTCCTTCTTTTCACCCATTTTCTTCATTAAATCTCCATCCTAATATCATATTACATCTTCCATTTTCATTCTACTCAAGGCTACTTGAAATGCATCGAATTGACTGTGAAGTGCATCGAATTGACCATGAAGTGAAGGGAATTGACCGTGAAATACATCGAATTGACTGTGAAGTGAAGGGAAATTACCGTGAAATGCATGGAATTGACCATGAACTGAAGTGGATTCGCCGAAATTGACCGTGAAATGCATGGAAATGACCGTGAAGTGGAGGGAATTGACCGTGAAATGCATCGAATTGACCGTGAAGTGAAGGGAAATGACCATGAAATGCATGGAATTGACCATAAAGTGAAGCGGATTCGCCTAAATTGACCGTGAAATGCATGGAAATGACCATGAAGTGAAGGGAATTGACCGTGAAATGCATCGAATTGACTGTGAAGTGAAGGGAAATGTAACGCCCTGAAATTTGGAGGTCGAGCAACACTCGACTTCCAACTTCCCGGGTGTCACTTATTTCCCAATTTCAGTAACTTACATTTAATTCAATTTAAATGAGCAAAATACAGAATCAAATGAAGCATAAGCCATAACCACCACTAATTTATTGAAATGAGAGCGGCTAAGGCATTCGATTTTTACAAAAATATCAACGGGTCGCACAAGGCGCTGCCCGACAAATACTTATATGAAATCTCCAAAAGAATGGTGAACTAGATCTATGAAATGTCCGAAAGGATGGTGCTCTAATTTTCCCAGCACAACAGCCGATAGTTAGCCCGCTCGATCTACGACGACCCGCCCATAAGCTGGAAGTAGGAGAGCTCCTCTTCCTCGTCTACGCTTGCCCCGCTCGGCTCGTCATGCTCCGCATCTCCTGCATCTAATGAAGAGTCTGGTTGGTGTTTGAAAACACCATCCCAAAGTGGGAGTGAGTGATCAACTCAGTGGGAGTCATTAGCCGTAAGTTACATCAAATATCAATTTTATGATTAATTTAATGAAAAGCATATATTCACACAACTCTGATTAAACTTATTAATGCATATACATGAATTATGGTATGATGCATGTCCTCGCAACAACACTCCCTCGAGCGACTTCGTCTTACGATCGCGCATGACCAACACTCCCTCATTGCGACCTCAACTTCCAAGTCGCTAATCTAACTAATGCAATGCGATCGTGAACATGTTAGCTGAATTTTTTTTAGTTAAGTCCGTTCATCCAGTAGGTTGGGGAAACTAGTACACCCGATGATATCAATGCCCTCATCCGTTTGTGAGGCCATGACCCCTCAATGTGCGAGGCCAGGGCCCCATGATCCTTGATCCATTGGGTTCCTCACCCCCGATTTGCAAACACGTGAGTGCTTGGAAGCAGGATCGCTCGCGGATCACTACGGGAAGACTCGTCACCCCGGCATAGGCCGACAGCACGGACATAGTGTCCCATTCCACCATGCCCGGCTCACGAGTCTGTGGATCAGTTTACTAACCGTTATCAATGAGCGTCAGTGGACGAGGGGTGTTCTTGGTTCCAACAAGCGTGAGCAAACATGGTTAACAAACACGATCGGTCAGTCAGTGGACTAGGTCGCCCAAATTTAGGCGAGCACGAAACGCACGACATCGAGTGCAAGCAACCCATGTAATCCTACTACTGTCGCCCATTCGCGTCTGTCCGAATCAGTCGATCTAGTCACAGGACGGCACAACCAACGGGACCACCCTTACTAATCTCAGATTCCTGACCAACCCAGGGAATGGGCTATGTTTAATAGTATTCTACGCAGCTAAGAGTTTATCTTCAAGTACAGATAGAATAAAATGTACAATACATCAAAGTATGAGATTTAGGATATTAAAATGAATGTCACTACTCCTAATAACATACATCAACATGTGTGAGTGTGGTGCCAGACTACCAAAAAAATCAAAAGATCACACATCATACATAATGTAGGAAAATTCAATCATGCAAACAATAAGGAAGAATATGTAAAAGTTAAATGCAAGAATGTACATGCAACACAAATCTCATGCCCAAACAATTTGAAAAGCAATCAAACATTAATTTACGATTTCATGCATAATGGGTATACTTATCATATAGATTCCTATCTAGGTTTTACTCTAAATTATGCATGCACATCAATCTAGCATCCGAAATCATTAAATTTGTCCTAAAATTGGTACTTGGCCACCTAAGGATAATGTGTAACATCCCGGATTTTTGCCAACCTGGGATTAGACGTCCTTAGGCAATGGGTCGACCCTAACACCTTATCAACTTGTCAAAACTCAGTCCCAAAGGCTAAAATCGCTTGTCAACCATTTTCTTCACAAATTCCACCCTTCACCACCTTGATTTTTCAATTTTTCAAAGTACTTTCACCCTAGACACTATCTTAAACTAGCTAAGTAGTATAACTTGGATCACTTTATGTACAAACTACAAAGGCCCAGGTACCACCTCAGACAGAAATCTTATAGGACTAAATCCTTTAGAAATGAGACAAAGTAACTAAGTGCAAAACTAGATTAGCTACGAAATCCGCTAAAATCGCTTTAAATACGATCTGCAAGACCCAAAACTTGTAGAATCATTGACGCTAGGTTACCCTAAAACCTAGGATCAATCTCATTACCCGGCTGCTCACTGGAGCATCTCGAAACTCCATATCGGATCTGGACCGCACGTCGGAAGTCCGATTAACACGAAGTTAAGGAACTAGGACCGCCTCGCTGGGCTTGACAACCATCTCGGAAATCAAATCCAAATAATGTCCCAGCGCTATTCGCTTGAGCTCGGGGTGAAGAGTGTGAGAAATGTGAAATTACTTCAAAATAAAATATCTTGAATAGTAATCTGGCACCACTCACTTGTGGATCAGTATTAAGCAACCAGACCGTCAGAATCAGACCAAATTACACCCTCGGATCAGGAGAAATTTCATACACATTTACATGTACTCGGAATCTCCGATCGAGATCCGCTGACCGTTGAACTGAAACTGGTCCACCACGCGTGATCTGAAAATCCCAATAAAATGAAAACTTAATAGAACATAGATCCAGCGTTAGTGAGCTTAAGTCCGACCTTTGGCTCAAGGAGGCCCGCCAGAAACCCTCTTTTGAGCTGAAACAATGCCGATTTGATTATAATGTAAGTATACCTTGAACATAAGTCTATTTCGGTGAATTTTTAGGCTATATAAGGACCTTAAACCCTCTCTCATGGCAGCCATACGAATTTGAGATTGAGAGAGAGAAAAGAGAGAGAAAGTGTGGGAGCAGTGGGAGAATCTCCCTGCCACTCTTCCCAGCCGCTATTCGGGCTCCACCGCCTGATTCTCATCGCTTTCCCGGCGTTTCCGGCGTCATTTCTAGGTATGAACCCCAACCCTAATCTGTTTTGGGGTTTAGACAGTTGTAGGTTGTGAAATAGCTAACCTATTTCGTTCTATAGGTTGCCAAACTGCCGAATACGGAAGCTTAGCAAACCTATCGACTCCGTTACGATTCTACGACAAAAGGTGCGGACTTTAGGTGTATAGGTTATCATTTTCAACGTTTTCAATGTCAAATAATGATAGATTCATGATCTGCATGCAATTGCACATGTACAAAGTGCTGTCTGTTTTCCGTTTCGATTAAAGATGAAAAATATGGAATTCTACATACTCTAGGTATTTGTAGAAAGTACGGTATACGTATATTTTTTGGAAATGTGTTTGACATGTTTATTTGTTATATGGATATATGATATATGGATAAAATACTTATTTGGCAAAAGGATTCGCCTAAATACATGTTTTACTTATATACACTATGTATGTTGAAATTGCGTATTCTAGAAAATACTGTATACGTATAAATTTTGGAGATGTATTTGTCATGATTATTTGTTGTAGTAATATATTATACATGGATAAAATACTCGCTTGGCTAAAGGATAGCCCTAATACATGTTTTGCTAACATACACCATGTATGTTGTAATAGTGTATTCTAAGTGTTTGTGAAAATGACTGAATGAGTATAGAATTCTCATTCGTGCTCGCCATGACTAATTGTCATGGATTCATGATTGTTGTATTGGCGATACCCCTTTGACGAAAGGATTTGCCCTAAATCACGCCACGGCCAATATACACTATATATGCTAAAATGTGTGGCCCAAGTGTTGTGGTGGAAATGACTGAATGAATATGGAACTTGGATTCCTGCTTGCCATGACTATCCGTCGTGGGTGTACGCGTGTTATGATTGGGGCAACTCCCTAGTGAAAGGATTTGGCCTAATGCCTAATGCCTATGTGATCGACATATGTCATGTATGTTGATGTATGTTTGTTTAAGTGTTTCTTGAAATGTCTGAATGAGTAGTAGTTAGTAAATTGTAATGTATAAGGGTGTTGAGATATGATTCTCAACCTCTTTTAACTATGTGTATGATCTCCTTGAATAGTTGTGTGATTAGGAATTGAACATGTACAAACTCATGCTTGTGTTGTGATTCATAACATGCTCAACTGCTTTATGATTTTAACTATGTAATACATATGTTTAAATTTATATTTACGTTGTATGATCCGTCATGGGTGATGGGGGAGCGGAGCAATGAGTGCGTGCAACAGCCCTGGCAGCGCTAAACGGATAATACCAGACCTTGATTGTATGAGTTGAATCTTGATCTACTACTGCTTTATCTATCTGCACTTGTTGTGTTTGGGGCTATGATTATAGTCCAGACAATCGGTACTAGGATTGCATTCGTGGCTGTGATTCATTTGCCATGTGAGATGAGTTCGACGAACCCGAGTCGTACTTCGGTTGACGATAGTGGTTGGCCACGCGAAGTGCTTATGCACTTCATGTCGTTCAACTTGTTATGCGCTCGAGCTAGCCGAGCTCGTCAAGTAACCCGATCTGTCTTATGTATGTTCACCATGTTTGGACGCTACTGCTTGAACCTAGGGTACCAAACTTACCAGTGAAATCCCTTTTAACCATGGTACCTCGATCCGCTAAGACTCATGAGCCGGGCATGGTGGTATGGGACACCGTGGTCGAGCTGTGGCCTATGCTGGGGCCACGTGCCTCCCCGTAGTGACCATTGAGCAACCAAACTCGTGAGCCGAATATGGTGGTATGGGACACTGTATTCGAGCTGTCGACACTTACGGCGAAAGCCGAGTACGGTGAGACCTGTACTCGTGCTGACGGGCGACGAGTCCTCTGTAGTGTCTTCGAGTATACTCCAAGGTCTGTGATTGGCGACGAGCCCTTCACAGCAACTAGAGTATGAGTTGAGCCGAGTACGGTGAGACCTGTATTCGAGCTGACGGCCAGCGATTGAGCCGAGTACGGTGAGACCTGTACTTGAGCTGACGGTCAGCAATTGAGCCGCATACGGTGAGATCTGTATCCGTGCTGACGGGTGACGAGCCCTTTGTGATGCCTTCGCTATGCCTCTCAAACCATAATATCGTATGAGATTAACTAGGATTGACGACCCTAGAATAGATCATGTTTGGGAATGATACAAGGGAGGTACCTTAGTTTCCCAATACTGCTGTTTGAAATGGACTAATAACTACTCGGTAATCATGCTCATCATCGCACCGCATGTGCCTAGTAGATGTGGAGCACTGAGGGAGGTATGCATTCGCGAACGTAAGATGATGTCGCATTAGCTTGGTTTGAAATGGCCAAGCTATATGTCCTAGAGGGGGGGTGAATAGGACAATGCCAAATAAAAACTTATAATAGCGGAATTAAACAGAGTAGGATAGCCAATGAACCAATTAAATAAATTGCAATGCAGAAATGAAATACAACCTCAAACAACTGAATTTGAGAGGTTGATACAAACGTTGTTCTAAGGACAACCTTTCACCAAAAACCCAATGTTTATAGTAGGACAACCTTATATCTAGAAATGTCTTTGTATCAATTTCTCAAATCAAAGAGGAATACAAATTGCACTAAATAAATTGAATTTATAAATGTCTTGTTCTAGGGACAGCCATACACCATAAAAATGGCAGGGCAACCTTGCTGGAACAATTTTGGAATTTAAAGCTTGAATCAATAAAAGGGATTGCAAGAAAGAAATTGCAGAAATAAATCACTAAATTATTACAACATTCCCACACTTGCTTGAAATTTCAAACTGTTACAACATTCACATCCACAAGGAAGATAGAACTGAATGATAAAAGATAAGGAATTAAATAACCATTCAATCCACAAGACAAGAAGTTATAGTGGTTCGCCTGTGTGTTCACCAACTGTCCTCAAACAGCCACACAGAATGTTACTCCACTCCTAATATCCTCACACAGGGGATATTAGCGTTCTAATAAAAAAACTGGTTTTCACAGGTTCACCAAAAACCATCACAATTGTGTCTTTATCACTTGGGCTTACACAATTCAAAAAACCCCACAATCTGAGTTTTCTGGCTCTCCTCAGATAACCATACACATAGAGATTTTTCTGGCAAATCTCATACAAAACTAAAATAGAAATTACAGGAATTGTAGAATACCTGGATCTTATCCTTTTGCAGTAGCCGGAAGAACCGATCAGAGTAGAGATTCAATAATGATAGTTCAATGTCCAATACTCAATTTATCGAGGTTCTAAGTTCTAATTGATTTTAAATGAAATCACAAAGGGCTAGCTCTATTTGATTTTAATTCCAAGAAGAAGGAATACACGATTTTCCCTTTTCAAATATGATTGGAATTTAGAATAAAATCAAATGCAAAAAGCTAACAAAAGGAATTAGAATGAAGCGCAAATTAGCTTAAAATAAACACGACTTATCTCAGAGTGGAGCCTAGAATATACTTGCTTTGATAGATTTTTCGACGTTTAACTCTGAAATTCGTGTGCTATTTATAGCTACAGAAATTCGTCTTCGACTGGTCTAGGAGTTCCCACGACTGCTGGTCTTAGAAGAAACAGATTTTTGAATTTCTGCGCGGAATCAGGAAAACCGATGTTCGACCGGTCGTAGGCAGTCCACGACTGGTCGAAGGTCGTCCACAACCGGTCGAGACCCCTTCTCGACTGGTCGAGCGACTGTGAATTTAGTCGCTGGAGTTTGAATCGAGGCTCCACGACTGGTCGAGGTTCGAGTCGAGGACATCCCACGACGGTCGAGCAGGACTCCAAGACTGGTCGTGAGCGAACCAGAAAATCCGATATAAATTGAACAAGTCAAGACTGGCCTAGGAAAATTCTTAGACAAGTCGAGTCAGTGCTAGACTGGTCGAACAAGAACCCAGGATGGTCTAAGAGACAGATCCATGATACATGAAAAGTAAATCCTAAATGATCCATCCAAATGGCTATGTCATTGCATAATAGCAATCTGATCTATGTCATCTGCTTTAACTCTATAATAAATTATATGGTACTATTGACCTACCCTAAGGTCAATGACTAGTCTATCAACCTGAATAATGAAGTGACATTGAACTCTACTTCATTCAACGAATGATAAATCTTTTAGTACTTGAAGCCTAAAGTACGAGTCGTCCAAAAACTTGACACCAACATTTATCTTGAGTTTGCTTTTGAGCTTCACACCTTCACACCTTCAAACACTGCTTGTATCTTGAACTTGAATAACTTTGCGTGAATAAAGAATACTGTGTCTTCTTTATATCTTCTTCTTTATATCTTCGAAATGTACCTTGAAACCGCTTGAAGAGTCCATGGTTGTCTTAAACATAGAACACACCAAGACATAGAACACACCAAGGTTTGACACACAAAATTTGACAACCAAAGAGGTATCATATAATAGCACTAACAATCTCCCCCTTTGTCAAATTTGTGACAAAACATATATATATAATCACAATAAAGAATCATGAATCAGTTGTCAACTCATGTCAACACATGACAACCATACACAATATGAGAGATGAATCACTTCCCCTCAATAAGACTCCCCATTAAGGAATGATGCACACAACGTCAACAACACAAATATACCATTCTTCTAAATAACATATATATACCATTCTTCTAAATAACATATATATACCATTCTTCTAAATAACATATATATACCATTCTTCTCTCCCCCTTTTTGTCAAAAATATGACAAAGGAAGATCCATAAGCTCAAGAAGTAAAATAGAGAATGTGCATAAAAGTGTTAGGAGAAGATACTACAACCCAAAGTCACAGTTATAAGTTTAACAGTACCAAGAAAAATCCAAAGTGAAATCAGTTCAAACTACATTAAAAAAAATTTAATCAGACCCTGAAGAAGGAGCAGGAATGGTAGCATCAATATGATGAAGGCCTTTTTGTAAGCGCCTCAAATACTTATGCATTTTCTTAAATTGTGCATTATGGCCAACATGCATATTTTCTACCTTTTCTTTTAATGCACTTAGACGTGCATCGAAATCAGAAGGAACAAAATCTGGATCATCTTCAGATGCAGACTCAATATCATCAAAAAGATCATCCATGTTGATATCCTCATCAAGAAGATCATCTCCTTCATTCGCATCTCCAACTCCAGCAGCTCCACCACCTTCGACATTATCAACTTGACCAGCGGCCAATCTCAACTTCATTTTGTTTAGGTTGGAGTTGTTGAAAATAAGGTGTTGGATAGGAGCTTCACCAACAGGCATAGTGACCAACATATGAGTAGCTAAGACATTTAACAAATATCCAAATGGAATGTCACCATGACCTGGCTGAGACCGAAACTGAATAATAGAAGAACAGATCAACGATGGCAAGCAAACATTGGCACCACTAATGACTTAGTATAGTATACGAACCATCAGAAGAGTCAACTCAGTTTTGTTACCAGCCCGAGGATACACATTAGAAGTAAAAATACGATGAAGAACTCTGTATCTGGGCAACAGCCACCTGGACTTGAGAACGGTACCATTGACAGACCAAGGTGCATCCATATTACAAAGGGCTCTAGTAAATAGACGTTTTTCAGATTCAGTAACTTTATCACCCAATGTGGAAGGGTGGATTCCATCATCAATTACTGGAATATCCATTAATCCAGAAATCAAATGACGATCCACAGTAAAAGGCCCTTCTCTTGTAGTAACAATAAAAGTTAATTCCTCAAGAGAAAAGTCTGTAATACATGCACCCATGGCCTGAGCAATTGACTGAAATGCCGGCCCTCCCCAGTTCAAAATGTTAACCCAACCAACAGATTGAAGAAGAGGAACAAGATTAAATTGAGCAATATGATTAATACTAACTGCTTTCTCAACAATAACCTTCTTAGTACGAAAATCACGAACTTGTGGAGGGTCATCATTGGGATCTCTAAGATGACGGCGAGAAATAACATTAGACCTAGATGAAGAAGCACCTCTACTAGTTCGCTTTTTACCTCTAACATCCATATTCTTGAAAAGATTGAAGAAATTTCAAGAAAAACAAGATGGGTTTCAACCAAATCAGAAATGAGGAAAGAAAACCCCAAACCCTTGAAGGAAATATGAAATAATCAACACAAACAAGGAAGTCAAGAAGCAATGTTCAAGATTCTTCAACAAAATCAAGAGAAATACTCAAACCTGGAGAAATCCCATAGATGGGTACGACCGGTCAAAGCTAAGCCCGTTGTAGAAGAAGAGGGAAATGAGGAAAAAGTGATTTTTCCCCCAAATAAAGGAACCAGCGCGATACACGACCGGTCGTGATTAGTCCTCGACCGGTCGAACCACGACTGGTCGAGACTATCCTCGACTGGTCGTGTAAGACCAAAACATGCATTTTAAAAAAAAAAAAAAAAATTTATAAAAAACTATGAAGATATTTACAATATAATATACAAAATGCATAATCAATCATCTTATATTACACATACCGAGATCAAATTTCAATTTATTGAACCTGCATTTATCGAGTGGTTTGGTGAAAATGTCAGCAAGTTGTTTCTCGGTTGGAATATATTCTAAACAAATTACTTTTTCTTCAACAAGTTCACGAATATAGTGAAATCTAATGTCAATATGCTTAGTTCGTGAATGCTAGATTGGATTTTTGGAAATATTAATTGCACTTGAATTATCACAATATAAAACTATCGAGTCTTGTGCAATACCATAATCACTTAACATGCGTTTCATCCAGACTAACTGAGTACATGCATTTCCTGCAGCAATGTATTCAGCCTCAGCAGTTGAGAGTGAAATGGAACTCTGTTTCTTGCTGAACCAAGAAACTATGCAATTTCCAATGTAAAAGCAACCACCACTGGTTGACTTTCTGTCATCCATATTACCAGCCCAATCAGCATCCGAGAACCCAGCCAATTGAACACTAGTATCATAGGGATACCAAAGACCCAGATTAACTGAACTTGCAACATAACGAATAATGCGTTTAACAGCAGTCAAATGAGATTCTTTAGGATTAGACTGATATCTAGCACAAATTCCAACACTAAAAGCAATATCAGGTCTACTTGCTGTTAAATACAGTAAACTACCAATCATGCTTCGATATAGTTTAGGATCTATATCTTTACCTGTAGAGTCTTTTGAGAGTTTTAGAGAAGTACTCATAGGAGTATCAAAATTCTTACCATTTTCAAATCCGAACTTCTTAACTAAATTTAGAGCATATTTAGTTTGAGAAATAAAAATTCCATCAGATTGCTGTTTAACTTGCAATCCTAGAAAATAGTTTAATTCTCCGACCATACTCATCTCAAATTCAGATTTCATTAGATCTGCAAACTCAACAGTCATGTCAGTACAAGTTGATCCATAAATTATATCATCAACATAGATTTGAACCATTAAAATATCATTGTTCTGCTTTTTAACAAAGAGTGTTTTATCAACACTACCCATTTGAAAATTGTGACCCAGTAAAAACTTAGTCAATTTTTCATACCATGCCCTAGGAGCTTGTTTCACACCCATAGAGAGCTTTCTTAAGGCGATAAACATGATTAGAAAACTTAGGATCTTCAAACCCTGTAGGTTGTTCAACATAAACCTCTTCATGTAAATCACCATTAAGAAAAGCACTCTTTACATCCATTTGATAAATCTTAAACTTTCTAAAACATGCAATGGATATAAATAATCTGATTGATTCAAGGCGTGCAACTGGAGCGAAAGTTTCCTCAAAATCGATACCTTCAATTTGAGTGCACCCTTGCACAACCAGTCTTGCCTTGTTTCGAATAATATTTCCCAATTCATCAGACTTATTTTGAAAATCCATTTTGTTCCAATAATATGTTTATCTTTCGGTCTTGGAACAAGATACCAGACATCGTTACGAACAAATTGATTAAGTTCTTCCTGCATCGCAAATATCCAGTTTTCATCAGAAAGAGCTTCTTTTACATTAACCGGTTCTATCTGAGATGTGAAACACACGTAATTACAAAAATCTTCTAATTGTCTACGAGTGCGTACACCAGTGAGAGGATTTCCAAGGATTTGTGTAGTTGGATGATCTTTGACAGTCCTCACATCATGATTAGATTCACTTGATGAAGTTTCTGGTTTTTCAATTATGAGAAATTCATCATTATCTGAACTAGGGGCCGAAGTATTTAAGTGATCATCTATGACCACATTAATTGACTCTTGAATAACTCCGGTCCTTTTGTTCAGTACATGATATGCACGACTGTTTAATGAATATCCTAAGAATAATCCTTCATCACTTTTAGTATCAAATTTTCCAAAGTTTTTCCGGTCACGTAAAATATAACACTTACTGCCAAAAACGCGAAAATATTTGACTGTAGGTTTTTTGTCAAACCACATTTCATAGGGCGTTTTATTATTTGATTTGCAAGTATAAACACGATTAATAATATAGCAAGCAGTATTAATCGCCTCAGCCCATATATTCTTAGAAACCTTCATGCTATTTAGCATAACAGTTCCCATTTCTTGAAGAACTCTATTTTTTCTTTCCACAATGCCATTTTGCTGTGGAGTTTTCGGTGCAGAGAATTCATGTGATATTCCATGATCATTACAGAATTTCTCAAAACCGCTATTATCAAATTCGGATCCATGATCACTTCGGATTTTACTCACTTGAGAACATTTTTCAGTTTGGATCCGTTTGATTATCTTTTTCACTTCATCAAGGGTTTCTGATTTGTCCTTTAAAAATGAAACCCAAGTGAATCTAGTATAATCGTCTACAATAACCAGAATGTATTTTTTACCATCTCGACTTTCCATTCTAGTTGGTCCTATTAGATCCATGTGGAGAAGTTCGAGTGGTCTTGATGTGGTATTGGAGTTCACCTTTTTGTGAGATCTCCTAGTTTGTTTACCATACTGGCATTCACCACATATTTTATCTACTTTTTGAATCTTTGGTAGACCTCTTATTAGTTCTTCTTTGCTCAATCTATATAAATTCCGGTAGTGTACATGTCCAAGGCGTTTATGCCATAATTCTGTTTCATTGGTATGGACCATGTAACACATTTGATTAGTTGAGCTGTCATTTCTCACTATATAGCAGTTTTCAGAAGTTCTGAGACCAGTTAATATCACAGACCCCTTCTTGTCTATAATCTCACAACCTTGATTGGAAAACTTCACACTATGATTGTTATCGCATATTTGAGATATGCTTAACAAGTTGTGTTTTAAACCCTCAACATATAAAACATTCTTAAATAAGGGTAGATTATAGAGTTGAACCGTACCTTGGCCAATAATTTTGCAATTGCTACCATCACCAAATGTGACTGACCCGTCAGTCATATCTTGTAGATCGGTGAAAAGAGCTTTGTCACCAGTCATATGCCTGGAGCACCACTGTCTAGGTACCACTTTGAAAGGCTAGTTGCTTTGAAAGCAGTGTGAGCAACCAAGCAGTCAACTTTAGGAACCCATTTCATAACAGTTTTAGGTTTAGGAACATAGTTGGTCTTCTTTTGTTTATATTTGTAAGAGTGACTTACAGAGTTAGATTTTAAAAGTTCCTTGAGTAAATCAACTATTTTTTCAGCTAAAGGATTTTTCATCTGATTTTTGAAGTTGACATAGCTGCTTCTAGGTTTTTGAAAATTTTTTGTTGTTTTGACAAAACCTTGTGAAGTGTTTTTCTCTTTTGAATTAGAGGATTCTCCTTTCACAAATTTAAGTGGAGAATTCTTCTGTTTATGAGGTATTGTTTTATCATACCCCAACCCGGATCTATCGCCACATTTTTTTGAACCGGATAGGAGTTTTTCTAATTTAGAATCACCTTGGGCATACCTCCAAGTTTCCTTTGAATTCAGAAGAGAAGACACTTCATTCTTTAGTCTCTCAATTTCAGATTTTACTCTAAATTATGCATGCACATCAATCTAGCATCCGAAATCATTAAATTTGTCCTAAAATTGGTACTTGGCCACCTAAGGATAATGTGTAACATCCCGGATTTTTGCCAACCTGGGATTAGACGTCCTTAGGCAATGGGTCGACCCTAACACCTTATCAACTTGTCAAAACTCAGTCCCAAAGGCTAAATCGCTTGTCAACCATTTTCTTCACAAATTCCACCCTTCACCACCTTGATTTTCAATTTTTCAAAGTACTTTCACCCTAGACACTATCTTTAAACTAGCTAAGTAGTATAACTTGGATCACTTTATGTACAAACTACAAAGGCCCAGGTACCACCTCAGACAGAAATCTTATAGGACTAAATCCTTTAGAAATGAGACAAAGTAACTAAGTGCAAAACTAGATTAGCTACGAAATCCGCTAAAATCGCTTTAAATACGATCTGCAAGACCCAAAACTTGTAGAATCATTGACGCTAGGTTACCCTAAAACCTAGGATCAATCTCATTACCCGGCTGCTCACTGGAGCATCTCGAAATCCATATCGGATCTGGACCGCACGTCGGAAGTCCGATTAACACGAAGTTAAGGAACTAGGACCGCCTCGCTGGGCTTGACAACCATCTCGGAAATCAAATCCAAATAATGTCCCAGCGCTATTCGCTTGAGCTCGGGGTGGAGAGTGTGAGAAATGGAAAATACTTCAAAATAAATATCTTGAATAGTAATCTGGCACCACTCACTTGTGGATCAGTATTAAGCAAACCAAGACCGTCAGAATCAGACCAAATTACACCCTCGGATCAGGGAGAAATTTCATACACATTACATGTACTCGGAATCTCCGATCGAGATCCGCTGACGTTGAACTGAAACTGGTCCACCACGCGTGATCTGAAATCCCAATAAAATGAAAACTTAATAGAACATAGATCCAGCGTTAGTGAGCTTAAGTCCGACCTTTGGCTCAAGGAGGCCCGCCAGAAACCCTCTTTTGAGCTGAAACAATGCCGATTTGATTATAATGTAAGTATACCTTGAACATAAGTCTATTTCGGTGATTTTTAGGCTATATAAGGACCTTAAACCCTCTCTCATGGCAGCCATACGAATTTGAGATTGAGAGAAGAAAAGAGAGAGAAAGTGTGGGAGCAGTGGGGAGAATCTCCCTGCCACTCTTCCCAGCCGCTATTCGGGCTCCACCGCCTGATTCTCATCGCTTCCCGGCGTTTCCGGCGTCATTTCTAGGTATGAACCCCAACCCTAATCTGTTTTGGGGTTTAGACAGTTGTAGGTTGTGAAATGCAACCTATTTCGTTCTATAGGTTGCCAAACTGCCGAATACGGAAGCTTAGCAAACCTATCGACTCGTTACGATTCTACGACAAAAGGTGCGGACTTTAGGTGTATAGGTTATCATTTTCAACGTTTTCAATGTCAAATAATGATAGATTCATGATCTGCATGCATTGCACTGTACAAAGTGCTGTCTGTTTCCGTTTCGATTAAAGATGACAAATATGGAATTCTACATACTCTAGGTATTTGTAGAAAGTACGGTATACGTATATTTTTTGGAAATGTGTTGACATGTTTATTTGTTATATGGATATATGATATATGGATAAAAATTATTTTGGCAAAAGGATTCGCCTAAATACATGTTTTACTTATACACTATGTATGTTTGAAATTGGTATTCTAGAAAATACGTATACGTATAAATTTTGGAGATGTATTTGTCATGATTATTTGTTGTAGTAATATATTATACATGGATAAAATACTCGCTTGGCTAAAGGATAGCCCTAATACATGTTTTGCTAACATACACCATGTATGTTGTAATAGGTGTATTCTAAGTGTTTGTGAAAATGACTGAATGAGTATTAGAATCATTCGTGCTCGCCATGACTAATTGTCATGGATTTCATGATTGTTGTATTGGCGATACCCCTTTGACGAAAGGATTTGCCCTAAATCACGCCACGGCCAATATACACTATATATGCTAAAATGTGTGGCCCAAGTGTTTGTGGAATGAATGACTGAAGAATATGGAACTTGGATTCCTGCTTGCCATGACTATCCGTCGTGGGTGTACGCGTGTTATGATTGGGGGCAACTCCTAGTGAAAGGATTTGGCCTAATGGCCTATGTGATCGACATATGTCATGTATGTTGATGTATGTTTGTTTAAGTGTTTCTTGAAATGTCTGAATGAGTAGTAGTTTAGTAACATTGTAATGTATAAGGGTGTTGAGATATGATTCTCAACCCTTTTAACTATGTGTATGATCTCTTGAATAGTTGTGTGATAGGAATTGAACATGTACAAACTCATGCTTGTGTTGTGATTCATAACATGCTCAACTGCTTTATGATTTTAACTATGTAATACATATGTTTAAATTTATATTACGTTGTATGATCCGTCATGGGTGATGGGGAGCGGAGCAATGAGTGCGTGCAACAGCCCTGGCAGCGCTAAACGGATATACCAGACCTTGATTGTATGAGTTGAATCTTGATCTACTACTCTACTCTTTATCTATCTGCACTTGTTGTGTTTGGGGCTATGATTATAGTCCAGACAATCGGTACTAGGATTGCATTCGTGGCTGTGATTCATTTGCCATGTGAGATGAGTTTCGACGAACCCGAGTCGTACTTCGGTTGACGATAGTGGTTGGCCACGCGAAGTGCTTATGCACTTCATGTCGTTCAACTTGTTATGCGCTCGAGCTAGCCGAGCTCGTCAAGTACCCGATCTGTCTTATGTATGTTCACCATGTTTGGACGCTACTGCTTGAACCTAGGGTACCAACTTACCAGTGAAATCCCTTTTACCATGGTACCTCGATCCGCTAAGACTCATGAGCCGGCATGGTGGTATGGGACACCGTGGTCGAGCTGTGGCCTATGCTGGGGCCACGTGCCTCCCCGTAATGACCATTGAGCAACCAAACTCGTGAGCCGAATATGGTGGTATGGACACTGTATTCGAGCTGTCGACACTTACGGCGAAAGCCGAGTACGGTGAGACCTGTACTCGTGCTGACGGGCGACGAGTCCTCTGTAGTGTCTTCGAGTATACTCTCAAGGTCTGTGATTGGCGACGAGCCCTTCACAGCAACTAGAGTATGAGTTGAGCCGAGTACGGTGAGACCTGTATTCGAGCTGATGGCCAGCGATTGAGCCGAGTACGGTGAGACCTGTACTTGAGCTGACGGTCAGCAATTGAGCCGCATACGATGAGATCTGTATCCGTGCTGACGGGTGACGAGCCCTTTGTGATGCCTTCGCTATGCTCTCAAACCATAATATCGTATGAGATTAACTAGGATTGACGACCCTAGAATAGATCATGTTTGGGAATGATCAAGGGAGGTACCTTAGTTTCCCAATACTGCTGTTTGAAATGGACTAATAACTACTCGGTAATCATGCTCATCATCGCACCGCATGTGCCTAGTAGATGTGGAGCACTGAGGGAGGTATGCATTCGCGAACGTAAGTGATGTCGCATTAGCTTGGTTTGAAATGGCCAAGCTATATGTCCTAGAGGGGGGGTGAATAGGACAATGCCAAATAAAAACTTATAATAGCGGAATTAAACAGAGTAGGATAGCCAATGAACCAATTAAATAAATTGCAATGCAGAATGAAATACAACCTCAAAACTGAATTTGAGAGGTTGATACAAACGTTGTTCTAAGGACAACCTTCACCAAAAACCCAATGTTTATAGTAGGACAACCTTATATCTAGAAATGTCTTGTATCAATTTCTCAAATCAAAGAGGAATACAAATTGCACTAAATAAATTGAATTTATAAATGTCTTGTTCTAGGGACAAAGCCATACACCATAAAAATGGCAGGGCAACCTTGCTGGAACAATTTTGGAATTTAAAGCTTGAATCAATAAAGGGATTGCAAGAAAGAAATTGCAGAAATAAATCACTAAATTATTACAACATTCCCACACTTGCTTGAAATTTCAAACTGTTACAACATTCACATCCACAAGGAAGATAGAACTGAATGATAAAAGATAAGGAATTAAATAACCATTCAATCCACAAGACAAGAAGTTATAGTGGTTCGCCTGTGTGTTCACCAACTGTCCTCAAACAGCCACACAGAATGTTACTCCACTCCTAATATCCTCACACAGGGGATATTAGCGTTCTCTAATAAAACTGGTTTTCACAGGTTCACCAAAAACCATCACAATTGTGTCTTTATCACTTGGGCTTACACAATTCAAAAAACCCCACAATCTGAGTTTTCTGGCTCTCCTCAGATAACCATACACATAGAGATTTTTTGCAAATCTCATACAAAACTAAATAGAAATTACAGGAATTGTAGAATACCTGGATCTTATCCTTTTGCAGTAGCCCGGAAGAACCGATCAGAGTAGAGATTCAATAATGATAGTTCAATGTCCAATACTCAATTATCGAGGTTCTAAGTTCTAATTGATTTTAAATGAAATCACAAAGGGCTAGCTCTATTTGATTTTAATTCCAAGAAGAAGGAATACACGATTTTCCCTTTTCAAATATGATTGGAATTTAGAATAAAATCAAATGCAAAAAGCTAACAAAAGGAATTAGAATGAAGCGCAAATTAGCTTAAAATAAACACGACTTATCTCAGAGTGGAGCCTAGAATATACTTGCTTTGATAGATTTTTCGACGTTTAAACTCTGAAATTCGTGTGCTATTTATAGCTACAGAAATTCGTCTTCGACTGGTCTAGGAGTTCCCACGACTGGTCTTAGAAGAAACAGATTTTTGAATTTCTGCGCGGAATCAGGAAAACCGATGTTCGACGACGGTCGTAGGCAGTCCACGACTGGTCGAAGGTCGTCCACAACCGGTCGAGACCCCTTCTCGACTGGTCGAGCGACTGTGAATTTAGTCGCTGGAGTTTGAATCGAGGCTCCACGACTGGTCGA
This sequence comes from Magnolia officinalis, assembly GCA_021015155.1. NCBI lineage: Eukaryota > Viridiplantae > Streptophyta > Magnoliopsida > Magnoliales > Magnoliaceae > Magnolia > Magnolia officinalis. The sequence goes on from JAJHSJ010000012.1 coordinate 52,983,217, forward strand.
GGTTCGAGTCGAGGACATCCCACGACCGGTCGAGCAGACTCCAAGACTGGTCGTGAGCGAACCAGAAAATCCGATAAAATTGAACAAGTCCAAGACTGGCCTAGGAAATTCTTAGACAAGTCGAGTCAGTGCTAGGACTGGTCGAACAAGACCCAGGACTGGTCTAAGAGCAGATCAAAAACATGTTTAAATACATTTGAATAATGTATCCAAAATGACCTACCCTAAGGTCAATGACTATGGTCTATCAAACCTGAATAATGAAGTATGGACATTGAACTCTACTTCATTCAACGAATGATAAATCTTTTAGTACTTGAAGCCTAAGTACGAGTCGTCCAAAAACTTGACACCAACATTTATCTTGAGTTTGCTTTGAGCTTCACACCTTCACACCTTCAAACACTGCTTGTATCTTGAACTTGAATAACCTTTGCGTGAATAAAGAATACTGTGTCTTCTTTATATCTTCTTCTTTATATCTTCGAAATGTACCTTGAAACCGCTTGAAGAGTCCATGGTTGTCTTAAACATAGAACACACCAAGACATAGAACACACCAAGGTTTTGACACACAAAATTTGACAACCAAAGAGGTATCATATAATAGCACTAACAATCTCCCCCTTTGTCAAATTTGTGACAAAACATATATATAAAATCACAATAAAGAATCATGAATCAGTTGTCAACTCATGTCAACACATGACAACCATACACAATATGAGATGAATCACTTCCCCTCAATAAGACTCCCCATTAAGGAATGATGCACACAACGTCAACAACACAATATACCATTCTTCTAATAACATATATAACCATTCTTCTAAATAACATATATATACCATTCTTCTAAATAACATATATATACCATTCTTCTCTCCCCCTTTTTGTCAAAAATATGACAAAGGAAGATCCATAAGCTCAAGAAGTAAAATAGAGAATGTGCATAAAAGTGTTAGGAGAAGATACTACAACCCAAAGTCACAGTTATAAGTTTAACAGTACCAAGAAAATCCAAAGTGAAATCAGTTCAAACTACATTAAAAAAAATTTAATCAGACCCTGAAGAAGGAGCAGGAATGGTAGCATCAATATGATGAAGGCCTTTTTGTAAGCGCCTCAAATACTTATGCATTTTCTTAAATTGTGCATTATGGCCAACATGCATATTTTCTACCTTTTTCTTCTAATGCACTTAGACGTGCATCGAAATCAGAAGGAACAAAATCTGGATCATCTTCAGATGCAGACTCAATATCATCAAAAAGATCATCCATGTTGATATCCTCATCAAGAAGATCATCTCCTTCATTCGCATCTCCAACTCCAGCAGCTCCACCACCTTCGACATTATCAACTTGACCAGCGGCCAATCTCAACTTCATTTTGTTTAGGTTGGAGTTGTTGAAAATAAGGTGTTGGATAGGAGCTTCACCAACAGGCATAGTGACCAACATATGAGTAGCTAAGACATTTAACAAATATCCAAATGGAATGTCACCATGACCTGGCTGAGACCGAAACTGAATAATAGAAGAACAGATCAACGAAGGCAAGCAAACATTGGCACCACTAATGACTTAGTATAGTATACGAACCATCAGAAGAGTCAACTCAGTTTTGTTACCAGCCCGAGGATACACATTAGAGTAAAAATACGATGAAGAACTCTGTATCTGGGCAACACCACCTGGACTTGAGAACGGTACCATTGACAGACCAAGGTGCATCCATATTACAAAGGGCTCTAGTAAATAGACGTTTTTCAGATTCAGTAACTTATCACCCAATGTGGAAGGGTGGATTCCATCATCAATTACTGGAATATCCATTAATCCAGAAATCAAATGACGATCCACAGTAAAAGGCCCTTCTCTTGTAGTAACAATAAAAGTTAATTCCTCAAGAGAAAAGTCTGTAATACATGCACCCATGGCCTGAGCAATTGACTGAAATGCCGGCCCTCCCCAGTTCAAAATGTTAACCCAACCAACAGATTGAAGAAGAGGAACAAGATTAAATTGAGCAATATGATTAATACTAACTGCTTTCTCAACAATAACCTTCTTAGTACGAAAATCACGAACTTGTGGAGGGTCATCATTGGATCTCTAAGATGACGGCGAGAAATAACATTAGACCTAGATGAAGAAGCACCTCTACTAGTTCGCTTTTTACCTCTAACATCCATATTCTTGAAAAGATTGAAGAAATTTCAAGAAAACAAGATGGGTTTCAACCAAATCAGAAAATGAGGAAGAAAACCCAAACCCTTGAAGGAAATATGAAATAATCAACACAAACAAGGAAGTCAAGAAGCAATGTTCAAGATTCTTCAACAAAATCAAGAGAAATACTCAAACCTGGAGAAATCCCATAGATGGGTACGACCGGTCGAAGCTAAGCCCGTTGTAGAAGAAGAGGGAAATGAGGAAAAAGTGATTTTTCCCCCAAATAAAGGAACCAGCGCGATACACGACCGGTCGTGATTAGTCCTCGACCGGTCGAACCACGACTGGTCGAGACTATCCTCGACTGGTCGTGTAAGACCAAAACATGCATTTTTAAAAAAAAAAAAAATTTATAAAAAACTATGAAGATTTTACAATATAATATACAAAATGCATAATCAATCATCTTATATTACACATACCGAGATCAAATTTCAATTTATTGAACCTGCATTTATCGAGTGGTTTGGTGAAAATGTCAGCAAGTTGTTTCTCGGTTGGAATATATTCTAAACAAATTACTTTTTCTTCAACAAGTTCACGAATATAGTGAAATCTAATGTCAATATGCTTAGTTCGTGAATGCTAGATTGGATTTTTGGAAATATTAATTGCACTTGAATTATCACAATATAAAACTATCGAGTCTTGTGCAATACCATAATCACTTAACATGCGTTTCATCCAGACTAACTGAGTACATGCATTTCCTGCAGCAATGTATTCAGCCTCAGCAGTTGAGAGTGAAATGGAACTCTGTTTCTTGCTGAACCAAGAAACTATGCAATTTCCAATGTAAAAGCAACCACCACTGGTTGACTTTCTGTCATCCATATTACCAGCCCAATCAGCATCCGAGAACCCAGCCAATTGAACACTAGTATCATAGGGATACCAAAGACCCAGATTAACTGAACTTGCAACATAACGAATAATGCGTTTAACAGCAGTCAAATGAGATTCTTTAGGATTAGACTGATATCTAGCACAAATTCCAACACTAAAAGCAATATCAGGTCTACTTGCTGTTAAATACAGTAAACTACCAATCATGCTTCGATATAGTTTAGGATCTATATCTTTACCTGTAGAGTCTTTTGAGAGTTTTAGAGAAGTACTCATAGGAGTATCAAAATTCTTACCCATTTTCAAATCCGAACTTCTTACTAAATTTAGAGCATATTTAGTTTGAGAAATAAAAATTCCATCAGATTGCTGTTTAACTTGCAATCCTAGAAAATAGTTTAATTCTCCGACCATACTCATCTCAAATTCAGATTTCATTAGATCTGCAAACTCAACAGTCATGTCAGTACAAGTTGATCCATAAATTATATCATCAACATAGATTTGAACCATTAAAATATCATTGTTCTGCTTTTTAACAAAGAGTGTTTTATCAACACTACCCATTTGAAAATTGTGACCCAGTAAAAACTTAGTCAATTTTTCATACCATGCCCTAGGAGCTTGTTTCAACCCATAGAGAGCTTTCTTAAGGCGATAAACATGATTAGAAAACTTAGGATCTTCAAACCCTGTAGGTTGTTCAACATAAACCTCTTCATGTAAATCACCATTAAGAAAAGCACTCTTTACATCCATTTGATAAATCTTAAACTTTCTAAAACATGCAATGGATATAAATAATCTGATTGATTCAAGGCGTGCAACTGGAGCGAAAGTTTCCTCAAAATCGATACCTTCAATTTGAGTGCACCCTTGCACAACCAGTCTTGCCTTGTTTCGAATAATATTTCCCAATTCATCAGACTTATTTTTGAAAATCCATTTTGTTCCAATAATATGTTTATCTTTCGGTCTTGGAACAAGATACCAGACATCGTTACGAACAAATTGATTAAGTTCTTCCTGCATCGCAAATATCCAGTTTTCATCAGAAAGAGCTTCTTTTACATTAACCGGTTCTATCTGAGATGTGAAACACACGTAATTACAAAAATCTTCTAATTGTCTACGAGTGCGTACACCAGTGAGAGGATTCCAAGGATTTGTGTAGTTGGATGATCTTTGACAGTCCTCACATCATGATTAGATTCACTTGATGAAGTTTCTGGTTTTTCAATTATGAGAAATTCATCATTATCTGAACTAGGGGCCGAAGTATTTAAGTGATCATCTATGACCACATTAATTGACTCTTGAATAACTCCGGTCCTTTTGTTCAGTACATGATATGCACGACTGTTTAATGAATATCCTAAGAATAATCCTTCATCACTTTTAGTATCAAATTTTCCCAAGTTTTTCCGGTCACGTAAAATATAAACTTACTTACTGCCAAAAACGCGAAAATATTTGACTGTAGGTTTTTTGTCAAACCACATTTCATAGGGCGTTTTATTATTTGATTTGCAAGTATAAACACGATTAAAATATAGCAAGCAGTATTAATCGCCTCAGCCCATAAATTCTTAGAAACCTTCATGCTATTTAGCATAACAGTTCCCATTTCTTGAAGAACTCTATTTTTTCTTTCCACAATGCCATTTTGCTGTGGAGTTTTCGGTGCAGAGAATTCATGTGATATTCCATGATCATTACAGAATTTCTCAAAACCGCTATTATCAAATTCGGATCCATGATCACTTCGGATTTTACTCTTGAGAACATTTTTCAGTTTGGATCCGTTTGATTATCTTTTTCACTTCATCAAGGGTTTCTGATTTGTCCTTTAAAAATGAAACCCAAGTGAATCTAGTATAATCGTCTACAATAACCAGAATGTATTTTTTACCATCTCGACTTTCCATTCTAGTTGGTCCTATTAGATCCATGTGGAGAAGTTCGAGTGGTCTTGATGTGGTATTGGAGTTCACCTTTTTGTGAGATCTCCTAGTTTGTTTACCATACTGGCATTCACCACATATTTTATCTACTTTTTGAATCTTTGGTAGACCTCTTATTAGTTCTTCTTTGCTCAATCTATATAAATTCCGGTAGTGTACATGTCCAAGGCGTTTATGCCATAATTCTGTTTCATTGGTATGGACCATGTAACACATTTGATTAGTTGAGCTGTCATTTCTCACTATATAGCAGTTTTCAGAAGTTCTGAGACCAGTTAATATCACAGACCCCTTCTTGTCTATAATCTCACAACCTTGATTGGAAAACTTCACACTATGATTGTTATCGCATATTTGAGATATGCTTAACAAGTTGTGTTTTAAACCCTCAACATATAAAACATTCTTAAATAAGGGTAGATTATAGAGTTGAACCGTACCTTGGCCAATAATTTTGCAATTGCTACCATCACCAAATGTGACTGACCCGTCAGTCATATCTTGTAGATCGGTGAAAAGAGCTTTGTCACCAGTCATATGCCTGGAGCAACCACTGTCTAGGTACCACTTTGAAAGGCTAGTTGCTTTGAAAGCAGTGTGAGCAACCAAGCAGTCAACTTTAGGAACCCATTTCATAACAGTTTTAGGTTTAGGAACATAGTTGGTCTTCTTTTGTTTATATTTGTAAGAGTGACTTACAGAGTTAGATTTTAAAAGTTCCTTGAGTAAATCAACTATTTTTTCAGCTAAAGGATTTTTCATCTGATTTTTGAAGTTGACATAGCTGCTTCTAGGTTTTTGAAAATTTTTTGTTGTTTTGACAAAACCTTGTGAAGTGTTTTTCTTCTTGAATTAGAGGATTCTCCTTTCACAAATTTAAGTGGAGAATTCTTCTGTTTATGAGGTATTGTTTTATCATACCCCAACCCGGATCTATCGCCACATTTTTTTGAACCGGATAGGAGTTTTTCTAATTTAGAATCACCTTGGGCATACCTCCAAGTTTCCTTTGAATTCAGAAGAGAAGACACTTCATTCTTTAGTCTCTCAATTTCAGATTTTAAATCAACAATCAGAGAGTTTTTGAATTCTAAATCATTTTTGATTTTTCAAAATAATCTGATATTTGAGATTTTTCTAAAACAAGCAAGTCAAAACAATCTCTAAGTTTAGAAAATTTTCTCTCTGAAGTTTAAGCTTCACAGCAATTTTACAACTCTCTTGTATAAGGCATTGTAAGCATCTTGAAGATCTTCTTCATTCTCATGATCATTATCCAAATTTTCTTCACTAGTAGAATCATCGTGATCAGAGAAGGTAAACTTGGCTAGAGTCATAAGGGCTTTTACCTCATTGCCCGACTCGGTTTCAGAATCTTCTGATTTAGAAGAAACTTCAGAGTCAGATGATTCATCCCATGTAGCCAACATACCCTTCTTTTTGGGTTTGTCCTTATTAGGACATTTGTTTGCTAGATGCCCATACTCATGATAGTTGTAACACTGACTGTCTTTCAAAGATTTTCGAGTTTTAGATATAAACTTCTTTTTATCATTTGATTTTTGAAAATCAACTCTTTTCTTACTTTTAAAAATTTTGTAAAATCTTTTTGCAATAAGAGCTAAGTCATCTTCAGAATCGGATTTATCTTCTACCGTATTTTTGGAAGATTTCAAAGCAATTGATTTTCCTTTAGGAGCTTTAAAATTTAATTCATAAGTTTGTAGAGACCCAACGAGTTCTTCCACCTTCATTTTGTCCGTGTCACGAAGTTCCTGGATTGCGGTTACTTTAGAATTGAACCGTTCAGGAAGAGAGCGTAGTATTTTTGCACACACTTTACTTTCTGAGATTTTATCACCAAGACCCCACATTGAGTTTACAATGTCATTTAATCTAGTATAGAAGTCCATAAACATTTCATTCTCCTCCATATGAATTTCTTCAAATTTAGTTGTGAGGAGTTGGACTTTAGATTTTTTGACAATCGATGTACCCTCATGTGTCATTTCTAAAAATCCCAAGCTTGCTTTGCAGTATCACAGGATATGATTCTTTTGAACTCATCCGGTGATAGTGCGCAAGTAATTGCATTTAGTGCTTTAGCATTAGCACTACTACTCTCACTTTTCTGAAGTGTGGTCCATTGAAAGTATGGTGTAATTTTCATAGATTTAGAACCATCATTCCAGTTACTTCCATGACAAGAGGATTCCATTCAGTCACTGTGGCTTGCCACACACTCTCATCCATTGATTTGAGGAAGATCCTCATTCTGGCTTTCCAATAAGCATAGTTGGAGCCATCAAATGGTGGAGGCCTAGTGACTGAGAGGCTATCAAAATTTGACATTATTATATATAGCTTAGATCGTTAGCTCAGGAAATAAATCCAAATATAAAGAAATAAAAGCGAGCTATTAGGCTTTGATACCACTTGAAATGGCCAAGCTATATGTCCTAGAGGGGGGGTGAATAGGACAATGCCAAATAAAACTTATAATAGCGGAATTAAACAGAGTAGGATAGCCAATGAACCAATTAAATAAATTGCAATGCAGAAAGAAATACAACCTCAAACAACTGAATTTGAGAGGTTGATACAAACGTTGTTCTAAGGACAACCTTTCACCAAAAACCCAATGTTTATGGTAGGACAACCTTATATCTAGAAATGTCTTTGTATCAATTTCTCAAATCAAAGAGGAATACAAATTGCACTAATAAATTGAATTTATAAATGTCTTGTTCTAGGGACAGCCATACACCATAAAAATGGCAGGGCAACCTTGCTGGAACAATTTTGGAATTTAAAGCTTGAATCAATAAAAGGGATTGCAAGAAAAATTGCAGAAATAAATCACTAAATTATTACAACATTCCCACACTTGCTTGAAATTTCAAACTGTTACAACATTCACATCCACAAGGAAGATAGAACTGAATGATAAAGATAAGGAATTAAATAACCATTCAATCCACAAGACAAGAAGTTATAGTGGTTCGCCTGTGTGTTCACCAACTGTCCTCAAACAGCCACACAGAATGCTACTCCACTCCTAATATCCTCACACAGGGGATATTAGCGTTCTCTAATAAAACTGGTTTTCACAGGTTCACCAAAAACCTTCACAATTGTGTCTTTATCACTTGGGCTTACACAATTCAAAAAACCCACAATCTGAGTTTTCTGGCTCTCCTCAGATAACCATACACATAGAGATTTTTCTGGCAAATCTCATACAAAACCAAAATAGAAATTACAGGAATTGTAGAATACCTGGATCTTATCCTTTTGCAGTAGCCCGGAGAACCGATCAGAGTAGAGATTCAATAATGATAGTTCAATGTCCATACTCAATTTATCGAGGTTCTAAGTTCTAATTGATTTTAAATGAAATCACAAAGGGCTAGCTCTATTTGATTTTAATTCCAAGAAGAAGGAATACACGATTTCCCCTTTTCAAATATGATTGGAATTTAGAATAAAATCAAATGCAAAAAGCTAACAAAAGGAATTAGAATGAAGCGCAAATTAGCTTTAAAATAAACACGACTTATCTCAGAGTGGAGCCTAGAATATACTTGCTTTGATAGATTTTTCGACGTTTAAACTCTGAAATTCGTGTGCTATTTATAGCTACAGAAATTCGTCTTCGACTGGTCTAGGAGTTCCCACGACTGGTCTTAGAAGAAACAGATTTTTGAATTTCTGCGCGGAATCAGGAAAACCGATGTTCGACCGGTCGTAGGCAGTCCACGACTGGTCGAAGGTCGTCCACGACCGGTCGAGACCCCTTCTCGACTGGTCGAGCGACTGTGAATTTAGTCGCTGGAGTTTGAATCGAGGCTCCACGACTGGTCGAGGTTCGAGTCGAGGACATCCCACGACCGGTCGAGCAGACTCCAAGACTGGTCGTGAGCGAACCAGAAAATCCGATAAAATTGAACAAGTCCAAGACTGGCCTAGGAAATTCTTAGACAGGTCGAGCCAGTGCTAGGACTGGTCAAACCAGACCCAGGACTGGTCTAAGAGCAGATCAAAAACATGTTTAAATACATTTGAATAATGTATCCAAATGACCTACCCTAAGGTCAATGACTATGGTCTATCAAACCTGAATAATGAAGTATGGACATTGAACTCTACTTCATTCAACGAATGATAAATCTTTTAGTACTTGAAGCCTAAAGTACGAGTCGTCCAAAAACTTGACACCAACATTTATCTTGAGTTTGCTTTTGAGCTTCACACCTTCAAACACTGCTTGTATCTTGAACTTGAATAACCTTTGCGTGAATAAAGAATACTGTGTCTTCTTTATATCTTTTTCTTTATATCTTCGAAATGTACCTTGAAACCGCTTGAAGAGTCCATGGTTGTCTTAAACATAGAACACACCAAGACATAGAACACACCAAGGTTTTGACACACAAAATTTGACAACCAAAGAGGTATCATATAATAGCACTAACATGGTTTGGCAAGGGCATTCATCATGTCATTTCCATACTTGCATTAAATAAGAGTAGTTAAAAATTGTTTGTGTACTGCTTTATCTTACTGCTTGACTGAATTGATAACATGTTAATAACTATGCTTTATTGTTCCACTGATTTGATCACTCACTCCCACGTTACGGGACGGTGTTTGCAACACCACCAGATTTGTTGAGTTTTCAGGTGATGGCGATGCTTATGAAGCAGAGTCGAACTACTACTATGATGTTGAGGAGGAGTTTCTCCTACATGTAATCTCTGACAGGTCTATGAAGACCTGGTATTGTATTGACGGGGTTACGGTACTTGGGATAGGAGACATTACACTTCCTCACATTTGGTATATTTTAGAACTGTACTTGTAATTATTTAACCTGATAATGTTATCACACTCTAGAGACTCATCATAGTTTATATATTTTATCTATCTATCACAGTCTTCCGCTTGCAAATTTATCTGTCTCTGGAGTATGATATGCTGTTTTGGCTTAATCTCACTCATGTTCAATGCACGAATACAGTCAACATTCAATCATCATTCATTTTGTTGCATAAGTGATGTTCTGGAACTCGGGAGTTGAGTTTATGCTCGACCCCCGATTTTCAGGGCGTTACATAATGGTTCACACCTACGGATCGTCGAGAGCTTGCGGAATCGACCTAGGGTTGCCAAACTCGCTGGTCGATTTGTAGAGATCCTGAGTCAAATGTACTTGCATGTTAGAATACATGCAAGGCCTAGCTTAACACAATGGGTTTCTAAAAAAGAAGAGTGGTTACTTACCCAATTAATTAAAAATCGTGCTTGTAGTTGCGAGTATGGGGTTTCTTGAGGAAAAGGGAAGAGGGGTTGTAAGATTTTTTCTCCCTTGGGCCCCACCCTTCTCTCCCTTCTTCTTTCTCTCCTTTCTCTCCCTTATTTCTTCACTTTCTCCTCTCCCTTGTTGCTGGAATTTTTGTGGGAGTGAGTGAGAGAGGGAGTTAGAGGGTTTTATTCCCTAGATTTGGGCCAAATGGCCTTGAGTTATAATATTTCCCTTTAAATGGCCCTGTGGGACCCCTTTTTAGCTGCTTGGGCTGACTGATACCCCCTGGCCATCAAATTTGTAGGGTAGGTGCCCCAAGGCCCGATGAAGGGTCTTGTAAAATTTGAAGGCAAACGGATGCGGGATTTTGTCGTACGGGTCCGATTTGTGATCAACGGTCACCGCTCCACTTTCTGGCCGTTGGGGCTACCCTGATACCCCCCTTGGCCACCAAATTTGGATTGTAAGTGTTCCATGGCCCAATGAGGGGCTATGCATACTTTGAAGGTAAACGGACACGGGGTTTTATCATACGGTTTCGATCCTTAAATGGCCCTGTGGGGTCCATTCTGGCTGTTGGGGCAGTTCTGATGGCCCCCTGGCCATGAAATTCATAGGATAGGTGCTCCATGGCCCGATGAAGGGCCGTGCAAAATTTGAGGACAAACGGACGTGGGGTTTTATTGTACGGGTCTGATTTACGATTAACGGTCACCATTCCACGATTGGGGTTCAGATTTTGTGGACGAGCGTAGAAAATTATTTTCGGCCTTCACCGTAAATTTAGAAGAAATTCGACGGCTGAAATGTCTAATATCTCAGTTTCATTTAAAAGGGTCAGTGATTTAAATTCTAGCCTTTGAGCCAAGGATGGGGTGAGTTGAGGTTGGCAAGTGCTGTCAGGATGGCGCAGATAATTAATTTTTAGGTGTCTGCTGAGTCTGTGATCCGTAATGGACTACAAGCCCAGTGAAGTCTACAATTTTCCAATTTTTAGATTTTTCTGACCCTCCTTGGCCATTGTACGGCCCTTACAGGTTGTTGCCAAGTACAAACAGGCTATCTGGCTCAACGGCCCGCACTTGGTCCGAACATAACCCGACTTGTCCGTCTTAATGGGATAACCTGGGTTAATTTGTTGGTGGTGCCCCTCACACGAGCGGTTTTATGCAGCAGTCCTACGAAAAATCCCACGTGGATGCCTCAGGACACTGTTTTGGCTGGGCCGGGTGTTACAGGAAATGACCATGAAATGCATGGAATTGACCGTGAAGTCAAGCGGATTCGTTGAAATTGACCGTGAAATGCATGAAAATGACCGTGAAGTGAAGGGAATTGACCATGAAGTGAAGGGAAATGACCGTGAAATGCATGGAATTGACCGTGAAGTGAAGCGGATTCGCCTAAATTGACCGTGAAATGCATGGAATTGACCGTGAAGTGAAGGGAATTGACCGTGAAATGCATCGAATTGACAATGAAGTGAAGGGAAATGACCCTGAAATGCATGGAATTGACCGTGAAGTGAAGCAGATTCGCCGAAATTGACCATGAAATGCATGGAAATGACTATGAAGTGAAGGGAATTGACCGTGAAATGCATCGAATTGACTGTGAAGTGAAGGAAAATGACCGTGAAATGACCATGAAGTGAAGGGAAATGCATGGAAATGACCGTGAAGTGAAGGGAAATGCATGGAATTGACCGTGAAGTAAAGCGAAATTATCCTGAAAATTACAATAAAAATGTCATATTCTAAAATCTACCCATATCTTTAAAATATCTTGATAACACCTTTTGGTATATTTTCAAGATATTTTTGTAATATTTTCAAAATCAGAGTGATACTTGTCACACTACTGCGGTGGACAGATCATAGTGTATGTGAGAACCCGGTTACCTTGGAGATCATCGAATGTTTTGACCGATTCGAACTAATTCATGAGCCACATCAAGTATAAACCAATGGTAAAAGGTTCCAATGATTAGTTAATCCTACCCATTGGATTTGCACTACCATTCCCCTAGACCATACAAAAACTGTGATAAGTTGGATTGTTCTCAACCGGTGGTATAATCTTCTGGCTGTGGCTCATTGGAAAGATCATCTAAGAACTAAACAGTCAAAGCAGACCAATAAAGGGTTTATGGCCTGTTTGATTTACTATAACTATTATAAATTAGAGGTAAATGGGCAATCATTTTTCTTCACGCGTGTTTGGAATGGAGGTTAGAATGGTGGTGGAATTTCACCTTGAAAACCAAAATTCAAACTAGTCCAAGCCAAAACCTTATGGGCCCACCTTGGTGTATGAGTTATATATCCATGTTGTCATTCATTTGTTTAAATGATTTAAGATCACGACCCAAACATGAAGTAGATCCAAAGCTCAAGTGGGCCCGTAATAGAAAACAGTGGAGATTGAATGCCTACCATTGAAAACTTCTAAAGACTACATAAGTATTGGATCTACCTCATTTTTTTACTCATGCCCTAAAATGATCTTGCAAAATAAATGGACGGCATGGATAAAACATGTACATCAAGGTGGGCCCCATAGAGTCTGAGTTAAGACTTATGCAAGATGGACTGACCGGATAAAAAACATAACCAACCTGGTCGACCCCGAATTGTTGTCCAGTTACCCGGTCGACCCCATTTCTTTACGGGGTAGGCAGTCGAGGTCAACCGGGTCCCCAACCCGGTCGACCGGGTTACTGGAC